>CM059789.1:11211304-11508804 GCA_030435695.1 Brachymystax lenok tsinlingensis
AGTATAAAAGACACCTGTCCACAACCTCAAACAGTCACACTCCAAACTCCACTATGGCCAAGACCAAAGAGCTGTCAAAGGACACCAGAAACAAAATTGTAGACCTGCACCAGGTTGGGAAGACTGAATCTGCAATAGGTAAGCAGCTTGGTTTGAAGAAATCAACTGTGGGAGCAATTATTAGGAAATGGAAGACATACAAGACCACTGATAATCTTCCTCGATCTGGGGCTCCACGCAGGATCTCACCCGTGGGGTCAAAATGATCACAAGAACGGTGAGCAAAAATCCCAGAACCACACGGGGGGACCTAGTGAATGACCTGCAGAGAGCTGGGACCAAAGTAACAAAGCCTACCATCAGTAACACACTATGCCGCCAGGGACTCAAATCCTGCAGTGCCAGACGTGTCCCACTGCTTAAGCCAGTACATGTTCAGGCCCGTCTGAAGTTTGCTAGAGAGCATTTGGATGATCCAGATGAGGATTAGGAGAATGTCATATGGTCAGATGAAACCAAAATATAACTTTTTGGTAAAAACTCAACTCGTCGTGTTTGGAGGACAAAGAATGCTGAGTTGCATCCAAAGAACACCATACCTACTGTGAAGCATGGGGGTGGAAACATCATACTTTGGGGCTGTTTTTCTGCAAATGGACCAGTATGACTGATCCGTGTAAAGGAAAGAATGAATGGGGCCATGTATCGTGAGATTTTGAGTGAAAACCTCCTTCTATCAGCAAGGGCATTGAAGATGAAACGTGGCTGGGTCTTTCAGCATGACAATGATCCTAAACACACCGCCCGGGCAACGAAGGAGTGGCTTCGTAGAAGCATTTCAAGGTCCTGGAGTGGCCTAGCCAGTCTCCAGATCTCAACCCCATAGAAAATCTTTGGAGGGAGTTGAAAGTCTGTGTTGCCCAGCGACAGCCCCAAAACATCACTGCTCTAGAGGAGATCTGCATGGAGGAATGGGCCAAAATACCAGCAACAGTGTGTGAAAACCTTGTGAAGACTTACAGAAAACGTTTGACCTCTGTCATTGCCAACAAAGGGTATATAACAAAGTATTGAGATAAACTTTTGTTATTGACCAAATACTTATTTTCCACCATAATTTGCAAATAAATAAATTAAAAATCCTACAATGTGATTTTCTGGATTTCTTTTTCTCATTTCGTCTGTCATAGTTGAAGTGTACCTATGATGAAAATTACAGGCCTCTCTCATCTTTTTAAGTGAGAGAACTTGCACAATTGGTGTCTGACTAAATCCTTTTTTGCCCCACTGTATACTGTAAAGAGAGATATACAGTAAAGATAGAGATATAAAGTAAAGAGAGAAAGAGAGATACAGTAGAGAGACATCTGCAGCAAAGAGAGTGAGAGTAAGAGAGAGAGAGATACAGTAAAAAGAAAGATATACAGTAAAGAGAGAGAGAGAGACCGTAGAGAGAGAGAGAGATACAGTAGAGAGAGATATACAGTAAAGAGAGAGAGAGAGTAAAGAGAGAGAGAGAGTAAAGAGAGAGATCTATACAGTAAAGAGAGAGATAGATATACAGTAAAGAGAGAGAGAAATACAGTAGAGAGAGAAAGAGATATACAGTAAAGAGAGAGATACAGTGGAGAGAGATATACAGTAAAGAGATAGAGAGAGTTAAGAGAGAGAGAGATACAGCAAAAAGAAAGATATACAAAAAGAGGGATATACATACAGTAAAGAGAGAGAGATTTACAGTAAAGAGAGAGAGACAGTAAAGAGAAAGAGACAGTAAAGAGAAAGAGACAGTAAAGAGAGAGATATACAGTAAAGAGAGAGAGAGAGATAGATACAGTATAGAGAAATATGCAGTAAAGAGAGAGATATACAGTAAAGAGAGAGAGAGAGAGAGAGAGAGAGAGAGAGAGAGAGAGAGAGAGAGAGAGAGAGAGATACAGTATAGAGAAGTATGCAGAAAAGAGAGAGATATATACAGTAAAGAATGAGAGAGAAAGTAAAGAGAGAGAGAGAGAGTAAAGAGAGAGAGCGAAATACAGTAAGAAGAAAGATATACAGTAAAGAGAGAGATATACAGTAAAGAGAGAGATATACATTAAAGAGAGAGAGAGTAAAGGGAGAGAGTGAGATACAGTAAAAATAAATATATACAGTAAAGAGAGATGTACAGTAAAGAGAGAGATATACAGTAAAGAGAGAAAGAGATACAGTAGAGCGAGATATGCAGTAAAGAGAGAGAGAGTAAGAGAGAGAGATACAGTAAAGAGAGAGATCGAAACAGTAAAGAGAGAGAGTGAGATATACAGCAAAGAGAGAGAGAGATATACAGTAGAGAAAGAAAGAGATATACAGTAAAGAGAGAGAGAGATACAGTAGAGAGAGATATACAGTAAAGAGAGAGAGAGAGTAAAGAGAGAGAGATACAGCAAAAAGAAAGATATACAGTAAAGAGATAGAGAGATACCGTAGAGAGAGATATACAGCAAAGAGAGAGAGAGATATACAGTAGAGAGAGAAAGAGATATACATAAAGAGAGAGAGAGTAAAGAGAGAGAGATACAGTAAAGAGACAGATATATACAGTAAAGAGAGAGAGAGAGTGAGATACAGTAAAGAGAGAGTGAGAGATACAGTAGAGAGAGAAAGAGATATACAGTAAATAGAGAGAGAGAGATACAGCAAAAGAAAGATATACAGAAAAGAGAGATATATATACAGTAAAGAGAGAGAGATTCACAGTAAAGAGAGAGAGAGAGACAGTAAAGAGAGAGATATACAGTAAAGAGAGAGAGATAAACAGTAAAGATAGATATATACAGTAAAGAGAGAGACATTCAGTAAAGAGAGAGAGAGAGATAGTAGAGAGAGATATACAGTAAAGAGAGAGAGAGTAAAAAGAGAGAGATACCGTTAAAAGAAAGAAATACAGTAAAGAGAGAGATATACAGTAAAGAGAGAGATATACAGCAAAAAAAGAGGGAGAGAGAGATACAATAAAGAGAGAGAGAGTAAAGAAAGAGAGAGAGAGATACAGTAAAAAGAAAGATATACAGTAAAGAGAGGGATACACATTAAAGAGAGAGATTTACAGTGAATGCAGTAGTGATATGCAGTAACGAGAGATATATACAGTACAGAGAGAGAGATATACAGTAAAAAGGGAGATGTACAGTAAAGAGAGAGATATACAGTAAAAAGAAAGAGATATAAAGTAAAGACATATACAGCAAGAAGAGAGAGAAAGATACAGTAAAGAGAGAGATATACAGTAAAGAGAGAGAGGTATACAGTAAAGAGAGAGAGAAGGACAGTAAAGATAGAGATTTACAGTAAAAATAAAGAGAGATGCAGTAAAGAGAGAGATACAGTAAAGAAAGGTATATACAGTAAAACGAGAGAAAGATACAGTAAAAAGAGAGAATGACAGTAAAGAGAGAGATATACAGTAAAGAGAGAGATACACAGTAAAGAGAGAGAGGTATACAGTAAAGAGAGAGAGATATACAGTAAAAAGAAAGAGATATAATGTAAAGAGATATACCGCAAAGAGAGAGAGAAAGATACAGTAAAGAGAGATGTTAGAGAGATACATAGAGAAACATACAAAGATATTTAGCCTGTACTGCATGTATGTACGCTATTATGTATTCATGGACTTAACGGTCATTTTGGTTTCAGATTAAATTAAAATACAATATCCTGGATTGGTTATTGTTAATAGAGATAGAATATTGGCAATTTTTTGTAGAGCATGCAACAGACATAAGTCTGGCTCTACAAAAATTACATATAAAAAATACATACACACTACCATTCAAACGTTTGGGGTCACTTAGAAATGTCCTTGTTTTTTATAGAAAAGCAATTTTTTTGTCCATTAAAATAACATCAAATTAATGTTGTAAATGACTATTATAGCTGGAAACAGCTGATTTTTTTATGGAATATCTACGTATGCGTACAGAGGTGGTGGAGGCAATGTGATCTGGGGGTGCTTTGGTGATGGTAAAGTGGGATATTTGTACAGGGTAAAAGGGATCTTGAAGAAGGAAGGCTATCACTCCATTTTGCAAAGCAATGCCATACCCTGTGGATGGCGCTTAATTGGAGCCAGTGTCCTCCTACAACAGGACAATGACCCAAAGTACAGCTCCAAACTATGCAAGAACTATTTAGGGAAGAAGCAGTCAGCTGGTATTCTGTCTATAATGGAGTGGCCAGCACAGTCACCGGATCTCAACCCTATTGAGCTGTTGTGGGAGCAGCTTGACCGTATGGTACGTAAGAAGCGCCCATCAAGCCAATCCAACTTGTGGGAGGTGCTTCAGGAAGCATGGGGAGAAATCTCTTCAGATTACCTCAACAAATTGACAACTAGAATGCCAAAGGTCTGCAAGGGTGTAATTACTGCAAATGGAGGATTATTTTTTATTGAAAGCAAAGTTTGAAGGACACAATTATTATTTCAATTAAAAATCATTAACTAGAACTTTGTCAACGTCTTGACTATATTTCCTATTCATTTTGCAACTCATTTCATGTATGTTTCATGGAAAACAAGGACATTTCTGTGACCCCAAACTGTTGAACGGTAGTGTATATTACAGTTTTTTTCAATTGTTTACACGCAATTTTGAAAACCGGGTTCTTTTTTTTCCAAATATAATCACAATTATCCAAACACCACACTCAATTTGCATAATTCCTAGATTGTTTGCAAAATGACACACTTCAGTCAAAACATACACACTTCAGTCAAAACACATACACATATTTGTGAAAATGCTATTAGTTTTCATTTAACCAACACAGTCCTCAATGATCAGACACTATTGCAGCCAGTTTCACACTGCTGTGATAAATAAAAACACAATTGTAAAAACAAATTTTAGGAAATAGCATGTATGTGCTAGATTTTTGGCCAGACATTGTTATGTAAGGGATAATTTAGATGAAAAAATAGTGACAAACCCACAACATTCTTCATGATTAGTTTGAGATATAGGGAGAATGTACACAAATAGGCCTACTATAAACTTACCAAGCACTGCACAACACTGACGCTGCAGACTGAATATTTCAAGTATTTATACTTACAGTATTTCTTACCATAATCAGTTACAGTAATCAACCAACAATGAAATCAATGAAACAAATAAAATCTGTAGACAAATAAAAATTACTGCATGAAGTACATACACTTTACATACACATACAGTACATACACCTGTAAAAGCAACAAGAATACTGTAACTATTCATCATCTCTCCGTCTGGCTGATCAGGCCATAAGATTTCATCCACATCACAGGCTATGTCTTCATTGGCAAGGCACCGTTGGAAGAATCGCCTCGTGACGAATCCACCCCTGCACAGAAGCTGCTCGAGCATGATCACAGGCCTGCTCCATGGCCTGAATGAGGGGCAAACGGTCATAGGGCGCAGGTCGATACCTTCCCACCGCCATGCTGAAAAAACTATTCTATTGGATTCAGGAAGGGGAGTATGGGGAAGGTATAAGACTTCAAATTCAGGGTGCTCATGGAACCAATTCTGGAACAGAGCAGCCCGATGGAATGAGACATTGTCCCAAGCGACAATGTACCGCATCTGGTCCACTTGGTTTAATGCTGTGACAATCTCGTGCAATCTGTCAAGAAATGCAAGTATTAGATTTGCATTATAGGGTCCCAGATTTGCATGGTGGTGGAGGACCCCATTTTTGTGTAATAGCAGCGCAAAGGGTGATGTTACCCTCGCTGCCCTGGCACATTGGTGATTGCCCTGTGTCCAATTACATTTCTCTCCTCTTCTTCTTGTTTTCGCAAGGTTAAATCAGCCTCATCCACATATATAAATTCATGTTGAATTTCTGCAGCATCCATTTGCAAGACTCTCTGAAACACAGTAAAAGACAATAGGATGCTATTCAATATCTATTGCACAGTATTTTTGTGCCAAAACATTATGAGCAGTGCACAATACCACACCATAGTAAGATGAACAATACATACCTCCACATACTCATTGAGCAGATGTTTCGCTCTCTCTGAATTTCTGTCAAATGGTACCCGATACAGTTGCTTCCATGTATATTCGATTTTTCTTGAGGATTCGACCTAATGTTGACAGAGAGACTCGTTGGATGTTATTGAAAATATGGTGGTCATCATTGATGATATTGGCTTGGATTTCGCAGCCTGATACAATTATTGGTCAAAACCATGTTCACAATGGCGGCCTCTTGTGCAGGAGTGGAACATAGGGCCCTTCCACCTTGGTGTCCTCGACCCTCAATCCTATGTGTAAAACAAATACACTGCTCAAAAAAATAAAGGGAACACTTAAACAACACAATGTAACTCCAAGTCAATCACACTTCTGTGAAATCAAACTGTCCACTTAGGAAGCAACACAGATTGACAATACATTTCACATGCTGTTATAGACAACAGGTGGAAATTATAGGCAATTAGCAAGACACCCATTTTGTGTAATAGCAGCGAAAGGGTGATGTTACCCTCGCTGCCCTGGCACATTGGTGATTGCCCTGTGTCCAATTACATTTCTCCCTCTTCTTCTTGTTTTCGCAAGGTTAAATCCAGCCTCATCCACATATATAAATTCATGTTGAATTTCTGCAGCATCCATTTGCAAGACTCTCTGAAACACAGTAAAAGACAATAGGATGCTATTCAATATCTATTGCACAGTATTTTTTTGTGCCAAAACATTATGAGCAGTGCACAATACCACACCATAGTAAGATGAACAATACATACCTCCACATACTCATTGAGCAGATGTTTCGCTCTCTCTGAATTTCTGTCAAATGGTACCCGATACAGTTGCTTCATGTATATTCGATTTTTCTTGAGGATTCGACCTAATGTTGACAGAGAGACTCGTTGGATGTTATTGAAAATATGGTGGTCATCATTGATGATATTGGCTTGGATTTCTCGCAGCCTGATACAATTATTGGTCAAAACCATGTTCACAATGGCGGCCTCTTGTGCAGGAGTGAACATAGGGCCCCTTCCACCTTGGTGTCCTCGACCCTCAATCCTATGTAAAACAAATACACTGCTCAAAAAAATAAAGGGAACACTTAAACAACACAATGTAACTCCAAGTCAATCACACTTCTGTGAAATCAAACTGTCCACTTAGGAAGCAACACAGATTGACAATACATTTCACATGCTGTTATAGACAACAGGTGGAAATTATAGGCAATTAGCAAGACACCCCCAATAAAGGAGTGGTTCTGAAGGTGGTGACCACAGACCACTTCTCAGTTCCTATGCTTCCTGGCTGATGTTTTGGTCACTTTTGAATGCTGGCGGTGCTTTCACTCGGGTGGTAGCATGAGACGGAGTCTACAACCCACACAAGTGGCTCAGGTAGTGCAGCTCATCCAGGATGGCACATCAATGCGAGCTGTGGCAAGAAGGTTTGCTGTGTCTGTCAGCGTAGTGTCCAGAGCATGGAGGCGCTACCAGGAGACAGGCCAGTACATCAGGAGACGTGGAGGAGGCCGTGGGGGCAACAACCCAGCAGCAGGACCACTACTTCCACCTTTGTGCAAGGAGGAGCACTGCCAGAGCCCTGCAAAATGACCTCCAGCAGGCTACAAATGTGCATGTGTCTGCTCAAACGGTCAGAAACAGACTCCATGAGGGTGGTATGAGGGCCCAACGTCCACAGGTGGGGTTGTGCTTACAGCCCAACACCGTGCAGGACGCTTGGCATTTGCCAGAGAACACCAAGATTGGCTCGCCACTGGCGCCCTGTGCTCTTCACAGATGAAAGCAGGTTCACACTGAGCACGTGACAGACGTGACAGAGTCTGGAGACGCCGTGGAGAACGTTCTGCTGCCTGCAACATCCTCCAGCATGACCGGTTTGGCGGTGGGTCAGTCATGGTGTGGGGTGGCATTTCTTTGGGGGCCGCACAGCCCTCCATGTGCTAGCCAGAGGTAGCCTGACTGCCATTAGGTACCGAGATGAGATCCTCAGACCCCTTGTGAGACCATATGCTGGTGCGGTTGGCCTGGGTTCCTCCTAATGCAAGACAATGCTAGACCTCATGTGGCTGGAGTGTGTCAGCAGTTCCTGCAAGAGGAAGGCATTGATGCTAAGGACTGGCCCGCCCGTTCCCCAGATCTGAATCCAATTGAGCACATCTGGGACATCATGTCTCGCTCCATCCACCAACGCCACGTTGCACCACAGACTGTCCAGGAGTTGGCGGATGCTTTAGTCCAGGTCTGGGAGGAGATCCTCAGGAGACCATCCGCCACCTCATCAGGAGCATGCCCAGGCGTTGTAGGGAGGTCATTCAGGCACGTGGAGGCCACACACACCACTGAGCCTAATTTTGACTTGTTTTAAGGACATTACATCAAAGTTGGATCAGCCTGTAGTGTGGTTTTCCACTTTAATTTTGAGTGTGACTCCAAATCCAGACCTCCATGGGTTGATAAATTTGATTTCCATTGATAATTTTTGTGTGATTTTGTTGTCAGCACATTCAACTATGTAAAGAAAAAAGTATTTAATAAGATTATTTCATTCATTCAGATCTATGATGTGTTATTTTAGTGTTCCCTTTATTTTTTTGAGCAGTGTATATAAAAAAATACACATGCAGCCTACTGTCAAATAAGTAAACAATATTGATGATAAGTACAGCAAGCTTCAGTTTCAAATGTACTGTGTGGTTAGCTTACCTGTTTTCTCGATGAAATGTCCGAATTACTGGCGCCAACAGTATTTCTGCTGAGATTTGGTTGAACTCTTTGTCCAGCTTCCATCAGTGTCAGTCCATGGTTGATAACATGGTCAATAAGTGTTGCAGATTTCTTGAGTCAAATTTGGTCCTCGTCTTCTTTGTTCAGGTTCTATCAACTCTTCAAGTCCTCCTTCTCGTCTTCCTCTACCTCCTTCTCCTCTTCCTCTACCTCCTTCTCTCCTCTACCTAGGCCTCTTCCTCTACCTCCTTCTCCTCTTCCTCTACCTCCTTCTCCTCTTCCTCTACCTAGGCCTCTTCCTCTACCTCCTTCTCCTCTTCCTCTACCTCCTTCTCCTCTTCCTCTACCTAGGCCTCTTCCTCTATCTCCTTCTCCTCTTCCTCTACCTCCTTCATCTCCTCTTTGAGCTCCCCTCTCATTCTCACTCTTCTTCTTCTAGCTCCTTCCATTTTGTTGAAGACAGGTGAACTCACCTGCTGTCTTTTATAGCACACCCTGAGTGCTGCGTTTTCAAATTAGCACATGTGTGCTTCCACACCTGGTGGATGTGATTATCCAATTAGCTCATTAGTGTGGTCATTGGCAATCCGGGGCTTTGTAATGACAAGGAAGTAACCTCAAAATCCTTATCTGTGTCTAAGGTGTGAAAATGTGTGTAGAGTTTTACAAATCACTGTGTGTAATGTTTTGCAAAAAGGGTGAAGCAGACATTGTGTGTAATGTTGTGCAAATCTGTGGAGGTGTTTTGCTCATTGGAGTAGAATTTTGCAAATTGTGTGGAAATTTTTATTTTAGTGTGTAAACAATCGTAAAAAACTGTAATAGGCCAATACTAACGCTTACATTAAATTAATACTTTTTATAATAATAACAATCAATGTTATTTTCGTATGTCAATAACACATTTGCAATTACTGTAATTTTTATCCAATATATTTTATTCAAATTAATTATATTGCATTGGAATTTCCTGGTGGATTGTGTGTGTGTGTGTGTGTGTGTGTGTGTGTGTGTGTGTGTGTGTGTGTGTGTGTGTGTGTGTGTGTGTGTGTGTGTGTGTGTGTGTGTGTGTGCTGACCGTACCATTGCTGTATAGGAGCAGTAGCCTGTACTGTATCCCATTGTTGGTCTTTTCCCTTGACGTTTCCTGCCAACACACACACACACACTCAGTCAGGTCACAAAGAACAACACCCACTACACACACAGATTTACAAAAAGCCGTCTTTAAATGTACCAAATATATATTTCGATATCGATATCAGAAACGATATAACAACTTTAAAAAACTATATGTAAATCTTTTTCAAAATATGTCCCACGATAAATATAACTCTGGGAATGTATTCAGTGCCTTAGTGCCATATGAAAGTGATATGACTATAGTTAGGCAACAGAACACCGGTGTATAATACCCTACTAATAAATTATATTTGTGTTTAACCAAAAAGATTCGATTTTAATACTGGAACAATATCCTACTAAAAGAAAATTGCATGTCTAAAGAGTTTTCTGGTGGCAATTACAGACTTGCATAAATAATTCTAAGCGTTTAGTGCTGTAATATTGTCAATAGCAATAAGTTATGATACAATTTATCGTTACAACGCTGGAATATGAGCAAATGATCGAAGCGGACAGGGGCTGCTATAAGCGGCGGGTTGTGAGTCAAAGATATGAATAATAAATACCACACAAAATATCGAATAAAACAGCTGGTTCCTTCCATGTAGTCCAAACTAATATAAAAACAACTCAAAACCATATCTATAAAAGTATTGAAAGATTATTGTAAGACAACGTTTGTATTTTTAATTGTAGTAATAAATTAAGCAATATATTCATAAGCCTCATGCATGTAAAGGAACTGCTGCAGAGGTCAAATCAATATATACATAGGCTGCTGATAGGGTTATGGCTTGCATAATGTTTTGGGAAAACTCACCTTTTCCTTTTCAACAAATCCAACGAAGCTGGTTCTCTCTATCTCCACCGGCTGCCCTTGTCTGTCGTACAGAGCCAGCACGAAGTGGAAGAAGTTGGACTTGCGAAGGTTGGAGGGCGGTTGTTTCTCGAAATGTGCCCGGGCTAGAGCCATTCCGCTGCGGATACAAGCAGCACCAAGCCCCATTAGCACAACTTTCACATGGATGCCACTGAATTACACATGATTTCAACAATTCGAAGTATAAGAGTAAAGCACAAAAATTCTGGCTCCCGAACTTGTTGACTTATCTTGACTTTTATTTTACATTTTTTAAACAATTTTGAAAATAAATTCAGGCTGAAATGTCATAATTCCACTTTGCACATGTCTGAAAATAGATTATTTACAAACAAAGATTATTTACAAATTGTCAAAATATAGCCTTACCCTATATGAATAGTTTGGATTTGGTCGCTACATGGATAGCCAATGCTAGATGTGGGCACCTCTTGCCTAGTTGCCTAGTTAAATAAAGGTTAAATAAAAATATAAAAAATAATTGTCGAACGGACTGAATAATCAACGTGTCTCAAAAATAATTATTGTATTATTGTTTTACTGCTTTAAATTATTGACGTGTCATTATAAATAAATAACTAGGCTGTAAAATTAGGCCTGTGTCTGACATGTTTAAATCCTTGGAATATAGTGCTTATTTTCATTGATTTGATAGACTACTAGCTAATAGGCTACCTGAATACGTTTCAATGAACAGAAATAAAACCAGTGTGTAAGCTAGCTATAGCCTAGCTTCAATCACATACATAAAGCCTGCAAGCTACAATCAAATCTCCTAAGTCAATATTAGGCTATATGCCTAGAAAAGGAAACCAACAGTCCATTGCGCAATGTTGTCCCAAAACATATGTGGCCCGTCTCAGACAACCGGTCTGGGATAAAAAAAAACTCCAATCTATGTCTTCTCCATTCTCCGGGGCCAGTGTTGACTGGCGAGCCACCTCGGGCTTACCTCTGGGCGGCTGTGTTGGCGTCCAGCAGCCCGGCGCCCTGCATCCAGCACCGCACCGCGTTCATCCCGGCCAACAAGGGCTCTTCTTTCATAACACTCCCGCTCCTCTGGATGTTCTCCTGGATCCCAAACATCAAAACACACGTTTCCTCCTCCTGTCACACACTATGTGCCTGTCTCTCTCGCTTCCTTTTTCTTCCTTCCCGGTGGCTTTAGATCATGCAGAATGGAAAGAGAGATGTTCGGTGCGCAAGTGTTTCTCACTTATTTCTTTTAGTGTTCACTCAGAAACGAGAGCGAGAGAGAGAACTATGAACGAGATGAGGGTCTGGAAAGGGTGCTGTCGACATCCAGGGGTTAGTGGGCTGTGCGTCAACAACTCTTGTGAAGACGAAAAGTCTCCATGGACCATCAGGTGAACGCGATGGGGGGGCGGGTGCTCCCAGAAATCAGTAAACGTAACTTAAAAAAATAGCCAACATTTTAGAGAAGAGAAACAACCAATCAAGTTCTCCCTTCCTCTAGACTACTGTTGCTTTATTTTCTTCAGAAATCTCTCTCAGTTCTCAGATGAAAGAAGCGCGTGAGGACACGCTAGGCCGTTGCTCCTGTCCTTTCGGGAGTGATTTGCGGTCTCTCCTTCCCAAAGGAAACACTTCTGAAGGTCTCCGGTAACCGAACACAAGTGAACTCAGCTGGAAGGGAAGCGGGCGTGTCTGGTGAAGAGGGGGGGTAACATCCCCCAAAACAGTGCGTGCACGGTCGCTCATCATCATCTATCGATGGTCCTCAACCCATCCATGTTGTATCCCCCGCCTACTGCGCACAAGCCTGCGTCAACCATTTAACCAGGTTGTGTGTGTATGTGTGCGTATGTGCGTGCGTGTATGTGTGCGTGATCACAGGGCATGCCTTGGGGATTTGACATCTCTATCTCTCTCACACACTCACACACAACACACACACACACACACACTATCACACACCTTTCTAATGCAACATCGCCATCTACTGTCTCATTCCCAACCAGAGAAGATCTCAACCTCTACTTTGGCTCTTCTCACTCTTACCATAGTCACAGGAAGTAGGGATGCTGCAGCACCCTGATAAACTGAAATCATTTTGCCAAAATTAGTCAAAAAACCCATTTGACTCTTGTCTGAACAGTTGTATCATTTACAGTCGAGAAGGCCGCGATTTGGGAAGCAGGCACGCCAAATATAGAACATCTTGTTGCATTGTGGCCGTAGATATGATCCATAGAAGTGTTTTGAAACCTCTAACCCTGGCTCTTTGAAAGTTAAACTCATGGGTACACTAGCAGTGGCTGCCAGTCATGACATTTATGGATTCTATTTATATGGTTGGTTGTGGCTGTCAGTTTGTCTTTCAAAAATTCCATAATACAATCGCGAGAAAAACTGACTACTGCTGAAAAGAGAAGACTGATCTGTCTGTAGAAGCCCCCCTAATACATTTTTTGAGGGATTCTGAGCAAACAGCACTGTTTTTCAAAGTAGCTTATCTGGAGATATTGCCACTAGTGTATCAGCCATCACCAGTGAGTAGCCAGTGCATCATCTTCATCATTGGGTGAGTCAGTGTCACTGGAAAGTGTATTTTATATACTATGCTTAAACAGTACCGGTCAAATGCTTGGACACACCTACTCATTCAAGGGTTTTTCTTTATTTTTTACATTGTAGAGAGTTCAATCTTGATTTCCTTAGACCAGAGAATCTTGTTTCTCTTTCGGTGCCGTTTGGCAAACTCCAAGCGGGCAGTCATGTGCCTTTTACTGAGGAATGGCTTCCATCTGGCCACTCAACCATAAAGTCCTGATTGGTGGAGTGCTGCTGAGATGGTTGTCCAAAGAGGAACTCTGGAGCTCTGTCAGAGTGACCAACGGGTCTTGACCACCTCCTTGACAAATCCCCCGATTGCTCAGTTTGGCCGGGCAGCCAGCTCTAGGAAGAGTCTTGGTGGTTCCAAACTTCTTCAATTTAAGAATGATGGAGGCCACTGTGTTCTTGGGGACCTTCAATGCTGCAAACAGTTTTTGCTACCCTTCCTCAGATCTGTGCCTCGACACAATCCATAAATACTGGAGGCTGAGACAGGAGGGGTCGGGAGACACTGTGGCCTCGTCCGACACAATCCTGTCTTGGAGCTCTATGGACAATTCCTTCAACCTCATGGCTTGGTTTTTGCTCTGATGTGCATTGTCAACTGTGGGACCTTGTATAGACAGATGTGTGCCTTTCTAAATCATGTCCAATAAATTGCATTTACCACAGGTGGACTCCATTCAAGTTGTAGAAACATCTCAAGGATGATCAATGGAAACAGGATGCACCTGAGCTCAATTTCGAGTCTCATAGCAAAGGGTCTGAATACTTTTGTCAACAAGATATTTTCTGTTTTTTTTTGCAAGCATGCAAAGGGCTACAATCAGACATGGTTAAATCAAGCTGAAAGGAAACTCATGGATGTTTCTAAAGCACAACTGCTGAGCAAGCCCACAAGCCCCAGAGAGCAAGACCTCCTATCCAACTCATCACTACCTACACCCCACAAAGTTCAGAACTACTTGGCATCATTAAAAAACATCGGCATATTACCACGGAAACCACAAAGTGGTAAAAAAACACCCTATTTTATCTGCAAATAATAGGCAATAGCCTATATTATAAAACAAACATATAGATCAATCTCTTGACAGAAACACCAAAACACAGCTAATGACCCTGTCACGTCCAGGCCTGAGAAGACAGGTTGGCGTGTTTAGTTTTGTTTTGGTGTATGGTTTTTCTGTTCTAGGTTATCTATTTCTATGTTTGTAGTTTGCACTAGGGGTTTGTGGGTTATTGTTTGGTCATAGCTTTGTTTTGTGTGACATGTTATGTTCAACGTTACGATCTTCGTTTGTTTTGTTGTTTTTGTCCCAGTTACGTTCGTAAATAAAAGATGTATACTGGATGCCTCGCTGCACCTTGGTCTGTCCCTTCTGAAGATCGTGACAGAATAACCCACCATAAAAAGACCAAGCAGCGAGAGACCCGGGAGTTCAGGACTTGGGAGGAGGAATTGCTTAGAGGGGGACCCTGGGCTCAGCCTGGAGAGTATCGCCGTCCAAGAGAGGAGCTGGAAGCAGCGATAGCGGAGCGGCGATATTACGAGGATTTATATGGAGTATGGAACCCGGAGAAGGAAAGGTTTGTTGGAACTCACCTGGCTAGGAAGCCCGAAAGGCAGCCCCAAAAAACGGTTCAGGATGGACTCCTGAGCCAAGTCCTCATGCTCTCTGGAGGGAGCGTCGCACTGGTAAGACGCCGTGCTATGCAGTTTTGCGCACGGTGTCTCCAGTGCGCGTTCACAGCCCGGTGCGAGAGATTCCAGCGCCACTCATCTGTCAGGGGAGGGTGAGTGTGCAGCCTGGAAGAGTGGTGCCGGCTCAGCGCTCCTGGTCTCCGGTGCGCCTCCTGGACCAGGATATCCTGCACCGGTTCTGCGTACTGTGTCTCCGGTGCGTGTCCACAGCCCTGTGCGAGAGATTCCAGCTCCACTCATCTGTCAGGTTACGGTAAGTGTGCTGCCTGGAAGAGTGGTGCAGGCTCTGCGCGCCAGGTCTCCAGTGTGCCTGTTGGGACCGAAATGTCCTGCGTCGGCTCTGCGTGCGATGTCTCCTGTTCACGCGCACAGCCCGGTGAAGCCAGGATGAGTGAACAACCTGGGAGAGGGGTGTCGGCTATACGCATCAGGTCTCCTGTGCGTGTTGTGGATCCAGTACGTCCTGTCTCTGTTCCACGCTCCAGGATTCCTGTTTGTGTTGTGGATCCAGCACGACCAGTCCCTGTTCCACGCTCCAGGATTCCTGTTCGTGTTGTGGATCCAGCACGGCCCGTTCCTGCTCCCCGCACCAGAGTCCCAGTGCGCGTCATGAGCCCAGCACGGCCCGTTCCTGCTCCCCGCACCAGAGTGCCAGTGCGTGTCATGAGTGCAACACGGCCCGTTCCTGCTCCCCGCACCAGAGGTCCAGTGCGCTTAGTGAGCCCATCACGTCCTGTCCCTGCTCCACGCTCCAGGATTCCTGTGCCCGTCGTGGATCCAGCACGTCTTGTCCCTGTTCCACGCTCCAGGATCCCTGTGCGCGTCGACAGTCCGGAACCTCCAAAGAAGGTTCCCAATCCGGAGCCTCCAGAGAAGGTTCCCAGTCCGGAGCCTCCAGAGAAGGTTCCCAGTCCGGAGCCTCCAGAGAAGTTTCCCAGCCCGGAGCCTCCAGAGAAAATTCCCAGTCCGGAGCCTCCAGAGAAGGTCCCCAGTCCGGAGCCTCCAGAGAAGGTCCCCAGTTCAATACTAACTGTTCCGGCAAATAGCCCAGGGCCTCCGGTGTGGGACCCCGAGCCAGCAAGGCCGGCACCGGAGCTGCCACCTGGGACAGGAAGGCCCACCCGAAGACCCCCCCAATGGACTTTTGGGCGGAGTCCGCGCCTTACTGTCACGTCCAGGCCTGAGAAGACAGGCTGGCGTGTTTAGTTTTGTTTTGATGTAGGGTTTTTCTGTTCTAGGTTATCTATTTCTATGTTGGGGTAATGGTTCCCAATTAGAGGCAGCTGAGTGTCGTTACCTCTAATTGGGAACCATATATATGTTTGTAGTTTGCACTAGGGGTTTGTGGGTTATTGTTTGGTCATAGCTTTGTTTTGTGTGACATGTTATGTTCAACGTTACGATCTTCGTTTGTTTTGTTGTTTTTGTCCCAGTTACGTTCGTAAATAAAAGATGTATACTGGATGCCTCGCTGCACCTTGGTCTGTCCCTTCTGAAGATCGTGACAGACCCAGTACATGCTCGCTGAAGTTATGCACAGCGGCAAAACTGACATGCCGGTATTTCAAATGATCTGCCTCCCACAGAGGCCTATAGCAAAAACACCAGCAAATCAATCAAGTATAGCATTCAAACATGGCAGCATAAACATGCTAACTTCCAGGTCTCTCACTGTAGTGCGCTTTGCTATTTCCTTCTTAAAACAGGCCCTGAAAGGGATCATCGGCCAGGGAAGCTTGCTGATATATCTTTGCAGTAATGTTCAGCCAGCCGGCTGACATTGTAGAGCGCATCATCATCTGCGTTGGCCAGGGTAGTGGGATGGATGGAGTCAAACAGACTCTATGTTTTAAATCTGTTTGACAGCTGGTGGATAGCGATGTCACGGTTTGCATTAAAGACGTTGACTCTAACACTACTCTCCCCATCAGATCAAATCAAATCAAATTTATTTATAAAGCCCTTCTTACATCAGCTGATGTCACAGAGTGCTGAACAGAAACCCAGCCTAAAACCCCAAACAGCAAGCAATGCAGGTGTAAAAGCACGGTGGTTTGGAAAAACTCCCTAGAAAGGCTCAAACCTAGGAATAAACCTAGAGAGGAACCAGGCTGTGAGGGGTGGCCAGTCCTCTTCTGGCTGTGCTGGGTGCAGATTATAGAAGAACATGGACAAGATTTTAAAATATTCATAAAACAGGCAGAACAGTTGAAACTGGAGAAGCAGCACGGCCAGGTGGACTGGGGACATCAAGGAGTCATCAGGCCCGGTAGGCCTTGAGGAATGGTCCTAATGCTCAGGTCCTCCGAGAGAGAGAGAAAGAAAGAAAGAAAGAAAGAAAGAAAGAAAGAAAGAAAGAGAGAAAAAGAGAGATAATTAGAGAGAGCATACTTAAATTCACACAGGACACCGGATAAGAGAGGGGAAATACTCCAGATATAACAGACTGACCCTAGCCCCCCGACACATAAACTACTGGAGCATAAATACTGGAGGCTGAGACAGGAGGGGTCGGGAGACACTGTGGCCCCGTCCCACGATACCCCCAGACAGGGCCAAACAGGCAGGATATAACCCCACCCACTCTGCCGAAGCACAGCCCCCACACCACTAGAGGGATATCTCCAACCACCAACTTACCATCCTGAGACAAGGCCGAGTATAGCCCACAAGATCTCCGCCACGGCACAACCCAAGGGGGACAGACAGTCGCTCGTCCTCACAGAACTCATCAAAATGACGCATCGCCTTCCTTCTCCGAGTGTCTTCAAATGCGTTCTGAGCTTCCCATTTGTTGGCAAGGGTCTTTGCAGTGACTTTGGCCTCCTCAAAATCCTGTTGGAATCCGGACAGGACCTCTATCATGTCCTTGAGTAGGCTGACTGCCCTGTGCAGGTCTGCGTCTTTCTTTTCTGTAGCATTTTGGAGACAACGTTCACATTTCCTAAAACCTTAGTCTGCAGAACGACAAAAAAAAAGTACTACATTTTTCCATGTTCTTTTTCAGTGCTGATGCATCATCCCTCTCGTCCTTCTTGTCACTTAAAGGCACAACCTTAATTACGTCCACATATCTGTATCTCAGGGCAGCAAGGGACTCATATTTAGATGACCAGCGGGTGGGACACAGTCTTTTTCTGATGCAAAATCAAATATACCACTCAACATTGACCATCTCTTTATGTTATGCCCGAATAATGTGTATAACAGTTCAACAGTATCATAAAACTGTTTAATCTCTGGCACATTTTTGACAGAGTCGTTGAGAGCCAGGTTAAGCTTGTGCGCTACGCAATGCACATAAACAGCAAGTGGCTCTTTTTCGGATATTCCGGCCTGCACACCAGAATAGAATGCTGCCCAGGATGTGTCAGCAGTCTCCAGAAATCCCTAAAACGGCTCTGTGATGGTCAGATCTGTGGCGACATTATTTGCTTTCCTTATCACTCTCACATAGCGATACACTTGGCTTAACTGGTCTACTTTGGATACATCCGGTGTGGTGTCCATAATAGTGTAAAATAACAGGCCTTCCTGCATCTCTTCCTGAATGTCACACTTCACTCGCTCAGCTAAGATATAAATCCGCTCATTTTGGATTTGAGGACTGAGATAGTTAGTTGGATCCTGCGGGGCGTTCTAAAAGTTATTTCAGAACTGGGTCGTAAAATGACAGCAGTTCAATTATACTGAGAAAATTCCCGCTGTTGGCCTGCCACAGCTTTTCACGGTGCCCTCTGAACGCCAAATTACATGATGCAAGTGTGAGGGTTACATTAACTATGCGCTCCAACACCTGTCGCCAGAAATATGCTGCATTACACACGCCTCTCTCCATTTCTGCGTCAATAGTGCCATTGAGCTTCCATTGCTCATATACCAAACAGGCACCCATGTGAATCTGGGATGTCTCATAACATGCTATTTTGGATGTTAGATGCGCCAATCTCTCACCCCATTCGCCCACGCATCAGAGAAGAAAGGGGCACTCCGATCTCCGAACAGCCAGCAAGGCTCACAATACGCGCAATCTAGCTTGGCCAAATAATATAGCCATGTACGTGGTAATTTGATTCCAGCCTTGGTTGTAGTGGTGTAATACGACTCAGAAAACCTTTCGTCATATGTTTGGAATGGGCCAGTAGGCTTACACGAGTCTAATGCAATAACGTGAAGTTTAACTTTTGCATCCACATGTTTTGCATAATGCCCCCTGACAGTTGGACAGTCCCACTTCCACCTGTTTCCTCAACGGCCACGATTCTATCCTCGCCCTGCTCCTCTTCCCTTGGCTCATTTGACCTGCTAAAAGCTGCTGCTGGCGATGGTAAACCTGCATTCTCTTCTGGTACCGCTACATTGCTTGTGCTAGCAAGCAAGGCTGCACTTGAACTGCATTTGAAAAAGGAATCTAATTTAACTAATTTTGATACCTCCTTTGCTTTCTCATTTTTGGCCTTCCTCTTTTGGGCTCCACTTTGTGTTTATACATTGCTGATTTTTAAATCAATAATTTTCTATTCTCGACTTTCTCTCTTATGTTTTTTTGGGCTGTTGTCTCTTGATAGCTAGCTCAACTGTTGCTTAAAACGATGACAGAAACAACAATGCTTTGGAGAGTATTTGCACAATGAATCCCAGAATGATTTTCATTATCTTAACACGGTACTGAAACTATTGGATAATATGATTTATTTAACAAATTAATTTGATTTATTGTCATCAATACATTAAAATATCATGCTGACTTATGTAGTGGCAAAGTGGTGTCACATATATTCCCTCTCTGGCCTCTAGGTCATCAGGCTGCTGATTATCCTGCACACCTGTCACCATCCTCCTTGATTATCTTCCCTATATCTGTCACTCACCTTGGTTCTTTCCGCAGGTGTTATTGACTCTGTTTCATGTCGGTGCGTTGTTCGTGTTTATTGTTTTGTTTATTTATTAAAACACTCTCTCCCTGTACTTGCTTCCCGACTCTCAGCGCACTCGTTACAAGTGGGATCATTTATCATATAGCTTACATTATAGAAATATATTCTCGTCAAATTGTAGATGTGATGGACCCACGTCAACAATTAATACTTGAGCATTGTGGGGCAGTATTCAAATTACACAGGGGGCCCGCGGCTCCGCAGATCACCGGGCCCATGTACAGCTGCACCGGCTGAAGCTACGCCACTGCCAGAACACTAAACGTATGAAAAGTTTCTCGCACCCCAGATCGGGTCGAAATCGCAATGTGATCAATGTGATTTGCTGCCTGTGCGGCTTATTTTACGTAGGAGAAACTTCAAGGGAGTTCCGTACTAGAATGTGCCGTTCTATATGCTGACCTCAACAGCCCAGTTGCCCCCCATTTCAAAGAGAGAGGACACTCGCTTTGTGAGTTGTTTTATTTTGGAACAAGTCGGTAAAAACAAACGCTGTGGCGATGTTGACAAAAACCGAAGGTCCAGAGAAACGTTCTGGATCCATTCCTTAGATACTTTAGTCCCCAGAGGTGTTTAATATAGAGAAGGACTATATTATGCTTTTGTGAAGGGCCCCATCCCTTGGTTGGTCCAGTGAACCCCTTATTTGTTTACCCATGGAGGGAGCTTACTAGCTCACTAACTGTTGTCCAAACAAGTTGTTAGAACTCTTTGCCTATGCTTTTGATGTTTATAGTTGTTATTCCTATTTAGTTTTATTTAGCCATGTTTATTTTTCAATACACAACATACGTATATGTGTATTATAGATCAGGATATAAGGGAACTACTTCAAGACTGTTGGAAAAGCATTCCATCTCATGAACCTGGTTGAGAGAATGCCAAGAGTGTGCAAAGCTGTCATCAAGGCAAAGGGTGGCTACTTTGAAGAATCTCAAATATAAAATGTATTTTCATTTGTTTAACACTTTTTTGGTTACTACATGATTCCATATATGTTATTTCATAGTGTTGATGTCTTCACTATTATTCTACAATGTAGAAAAACCCTGGATTGTATGGCTTTGTGCTCGATATTATACACCTGTCAGCAACGGGTGTAGCTGAAAGGATTTTTTTTGGGAAAAAGTGGTGAAAAAATTGTACACTAAAAAACACTGCTCGTGTGTGGTGTGGTGTGTGTGTGTTTGTGTGTGTGTGTGTGTGTGTGTGGACCATCTGACTCTCGGAATTTCCATCAATCCCAGGCAGGTACATGGTTCGTTCACATTGTCATTCAAGAAAATGTTTCTTGTTTGTTTTGATCCTATTGGTAGTTGTATAGTGAGTCTTCCAGAAAGAGCTTACATCACTGTGACCTCTTCTGCTTTCAGGAGAACCAAAGATGCAATCCAGGTTAACCACACACTGCTGCCTTAGTGTGCATCCCTAATGGCACCATATTCCCTTTAGAGTGCACTACATTTGACCAGGGCCCATATGGCTTTGATTAAAAGTAGTGCACTATATAGGGAATAGGGGTGCCATTTTGGATGCACTTTTACAAACTGCACACACAGTTGCAAAGTTGTACAGCACGTCACTTTAGGACGCACACCTTGTCTATGGGCTAGGCTGGCTGGGGTTTACATTCATGTGACATGGAACTCCAGGCTAAAATTCACATGTTGTTCTACTCTACTCTATCAACTTATAGGTACATGGTCAGACGATCACATGATTGAAAATAGTAATATAGAAAATTATGGGTTTTCCAATGCATGTATGTTAATGTGTGTATGTGTGTGGACCATCTGACTCTCAGAATTTCCATCAATCCCAGGCAGGTACATTGGGGCGGCAGGGTAACCTAGTGGTTAGAGTGTTGGACTAGTAACCAAAAGGTTGCAAGTTTGAATCCCTGAGCTGACAAGGTACAAATCTGTCGTTCTGCCCCTGAACAGGCAGTTAACCCACTGTTCCTAGGCCGTCATTGAAAATAAGAATTTGTTCTTAACTGACTGGCCTAATAAAGTTAAAAAATAAATAAATAATGTGTGATAGATAGATAGATAGATAGATAGATAGATAGATAGATAGATAGAAAGACACCATGCATCTTGCTATCCTATGTCTACACAAAACAGATGGGATTCTTATTTCAGTGTTATAGTACAAAACTAACTCGAGACCGATACATTTGTACTAGGTACAGTGAGGACTCATCATTTCTTCCTGAGACCAGCAGAGTAAAAAAACCTCACAATTATCAGCTTCCATTCAGTCATAAAACCGCTTCTCCAGGCCTAATATATATATAAATATGTATTTTTATACTTTATCTTTGACCATCCTTCTATCTCCCGCCCAGCAACTCCACTCCCACTCCAATTCCACATCCCAACCCCCAGCTTCCCTCAGCCCATCCCAACTATCTCTGCTGGTCACCCTCTTCGGATTTCTACGCAACATATATCTTTCAACTGTGCTGTGATGTTTAAAGTACAATTTCTATCTATCTAATCAAATAGAATCCACAGATTGTGAGTTGAAGATAAATACTTTTACTAAGAGTATTAGTACATTAGTAATTGACTGACCCGGTCTCTCCAGATCTCCTAACAGTACTATTTCTAGGGTCAGTTTTAGATCAATGCTATGCATTTTCAGCCATTCCTGAACCTGAGACCAGGAGAAGGTTCAGCTTCTCCACTAGGAGAAGCTGGATACCATAGATAGGAAAACAATAGGCTAGAATTGTATTTCTGGCAGTGACAGGTGTAAACAGGTACAGTGCCGTGAAAAAGTATTTCCCCCCTTTCTGATGTTCTATTTTTGCATATTTTTGACCAAAACCTAATATTAAATAAAAGGAACCTGAGTTTACAAATAACAAAATAAATGTATAGTATTTTTATTTATTTAATTAACAAAGTTACGCAACACCTAATTCCCCTGTTTGTCAGTAATTGCCCCCTTACACTCAAAAAGCTGGTTGTGCCACCTTTATCTGCAATGACTGTAACCTTCCTGTAGTTGTTGATCAGTCTCTCACATCACTGTGGAGGATTTTTGGCCCACTCTTGCATGCAGAACTGCTTTATCTCAGTAACATTTATTGGGTTTCAAGCATGAACTGCTCGTTTCAAGTCCGGCCACAACATCTCCATTGGGATTAGGTCTGGACTTTGACTAGGCCATTCCAAAACTTCAAATTTGTGGCTTTTCAACCATTTTCATGTAAACTTGATTGTGTGTTTTGGATCATTGTCTTGCTGCACGACTCAGCTCTAGCTCACAGACGCATGGCCTGACATTCTCCTGTCGAATACAGAGCAGAATTCATGGTTCCTTCTTAAGGCAAGTCATCCAGGTCCTGAGGCAGCAAAGCATCCCAAAACCATCACGTGTGTGCATGCGTTTGTGTGTGTGTGTGTGTTCGTTTGTGCGTGCATGCTTGTCAGTAGTGCACTGTAGTGCAGGGGCGGACTGGGACCAGAAATCATCCCTGTCATTTCTAACACACCGGCACATATTCTTCCTTGAAGCCCCTATTAGCCAAATAATTATACTTTTGTGCAAAAAACCCAAGTTAGGCAGGCACACTGGGCTAAAAAAGGACCAGCCCATCCTGACTGACATGTGAAAAGGAAATGTGAATAACGACATCAAAGCCATAAGGATGTTCTGTTATTTGTTGTACAGCTAGGTGTTTCCACTATTAACAACAGTCTTTACAAATTGGAACAAGGCTTGTATATCACACAGGACAGGATACACAACTCTCTAGGCACTATGTAAGATGACATTTGCAACTGTGCATTCAATACATACTCAACTAGTACATGTATGAAAACAAAAATAACTAAAAACCATACGAATTCCAAACTGCTTTCTAGTTGTGTGGGAGTCAGAGCACCTCATGCACAGTGTTGCAAAATAACTCCCATCCCATACCACCCAGCAACCCCAAAACCTCATGTTGCATAAATAGAGTGAAAAGCAACAGTCACTGCGTTCTAGAACTCTCAGCTGTCACACCATTGGTCTAAGCCATCCAACCCGTTTCCAGGACAGCCTGTTGTAGTTTGTCAGAGACAAAGGAAGTGTATTAGCGTAGGTATTTATATTGTATTTAACAATGAGATTAGTCATAGATTACTTCCTTTCTAACTATGCTTGATTTCATGTTGTTATTTTTTTAATGACTATGAGCACAGAGTAGTGGAAAGAACTCATACACTGTAAGAGCAGGTTTGTAAGTTTATTTTGATTTAGAGTATTGAAGTCACACAAATATCAGTTCAGTTGATGTTAGTGCATGTCACACTCTTTGAGATAAAAAGCAACAACAATAAATAAATAATCATGATCAAATAAATATAAATAAATAAATGTAATAACGCATAAAGCAGGTAAAAGTAAAGTTTGTGTCAGTAAATGAGTTCAGAAATACAATCTCTGGTCTTGGCAACAAAGTCACCTTTGTCATAGTTGATGTTTTAGAGAGTGAATGCTGACTAACTCTACAGAGTGAACAAATAGGATAATATTTGATGGCCATCAGTATGGTAAAGATCTACTATTCAGACACACACTTCTGCTTCTTCTTCTTCTACTTCTTCTTCTTCTTCTTCTTCTCCTGCTTCCCCCTCTTGTTTCCCTTGTTGTTGTGTCTGAAAGAACACATCGTATTGTAAAACGTGTTGTTCTGCAATGTCTTCTCAGAAATTAAATTCATGAACTGATAAACAATGGCATATTTTCAATTCTTGAAATGGAATTTTGATCTACCCAATTGAACCTGACCCTGGCAGATGTAGCATGATAAAACAGTAGACTGGAGCAGGGGGTTTAAACCCTCTCCTTTGGGACCCCCAGCCGTTTCACAATTTAGTTCTAGCCCTGAACTAGCTGACCTGATTCAGTAGTAGTCAAGGACTTGATGATTAGTTGACAAATTGAATCAGGTGTGTTAGCTCTTCAATAGTTCAAATACATGGAACGACTAGGGGTCCTCGAGGAGAGGTTCTGCTGAATACAGTAGACTAGAAAGTGTGGTACTGACCTGTACTCTGTCCAGTCACTCCAGGGGGAGTCACATAGGGCATCCTGGGCCCTGACGCATACCATCACCTTGGCTTTTACTGACCACTGGCTGCTCTCTGTGGTGTGGACCTGAGGGAACACAGGGGTTGAATTCATTAAGCACCAACTTAATGAAAAATAAGAAACACTCCTTTTCACTTTTAGTTGCAAAACGTTTTGCTACAGTGTGCCCTAATGAATATAACCAGGGACCAGAGTACCCACGTCTATTAGTTCAAGAGTATGCGACTGTTAGTACACGGTCTGGATCTCTTGGTGTAATGGCTCTCATCAAGCTTTAGAGACAAGGCCTAGTAGGATGTACAGTATGTAGACAGTGGTCCTCACCTTTGTGCGGGGAGAATCACACATGCACCCGTTCTTGCCCTGGATCTCTTTGACCTGAAAGGAGAGAGGGAAGTAGGAGATGGGGCTGTTCCAGGAGACAGGATAGCTCCACTCTATAGTACTGCTGTTCACCTCCTTAATGGATACCTTGTCTGGCTTCACTGGAGGGAGGGAGGGAGGGAGGGTAAGGTAAGGGGAGGAGGGAGGGAGAGAGAGAGGAGAGAGACTGTTACCATAACTGATACCAGCACTCTGCACTATAAAACTAACTTTCAGTAGCACTTAAACCAACAATATCTCAGCATATAATCATTTGATAGGCCGACATATACGTGCAAGATATTTGTATATAGAGGTAGGATTCCTAACTGTGGCGACGACGACAACATTATTAGTGCGTCTCTGCACTAGTGTGCTACAAACTCCTTCAAATTCAGAGCACTTTGGTTCCGCATTCTAAATGCTTGTTATGGGATAGACAGGTTTGCCAGATCTCCAAGGCATTTTCTTTTCAGAGACCAGTTACATTATGAAGTTTGTAGATATAATGTTTTGTATTAGTTTGTATACATAGTGAAGTGCACATCTGGACCATTATCATCGACTTTAAGTAGCCTAAAATCACAACTTGTGCAACTGATCCTGCCAGCCTCTTGCAACAAGGTCCCTATCTAACACTCACTTATGTCTGATAAGTAGAAGTGTTGTGTGTGTCTCTCTGTGTGTGTCCTCACCTATGTCTGATAAGTAGAAGCGTTGGGAGTATTCCTCCAGCAGGTAGTTAGACCTCATGTAGACGGTCAGCGTGATCCGGTCAGTCTCCTCAGCATAGGGACAATACTGTCTGTCCACACAGGACACCCCCAGTCCACTTCTGTTCACAGAACACATGATGTCACTCTGGCCAGACGAAGAGGAACATGTCCACTGCTGTCCACTGGCGTCCACAGAACAGCTGACGTTCTCCGCATCAGACAGGCCACTATAGAAAAGCCAAGAAATGGATGACTAAAATTAGACTAACACAGGCCATTGCTGTAGTCCATTCACCAATATTTAATTTGAAGTCAAGTCAATACTTTAAGTATTATGCAAATGTTATAGTCTATAGAGAACTATAGCACTATAGAATGGTCACATGTTATAGTCTATACAGCACTATAGCACTATACAATAGTCACATGTTATAGCCTAAACAGCACTATAGCACTATACAATAGTCACATGTTATAGCCTATACAGCACTATACAATAGTCACATGTTACAGCCTATACAGCACTATACAATAGTCACATGTTATAGCCTATGCAGCACTATAGCACTCTGCAATAGTCAGATCCATAGCACGTATACACTCTTAGAAAAAAAGGGTTCCAAAAGGGTTCCAGAAGGGTTCTTTACAGAGGCATAGGGTTCTTCCATCAAACGCTTTGATCAGAACTACCCTTTTTTGCAAGACAAGTGTTCTTTGTAAGGCAAATTATTCTACCTAGAATATTTAACATCCTAAGAACCGTTTATGGAAGAAAGGGTTCTTTCATGATTCTTATGAAGGCAAGATGGATTATTTGGAAGGCAAGAAGGGTTCTATACTGAACAAAAATATAAATGCAACATGCAACGTTTTTACTGAGTTACAGTTCATATAAGGAAATCAGTCAATTGAAATACTTTCCTTATCATAAGGCCCTAATCTATGGATTTCATATGCCTGTGCAGGGGCACAGCCATGAATGTTTCCCCACAAGAGGGCTTTGGGGGAAAACTTTCAGACAGAAATACTCCTCAGTTTCATCAGCTGTTTGGGAGGATGGTCTGAGAGAAATCCCTCAGGTGAAGAAGCCGAATGTGGAGGTCCTGGGCTGGTGTGGTTACATTTGGTCTGCGGTTGTATACCGGTTGGCTGTACTGCCAAATTCTATAAAACAACTTTGGAGGCGGCTTATATGGTAGAGAAATGAACATAAAATGATCTGGCTACAGCTCTGGTGGACATTCCTGTTGTCAGCATGCCAACTGCACATTCCCTCATAACTTGAGACATCTTTGGCCTTCTGTTGTGTGACAAAACTGCACATTTTAGAGTGGCCTTTTATTGTCCCGAGCACAAGGTGCACATGTGTAATAATCATGCTGTTTAATCAGCTTCTTGATATGCCACACCTGTCAGGTGGATGGATTATCTTTGCAGAGAATAAATGCTCACTAAAAGGGATATAAACAAATTTGTGCACACAATTTGAACAAAATTTGCTTTTTGTGAGTATTGAACATTTCTGGGATCTTTCATTTCAGCTCATGTTGCATTTATATTTTTGTTCAGTATACATAGAACCATATATAATATTTCCCAACATGCTCTATTGCAGGGAGATTTTCAGAATTGTTTGTTTTACTGTAATATCTATGTTTTTGCATGTACTATACATTGATTGGTTGATAAATATAATGCTACACAAAGATAAATAACATACCATTTTCTAAACTAATCCAATCTGTTAGTAATTGGATTTGTTGCACCCATTACTGAGATGGTTGTTCCAGTTGAGATGATTGAGGTAGTCTCAGTATTCAATCTTCACTACCCTGGCAGTCATTCTGAATGCAGGTTGCGGGTGATTAACAATTCCACTTGTTGGATATCCTAACTCTGGCTGGATTCCAATAAGAATTACACATCACTTTGCAAGCCTGCAAAATCTGACTTGCAGGACTGATGTGGCCTGTAAACCAGGAGATTCCTAACACCACTGTGTTATGCTATAACTAGGCCGTCAAAGAAAGGCCTTATGATATATGTAATGTAGTAATACAATTTTAAAGGCTATTAAGGCTGGTGGAACCATTCATAGAGGGTTCTAGGAAGAACCCTCCAAAGATAAAAGGGTTCTCGATAGAACCCTTCATAGACAGTTATAGGCAGAACCCTTCATAAAGGGATCTAGGTAGAACCATATACATGGGATTATTTGAGGAACCATACGTAGAGGGTTTTAGGTAGAACCCTCTGCAAAGGGTTCTACCCAGCACCCAAAAGGTTCCCCTATGGGGACAAACCGAAGAACCCTGTATGCTTCTACTTAGCGTGTAGTAGAAATACATTGAAAAGGTTGGTGGTGATAGTACCGTGCCACTCTGACAGACATAACGGTCCCAACACGTTTATCTGTAAAACTCCAGGAGCAGTGGAATTCTCCTTGGTAGTTCCGTGTAGAACATTTCATATAGCCTTAGAATAGAAACAAACAAATGATCAAAAGATAGACAGAAGATGTTACAATTGGATAATGAATGAAAACTAATATTTGACTTGATTTCGGATGACAGACAGAAAACATCCTGTATACCTGTTCTGGTGGATCCTTCTAGAATGCGTTTCTGTTCGTCCAGGTGTTTGACCAGCACCGTAATATTCTTCAGGAGGGTTCTATCCAGGCTGTGACATGTAAAGATCCCTCCTCCAGTTCTCTCTTCCAGGTTGACAAGGAAGCTATTCCCCTTCTTCTTCTCCTCTTCACCCATCATCCATAGGATCTCCTCATCCTCCTCTCCATCTCTCCGCCACACCCAGTCATTGTCTCTCCTCCAACCCTCCTCCTCTTGGTTGAAGGAACCCAGGCAGGCTAAAGGATGCTGAACCAGCGAACCGTCTACGTTCACCACAACAACTGGTGACAACACACACTTTAATCAACACCAACATATACAGTCAGTTCCAACATTAGTGGCACCCTTGATAAAGACGAGCAAAAAAACAGAACTGCATTATATGCTCAAATTCTTTTGAAAATTATATCATTTTATACTACTACAATTAGTCAAAGATTTTGTTAACAACTATGCTTTTTTTTCTCAAAAAGATTGGTCCAAATGATTGGTAACCTTTCCAATATTTTTCAATAAGTCACATATGAGGATAACATCATAGGGATGCCAATAATTTGAATCCCTATCTTTTAGAGATAAAAATATTACTTGTTAAACAAAATATCTTTCTCTGACTCATTCTATTGGTACAAATTATTATACGTTTTCCATTTGTTGAGCATACACTATACAGTAGCTCAGTATTTCTATTCATTATTTTATATAGTCTTTTTTGCTCATCTTTTTCAAGGGTGCCAATAATTTGGGCTCTGACTGTAGGTCATCAACAGAAACATATTCCTCAACTTTATATAGCCTTACGATGAACTGACATAAACGTATTCCTCAACTTTATGTAGCCTTACGATGAACTGACATAAACATATTCCTCAACTTTATATAGCCTTACGATGAACTGACATAAACACATCCTCAACTTTATATAGCCTTACGATGAACTGACATAAACATATTCCTCAACTTTATATAGCCTTACGATGAACTGACATAAACACATCCTCAACTTTATATAGCCTTACGATGAACTGACATAAACACATCCTCAACTTTATATAGCCTTACG
Organism: Brachymystax lenok tsinlingensis; assembly: GCA_030435695.1. Lineage (NCBI taxonomy): Eukaryota > Metazoa > Chordata > Actinopteri > Salmoniformes > Salmonidae > Brachymystax > Brachymystax lenok. The sequence continues at coordinate 11,241,150 of CM059789.1, forward strand.
ATGAACTGACATAAACATATTCCTCAACTTTATGTAGCCTTACGATGAACTGACATGAACATATCCTCAACTTTATATAGCCTTTTGATACTGACAGACACATATCCTAAACTTTATAAAGCCTTATGATACTGACATAAACATACACCTCAACTGTACACCATCTATACACCGGACTGGCAAAACCAACATATAACTAACTCATCTTTATACAGTGCCTTCAGAAAGTATTCACACCCCATGACTTTTTCCACATTTTGTTGTGTTACAGCCTGAATTTAACATGGATTCAACTGGTATTTTGTGTCACTGCCCTATATGTCAGTATTTTGTGTCACTACCTCATAATGGCAAAGTGAAATTTTGTTTTTCGAACATTTTACAAATGAATTAAAATTGAAAAGCTGAAATGTCTTGAGTCAGTATGTTTTCAAACCCGTTGTTAGGGCAAGCCTAAATACGTTCAGGAGTAAAAATAACAGGTATAGAGCTAAGCACAGTCAAAATACTAGAACATAACCTGGTTCTGTCTGCAATCCAACAGACACTGGGAGACAAATTCACCTTTCAGCAGGACAATAACCTAGAACATAAGGCCAAAATACACTGGAGTAGCTTACCAAGATGACATGGCCTAGTTACAGTTTTGACTTGAATCGGCTTGAAAATGTCTAGCAAGACTTAAAATGTCTGTCTAGCAATGATCACCAACCAACTTGACAGAGCATGAAGAACTATTTTAAGAATGATGTGCAAATATTGTACAATCCAGGTGTATAAAGCTCTTAGAGACTTACCTCGAAAGACTCACAGCTGTAATCGTTGCCATAGGTGATTCTAACATTGACTCAGGGGTGTGAATACTTACGCAAATTAGATCTTTCTGTATTTCATATGCAATAAATGTACCAACATTTCTACCAACATTTTCACTTCATCATTATGGGGTATTGTGTGTAGATGAGTGAGATAAAAACATCAATTTTATCCATCTTGAATTCAGGCTGTAACACAACACAATGTGGAATGAGTCAAGGGGCATGAATACTTTCTGAAGGCACTGTACTATACCAGACTGGAAACACATAAAAGTCTTAATGATGAACTGACAACATACCGACAAGTGTACAGGCTGCCATTATTGTTACAAACTGTACTGATCTAACAGATGACAGTAATATACATGTTCTGATAAGAGGTGATGATTTCCTACCATTGGGTAGAAGATTCCAACTGCTCTGAGTGAACTTGGGGCTTTGGCTTTTGGCCTGGTGTAGTATTAAAATGCCTAGTAAAGTAAACCTCATCTACGAGGGAGGAAAGAGAGAGCCAGGGAGGAGAGAGAGAGATAATACTGTTTAGTCAAATAAATGTCAAATATCAAATATACGTTTCTATCCATGTTCGTTACTTAAAGTGCTCATAACAAATATAAAATATGAAAGATTAATAATTGATCTGCATAATACATTTATAGACCAACTAGTTCATTTAAAAGTAAATTGTTCATACCTTTAGGCAACAATCAAACATCTTCTGATCAACTCTTATCCTCTGAATAACACTGAAGTCCAAACAGTGGCTTTTTAATGTGTCAATGTCGATGACATTCAGCATCCAATAGAATTCCCCCGCTGAGAAAAGTACAGAAGTGCAGAACGAGGAACTCAATCACTTCCTAACCTTCCTAAACAAGGCATAATAATAGAGGACTGGTCAGGCATGACCTTTCTCTCTTTCTCACTTCCATATGCTGCATACATATCCCTAGACTTTCTGCCTTGCATTCTTTCAAAGGTTTTATTAGTTTCCTACAGAATTGCTTCATATCTGTAGGGCACTAGGGGGTAATTAGCCCTCCTGAGAACAATATCCATTTGCTGACAAAAAAGCAAGCCCAGGTGTGTACATTTGGAGAAGAAAATGTAATGTGGATTATATGTCATGCTTAGGCAAATAAAGTATAAAGGAAAATAAATGGCTTCAATTTTAAACTTTTTTTGTTATTTCATGAAATGTTTTTAGAAAAGGGCCATTTTTTTTAAGTACCGGGGTAACTGGCCCACTATGAGGAGATTTGATGTCCCTCTTTTTACCTCCCCTGCACATTCATTTTCTTTGTTGTTCCTTTTCTATACAATCCATTATGTACAATTGCACTAAATATTATTTGAATGCAAGATTTTAAATCCCAGCAATTTTTAAAATGACATTCAGGAGCAAAAGGTTTTGAATAGTTGTTTTTAATTCATTTTTAACTCATGAGCCCACCTCCTGCACTGCTCACACCTAATCCAGTTCCCACCTGTGACTGAAAACAGGAAAAGATGCCAATTGAAAAGCTCTTTAAAACGTAGCTAGCTATCCAGGAATATGACATAAAAAGCTGTGCCAAATAGCTTAAAGGCTATAAAGTAACTTTAACTGTAAAACTATCAGTCACTAGTTTAAACATTTACAACTGCAATTACGTTACGTTATCTTTTTATGTATTTTACCTCAGACAATACGGCAGTAAGGTTGGTGTAGCCTCAACCATCCCCTCTCAAAATCCTACAATTATTATCCTTCTTATCCATAACTTTATACATGTAAACATGGTATGTAATTGTGCAGTAAACACCAGTCATACCAAAATGGTTTCATATAAGCCTATGCTTTTTTAATCTTATTATTTAGGAATACTCTGGGAATGTAATAATTGAGTTGATGTGACCATGAAGATGTAATTAAATGATGTGAATGAAGGTTCACTTTCTTTGAGACTTGTTTGTCTGTTGTCACGAACTGGCTTGTAGCTCGTAACAAAGAAACAACGTGGAGATAACGAAATAACCAAAATATATTTATTAACTAAAGTAAACAATACAGAATGTACAATGGTGTGTGTGTAGTCAGTAATCAGTAGTGTAAACTAAGTACAATTAACAGTAATCAGTAGTGTAAATAAGTGGTTGCATGCATAGATGTGATACTGAGGGGTGTTGAGAGGTCCCAAAACAAACAAACCACAAAATGCCACAACCAAGAACAATGTGTCTGCGTGGAGAGAGAGTCTCCTCAATGAATGGGGGAAAGGTGTATTTATCCCCGGGACACACCAAAGCCCAGGTGTGTCCTATTTCGCTGACGACCCTCCTGGATCCGTCCACCAACATCCTATTAAGGAAAACAAGAGAAAGAAAGAGAAAGAATTCGTCAAACAATACAACCACTTTCCTCCTCACACATGAGGTAATGTACTGTAGCTAATATTGGAATTCCCTGACAGTGTGCAGTACAGTTTTAGACCTATGAATTATTCAAGTGAGTCGCTGTCTTTTCAGTGTAGTGACATAAATGGCAAAGATATTATGGCAAAGACTGGAAAGTTGTGGTATACTGTCAAAATAGTATGTAATGATCAGTGAATTAGAGCGATACTAAATGAGTTTATCATTCATGTTAGAATTCTAATAATAGAATGTAGAATCTGTAATAGAACACCAAATTCCATGGTGACCCATTGTGATGTCAGCATCAGGTAGAGCTGAGAGGGACAGCACTTCTGCAGTGGTCAGGCAGTGAGCCAAGATGAAGCTAAAGAAAGGAGCTCTTTTAAATTATCTGGACTTTGACAGTGTCTACTGTCTTCTCTCCCTGCGCAACGCCAAAATCCTGTCTGATTACTTCAAACTACTGGATGTCCACAACAGGAACACTCTGAATGGTAGATTGTGGATTTATGTCTAAGTATTCCTGATTTCATTCATGTACTTAGATGTGTGTGGGTAATGTGGCGAGAGTAACAAGACAGAAAAGCGTTGGCAAAAACATTTAAATGTTTGTCTATGTATTCATAGACATCCAGGTCATTTGTGTCCTCCTTACGTGTATGGGTGTAACCTGACAACAACAAAAAATTGTTAGTTTTTTTAAAGATTTTTCCACAAACTTTTTTAAAGCAGCAAACAGTAGGCTGTGGCCATTTCTCTTATATTTGCAGACATCCAGTTCTACCACTTCATGCACCATGTGACTGACCTGAAGAAGAAGGAGATCATGATGACCTTTGACATGCTAGACTGGAACGCCAGCGGAGAGATCGGCTTCGAACAGTTCTACATGCTGGTCTGCATACTGCTCTGCAGCGAGGTAGTGTTCCTCTCTCTCTCCCTCTGTGTGTGTGTGTTGTGTGTATATATTTGTCTTGTCTGCCAGCATGGAAGTTCAGATAAGTAATTTATTAATTGAACTGTATTATGTCATAACGGTTACTACAGAACCATGTGATCAGGAGAATAGAGCTTGTATGTCAGAACTGTGCAGTCAAACTGAAGGCCATTAATTAAAGGCCCTTATCTTTTGATCTTGTTCATAGGGAAACAACTTCTCATATCTGGCAAAGAGATGAAAACCCCTTTAACACAACCTGCTTCCCAATTCCCCTTTCATATCTCATTAAACAATTACAGTCATGTTTACAGATATAACAAAAGGCTTTTTACTGCCATGATTCAATGTTGACCAGAAAACAGGTTTCACAGAAATGTTTTTTATTAAATGTTTTACATTTAACCCGTATTTTACCAGGTCAGTTGACTGAGAACACGTTCTCATTTACAGCAACAACCTGGGAAATAGTTACAGGGGAGAGGAGGGGGATGAATGAGCCAATTGGAAGCTGGGGATGATTAGGTGGCCATGATGGTATGAGGGCCAGTTTGGGAATTTAACCAGGACACCAGGGTTAACACCCCTACTCTTACAATAAGTGCCATGGGACTCCCGTTTAACGTACCATCCGAAAGACATTACAAAAGAAAGACCAATGTCCCCAATCACTGCCCTGGGGCATTGGGATACAAAAAAAATTGACCAGAAGAAAGAGTGCATCCTACACCACTTCCAGCAGCATCTGGTCTCCCATTGAGGGACACACCAGGACCAAGCCTGCTTAGCTTCAAAGGCCAGCCAGCAGTGGGATGCATGGTGATATGCTGCTGGCTTGAATGTGTGTGTGTGTGTGTATGTATGCGCCCGTGAGTGTGTGTATTTGTGTGTGTGCGCGACCTCTTCCAGTACCACGTGGAGAAGAACTTTATCTTCCGTCACTCCAGGCCGGTGTTTGAGTTGCTGGACATGGACGGAGGTCGCACCATCAGCCCAGCCGAGTTCCAGGCCTCTGGCTTCCTGTTCAACCTCAAGGGACACGCCCTCGATAAGATTTTCTACGAGTTCGACGTCTCCGGAGATGAGGTACATTGACTCTCTCTCTGGGTTTGAAATGGCAGCCTAATCACCATACTGTATAATGTACTACCTTTGACAAGGGCCCAAGATCTTCTAGTTTGATGTCTCTAGTTGGAGACGTGCTACTCGAAGCCTTGATACGTCCTGAGCTGTCCAGAGACAGGTTGCCCTCTGTGTTTCTACATAGCATACTATACACCTCCGTGTCTCCCTTAGCACCTGAACTATAAGGAGTTTAAGATGTTCACTATGGCCTGTATCGACATGCAGGAGGAGACCAAGAAGATGCAGAAGTAAGGATTTAGTCTGATAAGTTCTTATTATTTTATCATTACTGCTTGTAACATATTTCTAAGCACTTTTACTTTTCTTAATTCGTAACCTATTTCCTTTCATTGCTTGGATTTAATACTTTAAAAAAAAAGTATTAATATATTTTAAATATAGTTGGATGTGTTTTGATCCCAGGTTACAGGTGAGGAGAACCAACACCCCCAGACAGAAGAGAGGTGCGACCAACGCGGGGGTCACACACACACCTCCCGACTCACACAGCGGAAGCAGCAGCCACACTGACTGAGAGATATGGAGATATGGAGATGTGGAGAGACGGAGAGAGGGAGAGAGGGAGAAAGAGGAGGAGTGAAGTTGTTTACAAGGCTGAGAAAAAATAAAGCTGTTTGATTAGGAAATGTTTATTGTCTATACCTGACAGAGGTGTTTGTAGAGTGCGTGTGTGTCAGCGTTCATGCAGGTAAGTGTGTGAACATGTGTGTGTGACTGACGAAATGCAACAGCTATACCAACATGAGCCATCGAAACTGGTTATCCACCTCTGCCAAAGGAACTACCACGTTACAGTACCATGCTATACAGCTGAATCTACTCCTATACCTCAAAACATTTCCCTTTAGGTTCTAGGACTCTCATTGAGTGATCCTGTGAGGTTTATTGCTACCACACATCTCTTCCAGGGTTCCTATAACTCCTCTGTACCTCCGACTCTGAGTGGCCTGAGGGAGGTCCTCGTGTTTCTCTGTACCTCCGACTCTGAGTGGCCTGAGGGAGGTCCTCGTGTTTCTCTGTACCTCTGACTCTGAGTGGCCTGAGGGAGGTCCTCGTGTTCCTCTGTACCTCTGACTCTGAGTGGCCTGAGGGAGGTCCTCGTGTTTCTCTGTACCTCCGACTCTGAGTGGCCTGAGGGAGGTCCTCGTGTTTCTCTGTACCTCCGACTCTGAGTGGCCTGAGGGAGGTCCTCGTGTTTCTCTGTACCTCCGACTCTGAGTGGCCTGAGGGAGGTCCTCGTGTTTCTCTGTACCTCCGACTCTGAGTGGCCTGAGGGAGGTCCTTGTGTTTCTCTGTACCTCCGACTCTGAGTGGCCTGAGGGAGGTCCTCGTGTTTCTCTGTACCTCTGACTCTGTGTGACCTGAGGGAAGTCGTGATGTTTCTGGTTGACTCCGAGCACACAGAAACACCCTCACTTCTCAGAAACCCCAGTCTCACTAACCTTTCACTCCGATACCACTCTTGTCCATCTGCAAACTCTCTGACCACTCATACACACCCACTTGCTCAGAGGGAAGTGTACTGCATGACACAGAGGTACATGACATAACACATGACACTTTCATCAGACACAGAGAAAATGGCATCAACGATAATGTAATGAAGATATCTATTGTTGCCTATTGGAGGATCAGTTGCTCTAGCACCACAATGCACCATAACCACCATCAGTATAATGTCATGCAGAATCCCAGTTTCAAGTGTTTTCCCCAGAATCACACTGTTATCTTCTCAATCTTTCACACTTCCCTCTATCCCTAGTCAGTTTAAATGCCATGGCCCGTTTAAGACCCTTGCCCCCTATGGTTCAGCCACAGTTCATCCTGTTGACCTCCCTATCAACTGTGTGTACTGTAACTCTGAGCCAACAAAGCCCTTCCACTTAACCTGCTCATTACAGAGGAACACTAGCTCATTATCTGATTTTAGTTATAATTTCTGGTTCTTGAGGCACAGGGAGGACAAAAGAGACCCACGGCTTTGTCACTGTGTCATAGGCATACCTGTGTATGTGTGTGTGTCTGTCTGTCCTCTCTCTGTGCCTTTGCGTGCGGCAGTGTTGGGAGGTCTAAGCTGGTGCTCCTTCCTCTCTGTAGTCAGGTGTTTCAGGTTTGACCAGCTGCACAGCTGTGACAGTTCAGGGTCAGATGGATTATTGTGACCTGTTCTGCCTTCAGCAGCCTCCTGTGGTCAGGATGTAACTGTTCAAAAGCAGAAGAGACCCAAACAACTTCATCTATTCCCACTTCCCCTTATGGGCTAATTAAACTACAGACGTGTGTTCGCGTGTGTCTGTGTGTGTGTTCGTGTGTGTTTGTGTGTGTGTGTTTCTGTGTGTGTGTGTGTTTGTGTGTGTATGTGTGTGTGTGTGTTGGTGCATGTGTGTTCGTGTGTGTGTGTGTTCGTGTGTTTGTGTGTGTTGGTGCGTGTTCATGTGTGTTTGTTTGTTTGTGTGTGTTGGTGCGTTTCTGTGTGTGTGTATTTAATGTGAACGTGGCTCCAGATCTTATATATCCCATAAAGGCCGTTTACTACTGAAGAAAATTGTCACAGTTCCTGTCCACTTAAGGGGTGGTCATCCCTTCTTAGGAACCAATGTGAAGCAGCTGGGTCTGGTCTACTTAGTTCATTGACTATATATGTTCCAGATAAAAGGAACCAATGAAATGTCTCGCTTTGTCTTCCATTTAGGGTCACCAAGACTGCTGTATATTGACAGGAGATGAAGCACCTGCAATGCTTACATTTCACCACTAGATGGTGGCAGTAGCTTAGGGACGTTTGAGTAAATATCCTGCTACTTTCAACTTTACGGTCTCTGAGTATGTGATGGTATCAAACTTTATTCGGGTATGAGACATTTCAGTGTCCTTATTTAGACCGGGCTTGATGTATGCTACTTAGTAAGCATGTTCAAATAAGGCTTGTGTTCTGTTGTCTTGTGAGGTATGGACATGAAGTTATGTGGAGTTGAAAAGCAGTAATTGTGTGTGGTCATGTGGTCCTTCTGAGAGGTTGAAGCTTATGGTCATTAAATTAGTTCCGTACTTCAGTGGCCATATTGTGAAGCAGGGTTCTGTATTCCAGAAGCGGTTGGGTACATTTACATTTTACATTTTATGTAAAATTTACTAGACACTTATCTAGAGAGACTTACAGTTAGTGCATTCATCTTAAGATAGCTAGTTGGGACAATGGGCGTGAGAAGGGGTTGGCGTGTGTGAGGAGGGGGGTGCGAGGGGGGAGGGGTGCTGGGGGATTATTTAAGATACTCTTTGAAGAGGTATGGTTTCAGATGTTTTCAGAAGATGGTAAGGGACTCTTCTGTTCTAGCTTCAGGGGGGAAGCTGATTCCACCATTGGGGTGCCAGGACAGAGAAGATCTTGGACTGGGCTGAGTGAGAGCTGCTCTCCCTTAGGGGTGGGGAGAGGGCCAAGATGCCAGAGTTGGCAGAATGGACTGGTTGGGGTGTATGGTTTGAGCATAGCCTGAAGGTAGGGAGGGGCAGTTCCTCTTGCTGTTCTGTAGGCAAGTACCATGGTCTTGTAGTGGATGTGAGCTTCGACTGGAAGCCAGTGGAGTGTGTGGCGGGAACTGGGTGACATGGAAGAACTTTGGAAGGTTGAACACCAGGCGGGCTGCAGCATTCTGGATAAGTTGCAGGGGTTTGATGCACAATCGGGGAGCCCAGCCAACAGAGAGTTGCAGTAGTCCAGACGGGAGAGGACAAGTGCCTGGATTAGGACCTGCGCCGCTTCCTGTGTGAGGTAGGGTCGTACTCTACAGATGTTGTAGAGCATGAACCTGGAGGAGCGAGTCACTGCTTTGATGTTTGCAGAGAACAGGGTGTTGTCCAGGGTCATGCCAAGGTTCTTTGCCGTCTGGGAGGGGGACACCATGGAGTTGTCAACTGTGAAGGGTAGGTCTTGTAGTGGGTACACCTTCTCTGGGAGGAAGAGCAGCTCTGTCTTGTTGAGGTTGAGCTTAAAGTGGTGGGCTGACATCCAAGCTGAGATATCGCCACCTGGGTGTCAGAAGGGGGTGAAGGAGAAAAGTAGTTGAGTGTCATCTGCATAGCAATGATAGGGGAGACCATGTGAGGATATGATGGAGCGAGTGACTTGGTGTATAGAGAGAAGAGGAGAGGGCCTCGAACAGAACCCTTGGGGACACCAGTAGTGTGAGTGCGTTGTGCAGACACAGATCCTCTCCACGTTACCTGGTAGGAGTGGCCTGCCAGGTAGGATGCAACACAGAGCCTGAAACACCCAGCCCTGAGAGGGTGGAGAGGAGGATGTTATGGTTAACGGATTCGAAGGCAGTGGATAGATCTTTGAGGATGATATTACACCATAATTTGCAAATAAATAAATAAAAAATCCTACAATGTGATTTTCTGGATTTCTTTTTCTCATTTCGTCTGTCATAGTTGAAGTGTACCTATGATGAAAATTACAGGCCTCTCTCATCTTTTTGAGTTGGAGAACTTGCACAATTGGTGGCTGACTAAATACTTTTTTGCCCCACTGTATTTAATCTGCTCTTATCTGATGTGAGAGAACAGAAAACATGATTGTCTCTCTCCTAAACTCTGCTACTCACCTGTATTAATACTAAAAACCCCTGTGGTGTTTAGTATCGTGCACTACTTTCTCTATGACACAATAGGGTCTGGTCAAAAGCAATACACTATATACCCTAGTCAAAAGTAATGCACGATAATGGGCCCTGGTCAAAAGTAGTGAACGATAATGGGCCCTGGTCAAAAGTAGTGCACGATAATGGGCCCTGGTCAAAAGTAGTGCACTCTAAAGGGAATAGGGTGCCATAAGGAGTATAGTGCGATAAGTTCAAACCTCTTTTCTATGAAGAAAGGCTGAGTCATCTAAAGCCTCTTAAGAAGCCCTCCTATTCCCAAAGTGTGTGTTACACATGCCTACACCTGCCTGATTACCTCAGAGAGGCTTTCTTCAAAATGGAAGCCGTGCCACTTTTCATCTACCCTGTCAAAAGTGTGCCACAGTGTATGTCCAAACTGGGAAACCAGATACCGGAAGTGTCTGTGCAACAGTTTTGCTTCTGTCCCTTTCCTTGCCCCTACCTGGGCTCGAACCAGGGACCCTCTGCACACATCAACAACTGTCTCTCACGAAGCGTCGTTACCCAAAAGCAGCGGCCCTTGCAGAGCAAGGGAAACAACCCAGAGAGCGCTCTATGGCCAGGACGTGACAGTAACCCCCCCCCCCAACGGTGTGGACTCCGGCCGCAAAACCTGCAACTAGATGGGGAGGGTTCGGGTGGGCAACTAGCGTCGGTGGCGGCTCCAGTGCGGGACGTAGCACCCGCTCAGACCATGGATCCGGCCAAGTAACCGGGCTGAACGCTGTGCCCGGACTGGGACCCGGTGCAGAGGAAGGCTCCGGCCTAGGAGCGGGACTGGACGTCGTGCCTGGACTGGGCACCGGTGCAGATGAAGGCTCCGGCACATGACGTACCGGGCTGGGAAGGCGCACTGGAGGCCTGGTGCGTGGAACCGGCACAGGTTGCACTGGACTGGTGACACGCTCTTCAGGGCGAGTGCGGGGAGCCGGCACATGACGTACCGGGCTGGGAAGGCGCACTGGAGGCCTGGTGCGTGGAGCCGGCACAGATTGCACCTGACTGATGACACGCTCTTCCAACCGCCTGCGCTGCAGCATACTCGCCAACACCTCTCTCCGATATCCTTCCTCAAACTCCTCAATCGTCTCCCATTCGGGCTCTGGCTCTCTCCTCGTTTCGGCCGACCACCCCATGTGCCCCCCCCAAAAAAAGAATCTTGGGGTTGCCCCTGGGCTGTTTATGGACACGGACCCCGGCGTTGTCGTTGTCCCCCATTATTCCTCAGCGACTCCCGCCAAAGTAGGGTCTCGCATCCACCAATGATCTCCTCCCAAGTCCATCTCTCCTTCACCTTCGTTGCACGCTGCTTGGTCCTGGACTGGTGGGATATTCTGTTAGGATCGTCGTTAGAATAACTGGACCAAGGCGCAGCGTGCATAGAGTTCTACATATTTAATAGTGAAACATCCACAAAACCAACAGATCAAACCAATACGTACAGCACAAAGGCACTAACAAAAAACAATATCCCACAAACACAGGTGGGAAAAAGACTACCTAAGTATGATCCCCAATTAGAGGCAACAAATAACAGCTGCCTCTAATTGGGAACCATACACAAACCAACATAGAAATAAAATAACTAGAAACCCCCCTAGTCATGTCCTGACCTAAAACACCATAGAGAACCCAGGGGGCTCTCTATGGCCAGGACGTGACAGTGCTGTTTAACACACATGCTCTGTCAGAGTGTTTCATGGGGTCTGCACAGCTGTGTGTGTGTGCTGTGTGTGTAAATTCTAAACAGACAATGCCACTGTAAATTCTAAACCACCAAGGTGACTGTAAATTCTAAACAGGCAATGTCACTGTAAATTCTAAACAACATAGGTCACTGTAAATTCTAACAAGACAATGTCACTGTAAATTCTAAACAGACGTCACTGTAAATTCTAACAAGACAATGTCACTGTAAATTCTAAACAGACAATGCCACTGTACATTCTAAACAACCAAGGTGACTGTAAATTCTAAACAGGCAATGTCACTGTAAATTCTAAACAACCAATGGCACTGTAAATTCTAAACAGGCAATGTCACTGTAAATTCTAACCAGACAATGTCACTGTGAATTCTAACCAGACAATGTCACTGTAAATTCTAAACAACAAATGCCACTGTAAATTCTAAACAGACAATGTCACTGTAAATTCTAAACAGACCACGTCACTGTAATTTGTAAACAGACAATGCCACTGTAAATTCTAACTAGGCAATGCCACTGTAAATTCTAACCAGACAATGTCACTGTGAATTCTAAAAGGAAATTCCACTGTAAATTCTAACTAGGCAATACCACTATTAATTCTAAACATCCAATTTAACTGTACATTCTAAACAGACAATGTCACTGTAAATTCTAATCAGACAATGTCACTGTAAAATCTAAACAGACAATGTCACTGTAAATTCTAAAGAGGAAATGTCACTGTAAATTCTAAACAGACAATGCCACTGTAAATTCTAAACAGACAATGTCACTGTAAATTCTAAACAGACAATGCCACTGTAAATTCTAAACAGGAAATGTCACTGTAAATTCTAATCATTCTCAATGTTATACAATTGTATAATGTATATAATTGTATAGGGCTCCCCCCAAGGCATGCAACAAGTGTCAAGAAAGAAGAATGAATATTGCATTTTTTCTGCATTGCCAATGCATTGATTTTCAAATTATTATTACATTCTAGAATGTGAGAAAAATGTGGATATTGCCTGACTAAATAGATTGGGTGCATGTATGGGGATGTTTCTGTAGCCTATGTAGCTAACGCATGCACATAATAAAACCATGAATTGCGGAAGCATTAATTTCACCATTTGAATCTCACCATCACTGTTTTTATAATGAGAAAGTGACCAAAAAACAGGTTCCTTTTTTAATGGAAGGATTTGTAGAGAAAGCCAAGTTGAAGCCAACATTAGATGTTGTCTTCCCATAAGACCTCACGCGGTTTTACCACAACAGAGTAGCGCAACACGCTTCAATTGAAGCGGCAGGAAAGAAACAAACAAAAGCGGGCGGGCGAAGAACTACACTAAAACTATGACCAAACAATAACCCACAAAACCCTAGTGAAAACTACAAACATATATATGGTTCCCAATTAGAGGTAACGACACTCAGCTGCCTCTAATTGGGAACCATTTACCCAACATAGAAATAGTACACCTAGAACAGAAAAACCCTACACCAAAAACTAAACTAAACACGCCAGCCTGTAGACTCAGGCCTGGACGTGACAGACGTGAAAAACATTGGCAGACTATTAGCAATGACAAAAGCTGTAACAAGTTGTCCAGTACAGAAAATCCTCCCTGGTGTCCTAGTTTATAGAAAGACCCTACTATCCCAGTCTATACTGCGATGCCAGTACTTTACTGTATAAGTCTACACCAACACCCCCTGACTGCAATGATTGGATCTGAGGTAGGTACAAGGTATATCTGATGGTGTATTACCACAGGTACTTTGGGGTCAAACTCAAGGCATTTTTTATGAACGACACCTGCAAATCTCCTGAGTCTCTCTTCTCATACGTGAGCAAAAACGTGTCCAGATTTTGTGATCTTTTGGATTAGATGTTTTTGAGATAGGATCATGATGAAGCTTGATTGATTGGTTGGTTGGTTGATTTATTGATTGGTTGGTTGACTCCGCATACTATGAGGTCAATGTGACCTGAGGAAAAGATAATTTCTCTACTTTCATATAATCTGTCTGGCAAAACATCAGGCAAATCCCCAGAGGCTTGAGAAACCTGTCTGTAACTCCTCAACTTTTTATACTTTTTTTGTAAATCAGGCATTAATGTTGACTGGAGATTAGTGTGAAGTTTTCTCCAAGTCAACAACATCTGTGGTCTCCATTTTAAATGGCAAGTGTCTGTGGAATACAGATTTTTATGACCAATAACTCCCCTATGGCCCGGGGATAGAGATGGGCCATTCCACATGTTATTCCCATTTGTATTCTCTATATGACCAATAACACCCCTATAAACCTGGGAGAGATGGACCATTCAACATGTTATTCTCATTTGTATTCTCTAAATGACCAACAGCACCCCTATATCCCTGGGAGAGATGGACCATTCCAAAATCTTCTGTTCTGCCCTTAAGGATTAGCCCCCTTATTTTTATTTTTGCCTAAAATGACATACCCAAATCTAACTGCCTGTAGATCAGGCCCTGAAGCAACGATATGCATATTATTGTTACCATTTGAAAGTAAACACTTTGAAGTTTATGGAAATGTGAAAGGAATGTAGTAGAATATATCACAATAGATCTGGTAAAAGATAATACAAAGAAAGAAAAAAAACGTTCTTTTGTATTTTATTTGTACCATCATCTTTGAAATGCAAGAGAAAGGCCATAATGTATTACTCTAGCCCAGGTGCAAATTAGATTTTGGCCCCTCGATGGCAGCAGTGTATGTGCAAAGTTTTAGACTGATCCAATTTCTGTTGCATTTCTGTTCAAAATGTATCAAGACTGCGATTTGTGCCAATTTGTTTATTAATAATAACTTTTCATGTTCAAAATTGTGCACTCTCCTCAAACAATAGCATGGTATTCTCTCACTGTAATAGCTACTGTAAATTGGGCAGTGCAGTTAGATTAACAAGACTTTAATCTTTCTGCCAATATCAGATATGTCTATGTCCTGGGAAATGTTCTTGTTACTTACAACCTCATGCTAATCGCATTAGCCTAAGTTAGCTCAACCGTCCCGTGGAAGGGACACCGATCCCGAAGAAGTGAAGGCAGTTGACCCCCACAACAACTGCTCTCTGGGAGCCGTGGACGTAGATTAAGGCAGCCCCCCACCTCTCTGATACAGAGCGGTTGGGTTAATGCGAAATACACATTTCGGTTGAATGCATTCAATTGCTCAACTGACTAGGTATCCTCTTTCCCTATAACACCCCTATAACCCCAGGATAGATGTAACTTTCCACATGTTATTTCCATTCGTATTCTCTCCCACACATATACAAAGAACAAGTGCACAGACACACACGCATGCACACACGCACGCACACGCACACGCACACACACACACACCTCCAGGTGGACAGGTGCAGTAGATGACAGTGCATTGTCTTCTCCATCCATATTTCATAAACAGTGTGTCAGAGACATCAAATCAAATAAAAGCAAGCTTTATTTTTACAGTACATTTCAGACGTGGAATGCAACACAATGTGCATCACAGAAAAGAACGAATACGAACAATGAAAAGAAAAGCTGAAATATTTACTACACAACACACATTAAATATGTCCACAGTTTTGGCCCCCTCAGGTTCTCTGGCAGGCTATTCCAGAGGCTGGGGGCATAGTAACTAAAGGCTGCCTCTCCATGCTTATTGGTCCTAGGCTTTGGGATAGTTAAAAGGCCAGTGCCAGAGGACCTGAGGGACATAATGGGTATATAACTTAAAAGCTAGTCTGACATGTATTGGGGTGCACAATAGTGAATTGATTTAAAAAACAATAGAATAATCCTACAATTAATTTTAAAACTCACAGGCAGCCAGCGCAGCGACCTTAAAACCGGTGTAATGTGTGCTCTCCGTCTGGTCTTGGTCAGTACCCGTGCTGCAGCATTCTGGATGTTTTGCAGTTGACCAATGTCTTTCTTGGGTAGATCAGACAGGAGAGCAGTACCTCGGCCTTGTCTTGATTTAGCTGGAGGAAGCTGTGAGCCAACTAAGTATTTAAATCACTAATACCATCTAACAATGTATCCATGGAGCTATAATCCTCTGATGGTTGAGGGGCAGCTCTTGGGGAACTGTGGCAGGGATCTTAGAGGGCTGGTGGACTGGTGGTTGGGAGCTTGGGCCGGTGGCAGATAGGTCGCTGGTTCAGGTCCCCGTTTTTAACCTTGTGGGAGATCTGTCGATGTGCCCTTGAGCAGGGCATTGACCCTGATTGCTCCTGTGGGTTGCTCTGGATGGGAGTCTGTTAGATGACAACGTAATGTAAATGTTGAGTGGCTTCACTGCAGGTAGATTGTATGTTTTAATATTGAAAATAATATATATATATATATCTATGTTATTGTAGAGTAACATCAACTTCTAAGAAATGCAGCAATGAAATCTAAGAGTACAAGGACAGAGAGCTGTTTGGCATCTGTGTTGGCTCTAAGATAATTTACCACTTCAAGTAAGGCTGTCTGTCATTAAAACCAGTTTAGCTGTTTGAAAATCAATTTCTCCAGAATTTTGCTTAAGAATGGAAGGTTGGACATTGGATGATAATTGCTAAGAGCTGAATAATCTAGATGACTTTTCTTCAGAAGGGGTTTCACTTTAGCAGTTTTTAGTGCAGTGGGGAAAGTGCCTGTGAACAGGAAGTGATTAACAATAGCTTACACTTCAGATATGCAAATTAAAAACTGTTTTGAAGAAAGTGGTGGGGATAGGACTGAGAAGGCAGGTAGAAGGCTTAAGTTGGGATATCACTTTCTTGAGCATGTCTGTGTCCATGGATAATATATTCATAGTGCCTTTGCGTGGTAGGCTAGGGAACATACCATCAACATTCTCATCAGGTCTTGCTTGACCGATACCCAGCCTAATGTTGGCTATCTTATTTCAGAAATATGCCGCAAACTCATCCCATTTAAACGAGGAGGAAAATTCACATAGGTTTGCGGGGTAGGATTTATCAGGCCGTCAATGGTGGAGGAAAGTACTCTCTAATTATTCTGATTATTAGTGAAAATTAAAGTTCTGATTAAAGTTAGAAAATTGAGCCCGTCTGGCATTTCTAATTGCCTTGTTATATATGCCAAGTTTCTCTCTCAGAATATCATAATAGACCTGCATCTCTGGCTTTCTCAATTTCCGCTCTGCCTTTCTGCAATTTCTCTTTAATTGATTAGTTTCCTCACTCATCCAAGGGCCTCTCCGTTTGGATGGGGCCTTGTTCAACTTTACTGGAGCTACTGTATGGCATCAATGGTTGCCCTAAATTTGCTATTAAAGTTATCCACTAAATCATCACAAGAGGAAGGCAGAATAGCTGGTGGAGTATTGTTCATACACTCAATACAATCTGTAGCAACTTCAGAGGTAAGATAGTGTTTCTTAATAATGGGTTCAGTATTACCCTGTGCTATGGGCAACAAGGTAGTAGAAAATACACATTGGTGATCAGATAAAGCAACATCAACAATAGAGGATATGTCAATAGAAAGACCCTGGTAATAACCAGGTCCAGAATATGGCCACGGTTATTATATATGAACATCGCCCAGCACAATGATTTTATCATAGTTTTTAAGGACAGTAGACAATAGTTCAGATCAATCAGTAAAGAAAGTGGGAAAGTGCTTTGGTGGTCTATAAAGGGTTATAGCTAGTACTGGTGGCTGACATTTAAACAGTACAGCATAAGGCTCAAAAGACCCAAAGTCACCAAACAAAATGTCCTTACAGCTGAGAACATTAGTAAAAATAGACACTACCCCCCCCACCCCTTTTCCCTTTTCTGATAGAGTATGAAAAGCTGTAGTCCGGGGGTAGGCTTCCATAAGAGAAGCACTACAGTCTGATGACAGCCATGTTTCAGTGAGTGGCAAGCATTCAACTTTGCGCTCAGTAATGAGTTCATTCATGAGAAATGTTTTGTATAAACACACTAGAATGTGGAATTAAAGGAACATAAATTAGGTTACGTAAAATAACCATAGTGCCACTTCTACAGGAGTTTATATGGTTTCTAAGTCTTCTGATGCTGACAGGGAGAACTGGAGCACTACCAGACCCTGTCTGTCAGTCTCTAAAACAGTTTGATGTTGCTGGGACTGGAGCACTACCAGTCCATGTCTGTCAGTCTCTAAAACAGTTTGATGTTGCTGGGACTGGAGCACTACCAGTCCATGTCTGTCAGTCTCTGAAACAGTTTGATGTTGCTGGGACTGGAGCACTACCAGTCCATGTCTGTCAGTCTCTAAAACAGTTTGATGTTGCTGGGACTGGAGCACTACCAGTCCATGTCCGTCAGTCTCTAAAACAGCTTGATGTTGCTGGGACTGGAGCACTACCAGACCATGTCTGTCAGTCTCAAGAACAGTTTGATGTTGCTGGGACTGGAGCACTGCCAGACCCTGTCCTTCAATCTCTAAAACAGTTTGATGTTGCTGGGACTGGAGCACTACCAGACCCTGTCTGTCAGTCTCTGAAACAGTTTGATGTTGCTGGGACTGGAGCACTACCAGTCCATGTCTGTCAGTCTCTAAAACAGTTTGATGTTGCTGGGACTGGAGCACTACCAGTCCATGTCTGTCGGTCTCTGAAACAGTTTGATGTTGCTGGGACTGGAGCACTACCAGTCCATGTCCGTCAGTCTCTAAAACAGCTTGATGTTGCTGGGACTGGAGCACTACCAGACCATGTCTGTCAGTCTCAAGAACAGTTTGATGTTGCTGGGACTGGAGCACTGCCAGACCCTGTCCTTCAATCTCTAAAACAGTTTGATGTTGCTGGGACTGGACCACTACCAGACCCTGTCTGTCAGTCTCTAAAACAGTTTGATGTTGCTGGGACTGGAGCACTACCAATCCATGTCTGTCAGTCTCTGAAACAGTTTGATGTTGCTGGGACTGGAGCACTACCAGTCCATGTCTGTCAGTCTCAAGAACAGTTTGATGTTGCTGGGACTGGAGCACTGCCAGACCCTGTCCTTCAATCTCTAAAACAGTTTGATGTTGCTGGGACTGGAGCACTACCAGAACCTGTCTGTCAGTCTCTGAAACAGTTTGATGTTGCTGGGACTGGAGCACTACCAGTCCATGTCTGTCAGTCTCTGAAACAGTTTGATGTTGCTGGGACTGGAGCACTACCAGTCCATGTCTGTCAGTCTCTGAAACAGTTTGATGTTGCTGGGACTGGAGCACTACCAGTCCATGTCTGTCAGTCCCCAAAACAGTTTGATGTTGCTGGGACTGGAGCACTACCAGACCCTGTCTGTCAGTCTCTAAAACAGTTTGTGATGTTGCTGGAAATAATCATGGAACCTCTGTGGTTAGGGTGAATCCTGTGGTTACTCCCACAGCAAATCAAAGTTTGGTCAGGCACTTTTATTTAGTCTTTGTTTAATTAGGCAAGTCAGTGAAGAACATATTCTTATTTACAATGACTGTCATTCACAGCCAGATGTGACGCAGCCCAGATTCAAACCAGGAACTACAGTGACGCCTCTTGCACTGAGATGCAGTGTCTTAGACCACTGTGCCACCCAGGATCCTCAGGAGGAGGCCAGAGATAATTATTATCTTCCCTGTTCTATCGAGGGTGTTCAAAAATTGTTTCTTGTCCTCCCTCAGTTCCCCAGATTGCCTAAAACTAAGGCCGTTAAAACCTATGTAGGTGACAATGGTGTCAATATTAGAGTAGTTGGCCAGAACCGTGGGTAGGAGGGAGTTCATGTCATGGACACGGGCTCCTGGGTGACAGTGGACCTTGGTCGATCTACATATCATAGGCAGGACAAAATCTCTCACCATCGAGCTGCCCACAATGATGGTGGTCGTGATGGAATCCGATGGGGAAGCGACCTGCTGAACTGCAGTGGCTGTGGGGGAGGGTGCCAATGTGCGGCCGCCGGCTGGTGGTATACACCCAGGATCCGTGCTGACTCCCGGGGCTGGTAGGTTTGTCTCAAAGCTTCACATCTGTCTGTTGAATTGGGACAGATCAACGCTGCCCGACTAATCGACAGCTTTTCTAAAGGAGGCATTTAAAACTGAGATTGGGTTGCCTGGGTTACAGCAAGGTCAGTGTACTTAGAAAGCAGGTTATCCTTTTCTTGTAGCCGAGCTAACAGCTGGAAGATCTCTTGCCTAAGATGCTTGATGGTGGTGCATTTAGGGCAAACAAATCCCTGTCAATTTTCCAGTTCCACCTTATCTTCATCTTGTGATTGTGTGGAAATCATCTCACACCTGAGGCATTTGTGCCAAGCCGTGGATAAAAACACAGGTTGGCTAGCACTGCTAGTGATAGCCTGCTCTGTTTTTATGACAGCTAGCAGATAACTGCTACTCGACAGGAATCCAGGACATAAACTTGCGGTCCCAGCCGTAAATACTGACCGCGTCTCGGAATCCGGAGCAATACAAACTTTAGCTATGATTTTAAAAACGATTCAATGAAAACAATTGAATAAAAACAACAAACCGAGTGTAGGACACACACACACGCACACACACACACGATAGTGTGGCCCAGTTGGTAGAGTATGGTATTTACAACGCCAGGGTTGTGAGTTTGATTTCCACGGGGGACCAGTACGGGAAGAAATACGAAATGTATCCGTGCACTACTGTAAGTTGCTCTGGATAAGAGCATCTGCTAAATGACTCAAATGTAAAATGAATCACAGTCAATTATAATATCATCTTCTTCCGTAGCCTGTCTGTCATCATGAGAAGCTCTCTATGTTGCGTCCTTCATTTGGACTCTGAATTGAAACAGTACATTATTTATCCCCCAGTCTTCACACCCGCCCACACAAAACCAGCACCTGCAAGGAGAGAGTTTGAAGAACGTAAACACGTAAACACTGATCTGTTCTGTAGTTATGTGTATTATGTGCTTGTTATGTCACAGTTTTATGTGGTTGTCTCACCTAGCTACCTGAAAATAACTTGGGATTAGAGTCTGCTTACCTGAAGATAATCAACATCTCTAACTCTGGATAACAGAGTCTGCTTACCTGAAGATAATCAACATCTCTAACTCTGGATAACAGTCTGCTTACCTGAAGATAACCAACATCTCTAACTCTGGAAAACCGAGTCTGCTTACCTGAAGATAACCAACATCTCTAACTCTGGATAACAGAGTCCGCTTACCTGAAGATAATCAACATCTCTAACTCTGGATAACAGAGTCCGCTTACCTGAAGATAATCAACATCTCTAACTCTGGATAACAGAGTCTGCTTACCTGAAGATAACCAACATCTCTAACTCTGGATAACAGAGTCTGCTTACCTGAAGATAATCAACATCTCTAACGCTGGATAACAGTCTGCTTACCTGAAGATAATCAACATCTCTAACTCTGGAAAACCGAGTCTGCTTACCTGAAGATAACCAACATCTCTAACTCTGGATAACAGAGTCCGCTTACCTGAAGATAATCAACATCTCTAACTCTGGATAACAGAGTCTGCTTACCTGAAGATAATCAACATCTCTAACTCTGGATAACAGAGTCTGCTTACCTGAAGATAACCAACATCTCTAACTCTGGAAAACCGAGTCTGCTTACCTGAAGATAACCAACATCTCTAACTCTGGATAACAGAGTCTGCTTACCTGAAGATAACCAACATCTCTAACTCTGAATAACAGAGTCTGCTTACCTGAAGACTACCAACATCTCTAACTCTGAATAACAGTGTCCCCTTAATGACTAAAATGTACATTAAAATGTAATAGTTGTATGTAGAAAAGATTTCTACACAATGATTTAATTTTCCAAACAGTGATGCTTAGTTTTAATGAAGGATGCATGGCAGACCAGTATGTATTAACACCAACCTTCTGCTCTCAATCACTGACCTCTGAGACGGAGCTAATTCAACACCAGTCATTCTGATCAATCACTGACCTCTGAGACGGAGCTAATTCAACACCAGTCATTCTGATCAATCACTGACCTCTGAGACGGAGCTAATTCAACACCAGTCATTCTGATCAATCACTGACCTCTGAGACGGAGCTAATTAAACACCAGTCATTCTGATGAATGTGGAACATGTGTTTGAAACCTTCCTCTTTGAAACAAACTCAATCTCCCAATTCGCACTTTTCTTATTATTACTTTTTGGCCAAAGGCTCTGAGAAAAATAATAAGCATTCTGCTATGGAGGACAGCCAATCACGCTAAGGAGCTATTACTACTGTATGTTGGTTGGTTGTACTGACCTCGCCTTCTGGATGATAGCGGGGTGAACAGGCAGTGGCTCTGGTGGTTGTTGCCCTCGATGATCTATTTGGCCTTCCTGTGACATCGGGTGGTGTAGGTGTCCTGGAGGGCAGGTAGTTTGCCGCCGGTGATACGTTGTGCAGACCTCACTACCCTCATGAGAGCCTTGCGGTTATGGGCGGAGCAGTTGCCGTACCAGGCGGTGATAAAGCCCGACAGGATGCTCTTGATTGTGCATCTGTAAAAGTTTGTGAGTGTTTTTGATGACAAGCCAAATTGCTTCAGCCTCCTGAGGTTGAAGAGGCGCTGTTGCGCCTTCTTCACCACGCTGTCTGTGTGGGTGGACCATTTCAGTTTGTCCGTGATGTGTACGCAGAGGAACTTGCAGAGGAACACTAATGTCCCGTCGATGTGGATAAGGGGGTGCTCCCTCTGCTGTTTCCTGAAGTCCACGATCATCTCCTTCGTTTTTTTTTACATTGAGTGTGAGGTTATTTTCCTGACACCACGCTCCAAGGAACTTCACCTCCTCCCTGTAGGCCGTCTCATCGTTGTTGGTAATCAAGCCAACCACTGTAGTGTTGTCTGCAAACTTGATGATTTGAGTTGGAGGTGTGCATGGCCACGCAGTCATGGGTGAACAGGGAGTACAGGAGAGGGCTGAGAACGCACCCTTGTGGGGCCCCAGTGTTGAGGATCAGCGGGGTGGAAATGTTTCCTACCCTCACCACCTGGGGGCGGTCCGTCAGAAAGTCCAGGACACAGTTGCACAGGGCAGGTTCGAGACCCAGGGTCTCGAGCTTAATGACGAGTTTGGAGAGTACTATGGTGTTAAATGCTGAGCTGTAATCGATGAGCAGCATTCTTACATAGGTATTCCTCTTGTCCAGATGGGTTAGGGCAGTGTGCAGGGTGATTGCGATTGCGTCGTCTGTGGACCTATTGGGGCGGTAAGCAAATTGGAGTGGGTCTAGGGTGTCAGGTTGGGTGGAGGTAAAATGATCCTTGACTAGTCCCTCAAAGCACTTCATGAAGATAGAAGTGAGTGCTACGGGGCGATAGGCGTTTAGCTCAGTTACCTTAGCTTTCTTGGGAACAGGATCAATGGTGGTCCTCTTGAAGCATGTGGGAACAGCAGACTGGGATACGGATTGATTGAATATGTCCGTAAACACACCAGCCAGCTGGTCTGCGCATGCTCTGAGGACACGTTTAGGGATGCCGTCTGGGCCCGGCAGCCTTGCGAGGGTTAACATGTTTAAATGTTTTACACACGTTGGCTGCGGTGAAGGAGAGCCCGCAGGTTTTGGTAGCGGGCCGTGTCAGTGGCACTTTATTGTCCTCAAAGCGAGCAAAGATGTTGCTTTAACCACTAGGCTACCTCGGCCCCAATAGCTACACTGTTTGTATTCGGTCATGTTTCCGGTTGCCTTGCCATGATTAAAAAGCAATGGTTCGCGCTTTCAGTTTTGCGCGAATGCTGCCATCAATCCACAGTTTCTGGTTGGGAAGGTTTTAATAGTCACCGTGGGTACCACATCACTGATGCACTTTCTGATCAACTCGCTCACTGAATCAGCGTATACATCAATGTTGTTGTCCGATGCTAACCGGAACATATCCCAGTCCACGTAATCAAAGCAATCTGGAAGCGTGGAATCAGATTGGTTGGACCAGCATTGAACAGACCTGAGCACGGGCGTTTCCTGTTTTAGTTATAGGCTGGGAGCAACAAAATGGAGTCATGGTCAGATTTGCCGAAAGGAGGGCGAGGGAGTGCTTTGTATGCGTCACGGAAATTAGAGTAGCAATGATCCAGAGTTTTGCCATCCCGGGTCGCGCATTCGATATGCTGATAAAATTTAGGGAGCCTTGTTTTCAGATTAGCCTTGTTGAAATCCCCAGCTACAATAAGTACAGCCTCAGGATATACGGTTTCCAGTTTACATAGAGTACAATGAAGTTCTTTCAGGGTCGTCGAGGTGTCTGCTTGGGGGTATACGGCTGTGATTAAAATCAAAGAGAATTCTCTTGTTAGATAATGCGGTCTGCATTTGATCGTAAGGAATTCTAGGTCAGTTGAAAAAAAGGACTTGAGTTCCTGCATGTTGTTATGATCACACCATGACTTGTTAATCATAAGGCATACACCCCCACCCTTCTTCTTACCAGAGAGATGTTTGTTTCTGTTGGCGCGATGCGTGAAGAAACCGGGTGGCTGTACCAACTCTGATAAAGTATCCCGAGTGAGCCATGTTTCCGTGAATCAAAGAATGTTACAATCTCTGTCTCTCTGGAAGGCAACCCTTGCTCGAATTTTGTCTACCTTGTTGTCAAGAGACTGGACATTGGTGAGTAGCATACTCGGGAGCGGTGAGCGATGTGCCCGTCTACGGAGCCTGACCAGAAGACCACCCCATCTGCTCCTTCAGCGGCGCCATTGTTTTGGGTCGCCTACTGGGATCCGATCCATTGTCCTGGGTGGTTGTCCAAACAAAGGATCCGCTTCGTTAAAGTCGTAATGTTGGTAAGTTGACTTTGCTCTTATATCCTCCTGACTGTATGTAATAAGACTTAAGATTTCCTGGGGTAACATTGTAAGAAATAATACGTAAAAAAACCAAAAGATATAGATATAATAATACATTGAGTTATAATAGATGTAATGACTTTATTCCCGTGAGGCAACTTCTTGTTCCAAGTTCAATGGTAATTTAGACTACGACTATTAACCACCTAGCTTTGTTTTGCAGCATATTCATTTACAGCTGCTGTTAGCGGGGGGGGTCCTTATCATTAGTATACAACTGAAATCCAATGGAGAGAGCACAAAAGTAGAGTCATTAAAGTATGATAAATCAATTCTGATCAAAAGTGTGTGTGTGTGTGTGTCTACACGAATGCATGTATGTGTGTGTTTGTGGTGGAGGTTAGCACACTCCTGACAGTCTGAAAAGTATATAAATCATGAAACATGAATCATAGATCATGAAGGAGGACAAGTAGATCCATTATCTTCACCATCCATCCTGGTGTGCCTTTAATCTGCCCCAGTCAGACCATCTCCCCCTGACAGACATTCTAATGCCCTCCACGTTATCTACTGCCCCATCAGGCCCCATTAGGGGCAGATTTATGAGGGACAGGGGCAGGCATTCTAGGATCTGCCTTCCATGAATCCTGCTGTAACTCCTAGAAGACAGTGGCTGGTGGATGTTGGTTGTACTCTTCTTTGTGAGTCGTCTAGTGCGTCCTGTCCTGTCATGAGTGAATGTTATTATTTTTTAAATAATCTTGTGATATCCAAATGGTAGTTACAGTCTTCTCCCATCGCTGCAACTCCCGTACGGACTCGGGAGAGGTGAAGGTCGAGAGCCATGCGTCCTATAAACCACGACCCTGCCAAGACGCACTGCTTCTTGACACACTGCTTGCTTAATTAACCAGGAAACCAGCCGCACTAATGTGTCGGAGGAAACACTGTACAACTGGTGACCCAAGTCAGCATGCATGCGCCCGGCCCGCCACAAGGAATCGCTAAAGCGCGATGAGACAAGGACGTCCCGGCCGGCCAAAACCCTCCCTTAACCCAGACAAAGCTGTGCCAATTGTGCGCCGCCTCATGAGTCTCCCGGTCACGGCCGGCTGCGACACAGCCTTTGGATAGAACCCAGATCTGTAGTGACGCCTCAAGCACTGTGATGCAGTGCCTTAGACCACTGCACCACTCAGGAGGCCCATGAGTGACTTTTAATGACGTTGAGAACCAAAACATTTATGTGAAAACAGACAATTAACATACTATGCTATTATCTCATAATACCAGACCTCACGCTCCTTCCCCTCTGTTTCCTCCCTCTGTTTCCTTCCTCTGTTCCTCCCTCTGTTCCTCCCTCTGTTCCTCCCTCTGTTTCCTCCCTATGTTTCCTTCCTCTGTTCCTCCCTCTGTTCCTCCCTCTGTTTCCTCCCTCTGTTTCCTTCCTCTGTTCCTCCCTCTGTTCCTCCCTCTGTTTCTTCCCTCTGTTTGGTCAATACTCAACTAGCTCTCACAGTCTCACGTCAGAATTTGACGGTCATCCATATTTCTCAAACATCACATATCGAAGTTGTTGCAAAAGTCAGATTTAGAATTGTTTAAGGTTAAGTTTAGGCATTAACTCTGAAATCTTATGGTTGAAATCTTGAAAACAACTTTCTATCACTGAAAATCAGAGGCAGATGCCAATGCCCATCTGCCATTCCTGTCCACAACGCCCTAGCAAAACCGAAACCTACTTGAAGGTAACAGTGCTCAGTGCTGCCCCTAGAGGCTGGTTTTCATGTCATCTCCCGACAACCTCAGACGTGGATGGACGTCAAATACTGACTTGTATCACGGGTGACCTGGCTGCAATACTTGTTCCCAAACCGTCCTGGATTGTGACCACCTCCAAATAATGCTTCTCTTTTGATCAGTCATTCGGGACACGCTTAATTAAGGCCGGGTGAGTCCGTAATGGCAATAATTTTGACTAGAGCCTTATGGGACCATATTTTTGTTAACAAGGCATGGAGGGTAAGGAAGGGCTGGTGTGTTTGTTTGTTTCTCCCATGGCATTGAGTTCAGAAGTAGAAGGAAGCAGCACAAAAGGTCAAAAGTCAGGCCTAATGGACCCTTCCCACTGGACAAAAACTGGTTGAATCAATGTTGCTTACACGTCATTTCAACAACAAAAATCAATGTGATGAAGTTGAATCAACGTGGAAAACTGATTGGATTAGCAAGAAGTCATCAAATTAAGGAAATTTGTTCAAAACCTGGTGATTTTTTTGTTGATTTTCTGTTAAATTCACATTGGTTGCCAAATGTAGTGTAAATCAAGTGACATCTGTGCCCAGTGGGTTGACTAATTCAGGTACAACAAACATGTCCGCCGGCCGCACCCTCCTTCGTTTATATTTACAGAGCAGACTCTAATTGAGGGAGAGCCATTAAACCAGCTAGACTTAGTCTTCGTCCCAAATGGCAACCTATTCCCTATTTAGTACACTACTTTTGACCAGGGCCCATAGGGAAAAGGTGCCATTTGGGATGCAGACCTATATAAGAGGCTAGCTAGGAGTTATTAATGTGCTGGAGTTTCCTTTTTTATTCAGAATAGGAACAGAGAAAAACGGTGCGAAATGTCCAATTACCGCCTTGGGATGTGTCTGTCTGAGAGCTGGTCGAGGCAGATATGACCTAAGCTGTGAATTGTTATCAAAAGCCCTTTCAGAGTATCTGGAGAATGCAAGGTACAGACAGGAAATGATATATTCCTGTCACTGGAAGGACCTCGTCTTTCTCCGTCATATCTTCCAATATGTCCGCCCTATTCGGCCCATTGTTGACTGACCAGTGTCTGTTTAAATCTAATTAGGTTTGTGAAAGAGTCCTTGCTAGTTAGGCTTCTGGGTCAGACTGGGTAGAGGAGATTTAAGAAGACTTTTCAGAGAGAAAAACCTTATATTGTGGTGATATTGAAAGGATCCGTGTTTGAGGGAATTGAACCAAGAATGAAAGAAAGAAGTGACTGTTGTCGTGGTGGTGTTGGAAGGATCCATCCTTGAGAGGGATGACGTGTACAAACTACGAGTTATCATGTTGTTACTGAATCTGAAGAACAAAAAGACATGATACTGAAAACATGATACTGAAAAGAGATGTGCTACTGATTCCCTCATACTGTCATATGCAAATTGCAGCAAGAAAATATAGATAATTGTCATTAAAAAACTATTCTCATCAAATTAATAACCTATTAATAACGTGTCCATATGCTGAATAAATAACACTCTCGACAGAAATATATATTTTTTCAATGTATTTTATTTAACTAGGCAAGTCAGTTAATAAGAACAAATTCTTATTTACAATAATGGCCTACCCCGGCCAAACCCTAACGATGCTGGGACAATTGTGCACCACCCTATAGGACTCACAATCACAGCCGGTTGTGATACAGCCTTGAATCGAACCAGGGTCTGGAGTGACGCCTCTTGCTTTGATATGCAGTGCCTTAGACCACTGCACCACTCCCTCTTTGTCTCTTCTCCCTCCTTTCTCTCTCCATTCTCCCTCTCCGTCTCTTCTCCCTCCTTTCTCTCCATTCTCCCTCTCCCTCTCTTCTCCCTCCTTTCTCTCTCCATTCTCCCTCTCCCTCTCTTCTCCCTCCTTTCTCTCTCCATTCTCCCTCTCCGTCTCTTCTCCCTCCTACAGATGGGAGCAGGTGAAGTGTTTTATTTATTCTGCAAGGTTAGCCCTCCACCAACGCCTACACTACTCAATACCAGAATACACCCCTCATGACTTTCTTCTTTCCAGGACTAAGTGGAGAGATAGTTAGGACCTTTTGCAGCCGTTCCATTGAGGTGAGGATTCCAAAGACTATTGTTGTAACTGCGGATGGAAGTTTTATGGTACAGGGTTACTCTTTCTTCTGGCCTCTTCTATGTGTGTGTATGTAGGTGTCTTTGTCTGTCTGTGTGTGTGTGTGTGTGTGTGTGTGTTTGTGAGAGTGTGTGTTTGTGTGTGTTTTTGTTTGTAAGTGTGCGTGTGTAAATGTGTGTGTGTGTGTGTGTGTCGGATCTCTGCTCTGCCCCCGTCCCTGGTAGCCAGGTGGAGGAATAGCCAAGGTGAGTAACATACAAAAGAAATTGCCAGAGTGAACGCTCAAATCCAATTTAAAAGTGAATGTTCAATTTGAGAGCAGGATATTTCCACACCCTTCCGCTGACGCACACACAGAATTGTATGAATGCACAAACGCATGCCCACACAAACAGCTCATCCAAGGACCTCTCAACAAAGTTGGGACTTCTAAAGTTGAAGATAAGGTGCACGTATTATTTATTTTGTTAAAATATTTATTTGGGTTGAATTAAGGAAAAACTCTGAAAGTGTCTGAGGTGTTCTTGCCAAACCTCGTCCCACACTCTATTACTGGTCTTAGTAGCTAACAGAGTGGTTGTGTGTGTGTGTGTGTGTGTGTTTGTGCATGTGTGTTTGTGCATGTGTGTTTGTGCATGTGTGTGGGTCCTCAGATTAACAGAACTAATGTTCCCTAGAGGACAATGTGTTATCTGGATGTGTCAGCTACAAGCTGTTGTGTGAGAGCGTGTGTGTGTGTGAGAGAGAGAGCCTGTGCATCTGCAGTCAGGCATTAGCGTTAATTTGCATCTGAAGTGTATGAAAGCATCTGTTATTAAGGAATTAAACAGCCTCTCTGTCATATGTGTATTTTGGTCTGCTTCCCAAATGACACCCTACCTCTTCAGTGTACAATTTATTTTAACCATGGCCCATAGGACCAGTCAAGAGTAGTGCACTATATAGGGAATAAGGTGCCATCTGGGATGCAGCCTTGGTGTTTTCAGATTAATGGATTCGTTCCGATGTGTTTTTGTTCTGCAGGTCAGAGTACAGTAAGAGCCCAAGGAACATTATGTTTACCTGCTCCATTGAATGTCATTGGAGATTGCACACAAATACTGTGTTCTGCCAAATGCAGAACAGTCACTTGCTCGGTGCACGCAAGTCTTTTGAGTGTGGGGTGGGCACAGCGTTAGCATTAGGCTGAGAGTTAGAGTTAGTAGTAGTTTCAACCTCTCTGTTATGGACATGACATGTTTTTCTGATGCCCACTGTTTAATGTCTCACCTGGCACAGGTTCATATCAGTTCACAGGTAATGCACTACTTTTGACGAGGGCCTATGGGGCTCCCTCTCCTTTTGACCAGGGCCCATGGGGTTCCCACTCTTTTTGACCAGGGCCCATGGGGCTCCCACTCTTTTTGACCAGGGACCATGGGGCTCCCACTCCTTTTGACCAGGGCCCATGGGGTTCCCACTCTTTTTGACCAGGGCCCATGGGGCTCCCACTCTTTTTGACCAGGGACCACGGGGCTCCCACTCCTTTTGACGAGGGCCCATGGGGCTCCCACTCCTTTTGACAAGGGCCCATGGGGCTCCCACTCCTTTTGACCAGGGCTCATGGGGCTCCCACCCCTTTTGACCAGGGCCCATGGGGCTCCCACTCTTTTTGACCAGGGCCCATGGGGCTCCCACTCCTTTTGACCAGGGCCCATGGGGCTCCCACTCCTTTTGCCCAGGGCCCATGGTGCTCCCACTACTTTCGACCGGGACCCATACGGCTCTGGTCAAAAGTAGTGCACTATATAAAGATTAGGGTGCCTTTGGAAAACAGTCTGAGACTAGGAGTGGGCTGATGGCTCCGCCTCACTGCTATCGATCTCTTGTTGATAGAACACAGAGAGACTAAGAAACGAGAGAGACACTTACAATAATGCACAGTTTCTATTCTAAACTGAACATTCAACACTGTGTTTTCATAAAACTAATATAATTTAATTTGACAAGATAAAAAAATGTATGATGGAGCTGTGTGTTTTAGAGTTAGAAGATATAACTTTCTCCCATCAGAACTCATTATCTGGAAGTTTAATTTCCATTTCATTAAAATGCATCAAATTTTGCTGCCACTTAAATGTCCTAGTCCACCAGATGTCTAATAATCCATCATAACCACCGGTAGATAATGTATTGTCTGTAGAACACTTTCAATCAGCATTCTAACCACAACCTCCATTCTGCTGGCGTAATATGAAGCCATTTTCATCTTAATTCAACAGATGGACATTTTCTGTTTGAATGAAGCAGCACCCAGTTTCTGTCTCCCTTTCACCTTTTTTCTTTATCTCTCCAACTCCCCCCTTTATTTATCCTCTTGCTTGTTCTCTATGGCCATTTTATGGGTCAGTATATCTAGGTCTTCTGGACTGACAGAATACAGATGTTCATTAAAATGTGATCATTTGGAATCTTGGCCTCGATATGAACTGATTTATTTTTACAATATCCTTCCCTCCATCCCTCCATCTCTTCATCTCTTCATCTCTCCATCTCTCCATCCCTCCATCTCTCCATCCCTTCATCTCTTCATCCCTCCATCTCTCCTTCTGTCCATCCAATCCATCCATCTCTCCATCCTTCCATCTCTCCATCTCTCCATTGCCTTCACTCTAGTTACATGCTCTTGTCCCACTTTCCCATACTGAAATAGCTGGTTGCCCCAGTTCAGTCAGACCGCTACATACATACAGTACAAACTGATTTCCCTTTCCTTCTCTGATTTCCCTTTCACTCTCTATTTACAGATGGGCTATAAACAGGTGCAGGGGTCAGTGAACTGCTCTGACAGCTGGTGCTTAAAGCTGGTGAGGGAGATAAGTGTCTCCAGTTTCAGAGATTTTTGTAGTTCGTTCCAGTCATTAGCAGCAGAGAACTGGAAGGAGAGTCGGCTAAAGGAGGAATTGGCTTTGGGGGTGACCAGTGAGATATACCTGCTGGAGCGCGTGCTACGGGTTGGTGCTGCTAAGGTGACCAGCGAGCTGAGATAAGGCGGGACTTTACCTAGCAGGGACTTGTAGATGACCTGGAGCCAGTGGGTATGGCGACGAGTGTAAAGCGAGGGCCAGCCAACGAGAGCGTACAGGTCGCAGTGGTGGGTGGTATATGGGGCTTTGGTAACAAAATGAATGGCACTGTGATAGACTGCATATAATTTGTTGAGTAGAGTATTGGAGGCTATTTTGTAAATGACCAAAGTCGAGGATTTTACGAGGGTATGTTTGGCAGCATGAGTGAAGGATGCTCTGTTGCGAAATAGGAAGCCAATTCTAGATTTAATTTTAGATTGGAGATGTTTGATGTGAGTCTGGAAGGAGAGTTTACAGTCTAACCATACACCTAGATATTTGTAGTTGTCCACATAATCTAAGACAGAACCGTCCAAAGTAGTGATGCTGGACGGGGGGGGGGCAGGTGCGGGCAGTGATCAATTGAAGAGCATGCATTTAGTTTTACTTGCGTTTAAGAGCAGTTGTAGGCCACGGAAAGAGAGTTGTATGGCATTGAAGCTCATCTGGAGGGTAGTTAACACAGTGAATCAGAGACTCACCTGCAGCAAGAGCGACATCATTGATGTATACAGAGAAGAGAGTCGGCCCAATAATTGAACCCTGTGGAACCCCCATAGAGACTGCCAGAGGCCAGGACAACAGGCCCTCTGATTTGACACACTGAACTCTATCGGAGAAGTAGTTGGTGAACCATGCGAGGCAATCATTTGAGAAACCAAGGCTGTCGAGTCTGCCGATAAGGATGTGGTGATTGACAGAGTCGAAAAGCCTTGGCCAGATCAATGAAAACGGCTGCACAGTAATGTCTCTTATCGATGGCAGTTATGATGTCGTTTAGGACCTTGAGCGTGGCTGAGGCGCACCCATGACCAGCCCTGAAACCAGATTGCATAGCGGAGAAGGTACGGTGGGATTCGAAATGGCCGGTAATTTGTTTGTTAACTTGGCTTTCAAAGACCTTAGAAAGGCAGGGTAGGATAGATATAGGTCTGTAGCAGTTTGGGTCAAGAGTGTCTCACCCTTTGAAGAGGGGGATGGCCGCAGCTGCTTTCCAGTCTTTGGGAATCTCAGACGTCACGAAAGAGAGGTTGAACAGGCTAGTAATATGGGTTGCAACAATTTCTGCAGATAATTTTAAAAAGAAAGGGTCCAGATTGTCTAGCCTGGGTGATTTGTAGGGGTCCAGATTTCGCAGCTCTTTCAGAACATCAGCTAACTGGATTTGGGAGAAGGAGAAATGGGGGAGGCTTTGGCGAGTTACTGAGGGAGGTGCAGGGCTGTAGACCGGGGTAGAGGTAGCCAGGTGGAAAGCATGGCCAGCCATAGAAAAATGCTTATTGAAATTCTCAATTATTGTGGGTTTGTCAGTGGTGACAGCATTTCCTATCCTCAATGCAGTGGGCAGCTGGGAGGAGGTGCTCTTATTCTCCATAGACTTTACAGTGTCCCAGAACTTTTTTGAGTTTGTGTTACAGGAGGCAAATTTCTGCTTGAAAAAGCTAGCCTTGGCTTTCCTAACTGCCAGTGTATATTGGTTCCTGACTTAGGGAGGAGGCTTCTAGTGTTAACATGCATGAAACCAAGGCTTTTACGGTTGCAGAAGTCAACAAATGAGAGCGCCGGGGAAATAGGAATGAAGCTTGGCACTGCAGGGCCTGGATTAACCTCTATATCACCAGAGGAACAGAGGAGGAGTAGGATAAGGGTACGGCTAAAGGCTATAATGACTGGTCGTCTAGGACGTCCTGAACAGAGAGTAAAAAGAACAGGTTTCAGCGAGCGATAAAATAGATTAAAGGCATAATGTACAGACAAAGGTATGGTAGGACGTAAATACAGTGGAGGTAAACCTAGGCATCGAGTGGTGTTGAAAGAGATAGTGTCTCTAGAAACATGTAAACCAGGTGATGTCATTGCATGTGTGGGAGGTGGAACTATAGGGTTGGATAAGGCATATTGAGCAGGGCTAGAGGCTTTACAGTGAAATAAGACAATACATACTAACCAGAACAGCAATGGACAAGGCATATTGACATTGAGGAGAGGCATGCTTAGCCGAGTGATCATAAGGGTTCAGTTAGTAGTGAGGCTGGTTGGGGACACGACGATTCAGATTGCTAGGTTGCTACCCCCGGCTAGCTAAGGCTAGCATGTCGGCTAACAAAGATGGAGGAAGTCTGTTTATAGCCTCCTCGTACGTTTCCGTCGGTAGACCAGTCGTGATGGGTTAGTGGGGTTCCGTGTGGTGAAGGTGACAGGCCAATTGGCAAAATAGGTAATAGTGGCCCAAGAAATTGTCCGATGTACCTGTTTAGCTAGCAGCCGATATGCTCTAGACAGCAAACGTTAGCAGGCCGCAGTTAGCTGATGGGCGTTCAGGTGATGTCGTAACGGAGGGCCGGTTGAACGGCGAGAGCTTTTCCGAGCTAAAGGTTGGCTGATGTCCGTTAGCAATGGTAAGCTAAATACTAGTTAACTAGCATTTGTTGGGCAACTCCGGATTCTAAAAAAAACACAGATCCGCACCACATTGGGTGAGGCAGGTTGCAGGAGAGTGTTTTGAAGTTGAATTTTAGAAAGCATATATAAAAAGATATGTGAAGAAAATATATAAAAAGATTATAAAAACGATATTTACACGGGACAGGACGGGACAAGACAAAATACACGTCCGACTGCTACGCCATCTTGGATTTTATAATACAACAGATTTCTATCAATGATTACATGTATGGAAGAGACACAGCACACATCCTGATTTACTCTAGAGAGAATTTGAAGTAAATCTTCCATCAAGCCTAATGTTTTACTCACGCTATCAGTTACACAATATAATGTGACAGTTATTTTTAGCTATGCCAACTCTCTGGCCTTGTGGTTACAGTGTCCGTTCTGAGATTGGAAGGTTGGGAGTTCGATCCTGGGCCGAGTCACAACAAAGGATGCTTGGCACTCAGCATTAAGGAGACAAATTTGGGGTAAGGCCCTGTGACAGATTAGCATCCAGTCCAGGGGTTTACTTGTACACCAAGCTGCCTCAGGAATAGGAGATCTGATCCTATGAGCCAATCTGCCTCAGCCAAGGCTTCATACTTATATTCAAGATGGTGATATAGTGGTATTATAAAGTACTATGTGTTTGCAGTTATTGAACAAGTGGATGTTTGGAGAATAAACAAAAACACTAGTAACATCAACAAATAGATAATTTATTACTCAAATTACTCCAATGTCATCAGAGCATTTCATAAATAGCACAGGACATTAGAACATGGGTCATTAGCCCAACCAAAACAGTGACAAAATCTTGAGCTAAAATATATTGAAAAGAAACATATAGTAAACATTGAACTGATACAGCACTTCCATTCAGACCACACAGCAAGTTCACTTACAGATACAGGTAGGCCTATTTGATTTTTTAAGTGTGATTGTGACATCTAAACTGTCTCTAATTGCACCTATTGCCTATGTAGTGCACCACGTTTGAAGAGAGCCCTATGGGCCCTGTAGGGAATAGGGTGCCATTTGGGACGCAACTTAAGAGTTTTTAGTCTGGGGTAGCATAACCATTGATGACCAGACACTGGCATAGGTACACAGATAGGTCCACTAAAACAACAACAACAAACAGCTTCTATTACCTGAACGGCCATCACTAGCCGTCTACCAGGTGATGCACAGTCACTGACACAAGCTATCACACCCGTCATACTCCCAAAACACATACACTCACACACTCACGCAAACAAACAGCCACCGCTGCTGTCCCGTGTCGTAAATACATTGAACCACTGGACGTTTCCCATTTCACATTGAGTATTTAAATACTGTAATCCCGACATAGCTCATTCTGATATTTCTACTACTGTACTTTGTATTTAGTTACACTGTTTATACACACCGCATATTTATTTATACACTGGATTCTTGACATAGCTCAGTAGTATCAGTGGTGTATAGTACCTTGGTAAAAATACTTTAAAGTACTACTTAAAAGTCGTTTTGGGGGGTATCTATACTTCACTATTTATATTTTTGACAACTTTTTCTTTACTACATTCCTAAAGAAAATGTACTTTTTACTCCATACATTTTCCCTGACACCCAAAAGTACTTGTTACATTTTTAATGCTTAGCAGGGCATAAACATTTTTCAATTCATGCATTTATCAAGAGAACATCCCTGGTCATCCCTACTGCCTCTGATCTGGCGGACTCACTAAACACACATGCTTTGTTTGTAGATTATGTCTGAGTGTTGGAGTGGGCCCCTGGCTAACTGTGCATTTTAAAAACAAGAAAATTGTGCTGTCTGGTTTGCTTAATATTAGGAATTTGAAATGATTTATACTTCTACTTTTACTTTTGATACTTAAGTATATTTTAGCAATTACAAATTACTTTTGATACTTTTAGTAGTATACTTTTCAGACTTTTAGTAGTATTTTAATGAGTGACTTTCACTTTTACTTGAGTCATTTTCAATTAAGGTACAGAATCTTTACTTTTACTCAAAAATGACAATTGGGTACTTTTTCAACCACTGACCAATATACAGTATGTACTGCTGCACATATCATTCTTAGTATATCTAGTGTACATCATTCCTGTGTATATCCGTATAGATTGCATCTAGATTCTTAGAATATCTAGTGTACATCATTCCTGTGTATATCCGTATAGATTGCATCTAGGTCTTAGTATATCTAGTGTACATCATTCCTCTGTATATCCGTATAGATTGCATCTAGATTCCTTTTACAGGGCTATTTGGGTTGTTAATTGGATCTGTCCTGACTTTCTTGATATCTTTTTTTTGTTTAACTTTTTTATTTATTTGTATTATTATTTGTGTACTTGTTCGACATTTTACTGCATTGTTAGGAACTAGTGACGTAAGTAAGCATTTCACTGCACCCGCTATAACTGTGGACACGAACTATACACCTTGATGTGATTAGTACCGTAGTGGAACCTGATTCACCAACTTAGTAGTAGTTACGTGTATGATGTCTAGCAGTTCGTGTCGGTAGATGTGTGTGTGGGTGTATGTGTGGGTGGGTGGTCCTAATGCCCCCACAACCCCTGCATGCTGCTCGGCTGAACGCTACAGAGTCAGCTAGTTGGTTCTAGAATCATTGCACATAATGACATCGTCTCTTCCTCAGTTTGGCTGTCTAGAGACACAGATTTTATACTACACCACCTTATTTAGGAAACTGCTGGCCTAGGCATAAGAAACATAGGCAACCAGTTTTTTAGGAACTCAGTCAGGGTCTCAGCTTAATGTTGAGCATTAGAACAGTAGAATAAACTGATGTAATAGAATCAAGGTGTAATTTTGAAATGTGGTTGTGCATCAGCAGTTTTGTGTAGAGCTGCAGGAAATTAGCTGTACAATTGCACATTTATCTCTCCACCCAATGTGTTGAGGTGCAGCCAACATGTTTAATAAAATAATTCAACATTTTCTCTATGCCCCATGGCAAAATGTGTAGAATTTCAGTTAATTAAATTACATTTAATTTACAAAATAAATTAAAAAATCTTTTCACTGTCAAGAGGGCGACCACTAAAAGGTGGAAGAGGCCCAAAAGGCTAGGGCCGGCCCTGCACGCATGCACACATGTGCACCCACAGACACATACACCATGGTGAACTTTGACACACACAGAGCCAAGGTGCAGGGAGAGGTCATGACCAGGAGGGAGCAGTGTAGATGTTCAAGAGAGGCCCAGGAGAGACCAGTGTAGATATCCAGGAGAGGCCCAGGAGGGACCAGTGTAGATGTCCAGGAGAGGACCAGGAGGGACCAGTGTAGATGTCCAGGAGAGGACCAGGAGGGAACAGTGTAAACGTCCAGGAGTGGCCCAGGATGGACCAGTGTAGATGTCCAGGAGAAGACCAGAATGGAACAGTGTAGATGTCCAGGAGAGGACCAGGATGGACCAGTGTAGATGTCCAGGAGAAGACCAGGATGGAACAGTGTAGATGTCCAGGAGAAGACCAGGATGGAACAGTGTAGATGTCCAGGAGAGGACCAGGATGGACCAGTGTAGATGTCCAGGAGAAGACCAGGATGGAACAGTGTAGATGTCCAGGAGAAGACCAGGATGGAACAGTGTAGATGTCCAGGAGAGGACCAGGATGGACCAGTGTAGATGTCCAGGAGAAGACCAGGATGGAACAGTGTAGATGTCCAGGAGAGGACCAGGATGGAACAGTGTAGATGTCCAGGAGAGGACCAGGATGGACCAGTGTAGATGTCCAGGAGAAGACCAGGATGGAACAGTGTAGATGTCCAGGAGAGGACCAGGATGGACCAGTGTAGATGTCCAGGAGAAGACCAGGATGGAACAGTGTAGATGTCCAGTTTATTTAGATGTTCTTCTTTAGAAGCGTTTCTTTTTTTCTTTGTTTGACACTAAAGACCACAGCATTAAAGAAACGGCACTGAAATGTCCAATACACACAAACAAACGTCTAAAACGAAACCATGTTTTCTTTTCGATGTGTGTGTCTTTTCAGTGTCATTTTCAGTTTTTGTAGGCTACTGCTGCAAAAGTAGTGAGACGGTTACTAGATTTTCACATTCCACATAACAATGAACATTTAAATAATGAATCCTTTTTATCATTTCTTTATGAATTTAAAATCAAAATCCAATAAAAAACTGTATTTATTTGCTATCACACATTGACCCATACTGACATATTATTTTTGCTGCAGGGCTTTTGACAACAATTGGTGCCGTCCAAAGCTCCAGTACAGGACAGAGATTCATCCAAAAGAACAAAGTTCACAGTTTCAACACCATTAGTTGACGACACTTGAGACGGAAAGCCACGTGCACAAACACACACACACACACACACACACACACACACACACACACACACACACACACACACACACACACACACACACACACACACACACACACACACACACACACACACACACACACACACACACACACACACAAGGACACAAGGACACACAGGCCACTAAAACTGTTTTAGACAGGTAGAAGAAGCCTGGCCGACAGTAGCTACATTTAGCGTGGTGCTACTATTGTTATAGCACACTGTTGATCACAAGACTGGTTCCAGCTAGGGGAAGTGGTTGGGGTTATGTCTAAAACAGCTAGGGGAAGTGGTCGGGGTTATGTCTAAAACAGCGCCTCTGCTAAAATTTGCCTACTCTCTCCTTCCACATCAGCAGTGTAATCACGCTGTAGATCATAGAGCTGCCTGGCTGGTCAGAAAAAGGGGTGTTACATCCAAAACAACACCTCTGATAAATGTTGTTTTGCCTCTCTTCAAGTGACTGACTCATACCCCTATGCACCATATTGTGCACTACTGTTGACAGAAACCTATAGTGCACATACACCATACAGTATGGCACAGGTCAAAAGTACTTCCCTTATGGTGAGTAAACTCGGGTACCATTTAGGACACAGCCACCAACACTTGAGGAGTATGGGGAATAGATGTGCCATTAGAGACTTGAGGAGTATGGGGAATAGATGTGCCATTAGAGACTTGAGGAGTATGGGGAATAGATGTGCCATTAGAGACTTGAGGAGTATGGGGAATAGATGTGCCATTAGAGACTTGAGGAGTATGGGGAATAGATGTGCCATTAGAGACTTGAGGAGTATGGGGAATAGATGTGCCATTAGAGACTTGAGGAGTATGGGGAATAGATGTGCCATTAGACACTTGAGGATGATGGGGAATAGATGTAAAATTAGACACTTGAGGAGTATGGGGAATAGACGTGGCATTAGAGACTTGAGCACTGTGCTCCTCCTGCTAACTGTCTGGCAGACTGGGGGAATGTTACACATCCTAATCTTGAGATCGCTCCCTGCCTGCGGCTGTTGTTTAGGAGGGAGGGAGTCGTCTGGATTCCCTGGCTAAACAGTAGAGATAATGGATTTATCCCCTGTTTATCGGCCTGGACAGGGCTCAACCCTGCAACACAGGAATTTCCTTGAGAAAAACAAACCAGAGAGAGAGGGAGAGAGAGCGAGAGAGCGAGAGCGAGAGAGCGAGAGCGAGAGCGAAAGAGAAAGAGAAAGAGAAAGAGAAAGAGAAAGAGAAATGGGAGAGGGGATAAAAAGACAGGGAGAGATAGATACAGAGAGAGAAGAGAGAGAGATACAGAGAGAGAAGAAAGAGAGAGAAAGAGAGAGAAACTAAATGATTCAGACGTCATCAACATCTGTGGAACCAGGTACGTGTCTAGTCGGATCATTGCTCAGATTTCCTGAACGATCCAGACTTCCGTTTACTTTGGAAAAACTCTGGAAAACTTCACTGAGATCCAAAGACCCACCAGCAAACACATCCTGATCAGAAACATCTCAATCTCATCTCAGTCCACCTGTTGTCTCATTCATATTTACTGGCTGACCGCATAGGACCCTGGTCAAAAGTAGTGAAGTAGATAGGGAATAGGGTGTAATTTCGACGCAGCCTGCCTAGGTCCTGTAAGCAGCACCTCTAGGGCAGGAGACAGGGACACTGTTATCTCTGGCCTGGTTTCAAAGACTGTTTGTTATTCCATGGAGTCAGGCTGTACCCTTCCCTCCGATCACTGAGGAAACTATTGACTCTGCTCTCAGTAAACTCGGCTACCTCCCAGAACGACAACGACAGATCCAGTCAACAAATCGCAGACTAACCGTTGACACCGGGAGACCTGGGATAGGAAATGGACTTCTGTGTAGAAGGGTAAAGACAGAGAAAATAGTTGACGAGAGGTGCGAGGTGGCGGGATGGCTGATGTGACACTGGGGTCAGATCAATAAGGCTAGGGAAGGTGTGACACAGCAGCGATTATCAATTGATTATCATGTCGATGAATGCAAAAGCCTTGTGTGTCCAACTCTACACATAAAGACGTATAGTACACCAGAGATAAGGCATATGGTGCTGCCTAGAGGTACTCCAACCTCAAGACTGTGGTGCCCAAATCACACAGGCTTTGAAAAGTTATTGAAGCCACTAAAGTCACAACTTACTGCTATTTTACAACAACAAACAATAACCATACTTGTGACTCATATCATTGTGTTTCTCAACAGGCACTCTGAGGCAAGTGTTCATTTCCCCCAACTCTTTACATCAAAGCTATTGTAAATATTCTATGAATGTAAAACCTCAGATGATATCTGAAAACTCCTCCTTAATTAACTAGCAATAAATATTAATGTGGAGAGAAGTAAGTAGTGTCTTCCGAAGAGAACATTGCCAGCATGTTTGAGAAGGGAGGTTTTGAGAAGGGATGTTTTGAGAGGGGGAGGTTTTGAGGAGGGAGGTTTTGAGAAGGAAGGTTTTGAAGAGTGAGATTTTGGGGAGGGAGGTTTTGAGAAGGGAGGTTTTGAGGAGTGAGGTTTTGAGAAGGGATGTTTTGAGAGGGGGAGGTTTTGAGGAGGGAGGTTTTTGGGAAGGAAGGTTTTGAGAAGGGAGGTTTTGGGGAGGGAGGTTTTGAGAAGGGAGGTTTTGAGAAGGGAGGTTTTGAGAAAGGAGGTTTTGAGAAAGGAGGTTTTGAGAAGGGAGGTTTTGAGGAGTGAAGTTTTGAGAAGAGAGGTTTTGAGGAGGGAGTTTTTGAGAAGGGAGATTTGAGGAGTGAGGTTTTGAGAAGGGAGGTTTTGAGGAGGGAGGTTTTGAGAAGGAAATTTTGAGATGGGAGGTTTTGAGAAGTGAGGTTTTGAGGAGTGAGATTTTGGCAGGGGAGAGAGAGACAGAGACGGTTTCTACCACACCTGTCACCA
Source organism: Brachymystax lenok tsinlingensis (assembly GCA_030435695.1). NCBI lineage: Eukaryota > Metazoa > Chordata > Actinopteri > Salmoniformes > Salmonidae > Brachymystax > Brachymystax lenok. Next base: position 11,282,320 of record CM059789.1, read on the forward strand.
TTCCCCTGGGTCATTCTCGTATCTCACGAAGCCAGAGGAATAATGAGCAGAACAGAACTCTGCTCTCTAAAGATGTTGTGTGTGTTTTTTTTTGTCATTTTCTGCGCTGTGTTTTTATTTGCATGAATTCCACTGATGTTGATTTTTTTTATATCTTGTGTGAAACTCAAGAAAATGGTTAATGTAAAAACAAATGGAACATGGACCATGTGTGTCTCAGCAGTAAAGGGTATCTCTCTCTCCATCACATGTTTTGGGTCGTCCACCCTCTAAGGAGATGCTATGGTCATGAAGAGTATTACGATTAAAACAATCTTGTGTAGTTATGAGCCAGTCTGGTTTCTGTGTTCAGTGAATCAATGTGACAGATATAGATAATACATGATAAGAAAATAAAGATATCTCAATTGACACAGTGAGGTAGATGGAACAATCTACATGATCTCTCTCTAAATGAACATATCAAAACATAAAGTGATCTACTTATCAAACCTACTGGTAAAAAAAGAACAAAATTCCTCTCCTGTCCTGAATCTAACAAGTCCCACCCATGTTATCCACTCACCATTCACCCTCTATCCATCCATCCAGTCTTATCTCAGTGACTTGGTGAAGTGACAATGGCCGATTGCAGTGAAATATGTCTGTCTGTTCCAAAGATCAAAGGTGAGGGGTTAAAGTACAGTCGTTAACCCTTTACTGCAGTTCCCGTTTGGGTCCATTCTGTCTGCCGCTCTATGCCCACCGGCCTCTCCCCTCCCCGAGCACCCATCTGCAGCTGGTTCACTGTCCTCCCTGTCCTCTGAGCTCTCTTTACTCCGAGCTCCCTGCTGCTCACTCTGCCAGCTGTGCCCACTGTACACGTATCCATTAGTAGGCCCTATGTTGGGGAACCGGACCTTCTTGATGCACAGGATCTCCTTGAATGCGTATCTGAACTCAGGGCTCCTGCAGTAGATCAAGGGGTTGAATGCAGAGTTGGCGTAACCTATCCAGTTGAGTATCCTGAAGGCGAGTCCGATGTCCCCTACCTTCCAGATGGCTACCACCACGTTGAGGACGAAGAAGGGTAGCCAGCACAGAGTGAAGATCCCCATGATGATCCCCAGGGTCTTCAGGGCCTTGTGTTCCCGCAGGCAGAACTTGGTCTTCTTGAAGCCTCCTCCAACTCCTCGGCTCTCGTTGTTACTCTCCACCCCTCCTCCTCCTCCTGCCATGTTGTTGTTATGGGCGTGGAAGCGCCTCGCTGCGGTCGATCTTGCGTAGTTGCTGCTTGGCCTCCTGGAACACGCGGCTGTAGACAAACACCATGACGACTAAGGGGATGTAGAAGGATATGATGGAAGAGGTGATGGCATAGGCTGTGTTGGTGTTGAAGTCACAGCAGTTGCTGTTCTGGATGCAGGCTTTCGCCTCTGCGTCGTCACTGATCCACCACTTCATGTGGATGGGTAAGAAGGAGATGAGTCCAGCGATCACCCAAACTAGCAGGACAACCACACGTGCCTTACACTTGGTCAGCAGAGACTGGTAGCGGAACGGAGAGGTTATGGCAAGGTAACGGTCCAGCGCTATCACACAGAGTGTCTCGATGCTGGCCGTCACACACAACACATCAGTTGCGGTCCAGAACTCACACCAGAAGCTGCCGAAGTGCCAGGTGTTGAAGATGATGTAGCAGGCTCCGAACGGCACCACGATGAGACCCATGACCAGATCGGCACAGGCCAGAGAGGTGATGAAACAGTTGGTGATGTTCTGCAGTCTCTGGAAGCGGTAGATGGCTATGATGACCAGGATGTTGCCGAACACGATGCCTACGACCAGCAGTGACATCAACATGCCTAGGAGGACCATTTCCACCTCGCTGTAACCGGGCTTGCCGCTAGCCGCCACGGCCCATGATGTGTTGGCTGACTCGGTGACGTTGAGGGAAGGCACAGGGGGGGTGGGGCTGCCCATGGTCTAGAGGTAGGACATGGAGAGAGAGAAAGGGAGAAGGAGATATAGACAAAGATGGGTAAAAACAAGAAGAAGCAGGTGAAGCAACAAAAAGAGAGAGAAAGAGAGAAAGAGAGAGAGAGAGAAAGAAAGAGAGAGAGGGAGAGAATGATGAAGTGATATGAGAGTGAGGGTAAAAACAGATTAATGTACATCAAGAGAGGGAAAGACGGAGAGAGGTGAGGGAGAAAACAGAGACAATCAGTGAATGCAAGAGAGAGAGAGAGAGAGAGAGAGAGAGAGAGAGAGAGAAACGGAAACAGCGTGAGGTGCTAAGAACATGCTAAACAGGACTCAAACAATAGGTCAATTGAGTGAAATAACTCCCATGACAACAGCAGACAAAAACAAACAAACAAACACTACATGTACAAACCTCCACAAGTTGTGGTCCCTGTCCTGGTCTCCCATACACGTTGTCATAAAAGTCTTCTTCAGGTTTGGGTAGTTCCTCAGTGTATAGTTTCCCACATTATTCTATCAGCTCCCCCTCTCTTTCGCTCTTTCACTCGCTCTCTCTGTCTCTCTCTTATTACTGTCTCACTCTCTCCCTCACACAGTCAGCTTGCCGTGCAGTGTTTCTGCTAATGTCGCTCCCAGGCTGTCTGTCAGAGCCCTTATAAGATTCAGCAATGACATCATAGCATGGCCTCAGCCAATCAGATGCCTAGCCTGACCGGAGAGCTGAAGGCTGCAATGAGGTGAGTTTGAACAGAGGGAGAGAGAGAGTGAGAGAGGGAGGGAGAAAATAATGCATGCATAGCAGAATAAGGACTATGCCCACTAATTATCAACATCCAGAAAAGTGTTGTTAAATTCCACAACCACCTAAAGGAAAGTGATGACTAAACCTTCACAATGCCCTCACCTACAGAGAGATGAACCTAGAGAAGAGTCCCCTCAGGCAGATGGGTCTGGGGCTCTGTTCACAAATACAAATAGACCCCACAGAGACCCAGAACAGCAACACAGTTAGACCCAAACAAATTTTGAGAAAACAAAATGAAAACTGCTTGACACATTGGAAAGAATCAACCAAAAAACTTAGCAAACTGGAATACTATTTTGCCCAAAACAGAGAGTACACAGTGACAGAATACCTGACCAATGTAACTGACTCATAACTGACTCATAAGAAAATCCTTGACTATGTAAAAACTCAAGGGGCATAGCCTTGCTATTGAGAAAGGCTGCCGTAGGCAGACCTTGCTCTCAAGAGAAGACAAGATATGTGGCCACTGCCCACAGAATGAGGAAACCAAGCTTTACTTTCTAACTACCTGCCAAATGTACGACCATCTAAGAGACACATACACTGGGTTCCAGAAGTATTGGGACACTCGTTTTTTGTTGTTTTGCCTCTGTACTCCAGCAATGATACAACGACTGAGGTTAAAGTGCAGACTGTCATCTTTAATTTGACAGTATTTTCGGGTGAACCGTTTAGAAATTACAGCACTTTTTGTACATAGTCCCCCTATTTTAGGGGACCAAAAGTATTGGGACAATTTCACTTATATGTGTATAAAGTAGTCAAAAGTTAAGTATTTGGTCCCATATTCAAAGCACAAAATGACTACTTGAAGCTTGTGACACTCTTTATTGGATGCATTTGCTGTTTGTTTTAGATGTGTTTCAGATAATTTTGTGCCCAATTGAAATTAGCAGTAAATATTGCATTGTGTCATTTTGGAGTCACTTTAATTGTAAAAAACAATAGAACATGTTTCCAAACAAGTCTACATTACTGTGGATGCTACCATGATCATAGATAATCCTGAATGAATCATGAATAATGAGTGAGAAAGTTACAGACACACAAATATCCCCCCAAAAGTTTTGTATTGTATTGGTGAGAGGTTAACATGGTGGTATGATATTGATGAGAGATTAACATGGTGGTATGATAATGGTGAGAGGTTAACATGGTGGTATGATATTGGTGAGAGGTTAACATGGTAGTATGATATTGGTGAGAGGTTAACATGGTGGTATGATATTGGTGAGAGGTTAACATGGTGGTATGATATTGGTTATTGGTGAGAGGTTAACATGGTGGTATGATATTGGTGAGAGGTTAACATGGCAGTATGATATTGGTGAGAGATTAACATGGTGGTATGATATTGGTGAGAGGTTAACATGGTGGTATGATATTGGTGAGAGATTAACATGGTGGTATGATATTGGTGAGAGGTTAACATGGTGGTATGATATTGGTGAGAGGTTAACATGGTGGTATGATATTGGTGAGAGGTTAACATGGTGGTATGATATTGGTGAGAGGTTAACATGGTGGTATGATATTGGTGAGAGGTTAACATGGTGGTATGATATTGGTGAGAGGTTAACATGGTGGTATGATATTGGTGAGAGGTTAACATGGTGGTATGATATTGGTGAGAGGTTAACATGGTGGTATGATATTGGTGAGAGGTTAACATGGTGGTATGATATTGGTGAGAGGTTAACATGGTGGTATGATATTGGTGAGAGGTTAACATGGTGGTATGATATTGGTGAGAGGTTAACATGGTGGTATGATATTGGTTATTGGTGAGAGGTTAACATGGTGGTATGATATTGGTGAGAGGTTAACATGGTGGTATGATATTTGTGAGAGGTTAACATGGTGGTATGTTATTGGTGAGAGGTTAACATGGTGGTATGATATTGGTGAGAGGTTAACATGGTGGTATGATATTGGTGAGAGGTTAACATGGTGGTATGATATTGGTGAGAGGTTAACATGGTGGTATGATATTGGTGAGAGGTTAACATGGTGGTATGATATTGGTGAGAGATTAACATGGTGGTATGATATTGGTGAGAGGTTAACATGGTGGTATGATATTGGTGAGAGGTTAACATGGTGGTATGATATTGGTGAGAGGTTAACATGGTGGTATGATATTGGTGAGAGGTTAACATGGTGGTATGATATTGGTGAGAGGTTAACATGGTGGTATGATATTGGTGAGAGGTTAACATGGTGGTATGATATTGGTGAGAGGTTAACATGGTGGTATGATATTGGTGAGAGGTTAACATGGTGGTATGATATTGGTGAGAGGTTAACATGGTGGTATGATATTGGTGAGAGGTTAACATGGTGGTATGATATTGGTGAGAGGTTAACATGGTAGTATGATATTGGTGAGAGGTTAACATGGTGGTATGATATTGGTGAGAGGTTAACATGGTAGTATGATATTGGTGAGAGGTTAACATGGTGGTATGATATTGGTGAGAGGTTAACATGGTAGTATGATATTGGTGAGAGGTTAACATGGTGGTATGATATTGGTGAGAGGTTAACATGGTGGTATGATATTGGTTATTGGTGAGAGGTTAACATGGTGGTATGATATTGGTGAGAGGTTAACATGGTGGTATGATATTGGTGAGAGGTTAACATGGTGGTATGATATTGGTGAGAGATTAACATGGTGGTATGATATTGGTGAGAGGTTAACATGGTGGTATGATATTGGTGAGAGATTAACATGGTGGTATGATATTGGTGAGAGGTTAACATGGTGGTATGATATTGGTGAGAGGTTAACATGGTGGTATGATATTGGTGAGAGGTTAACATGGTGGTATGATATTGGTGAGAGGTTAACATGGTGGTATGATATTGGTGAGAGGTTAACATGGTGGTATGATATTGGTGAGAGGTTAACATGGTGGTATGATATTGGTGAGAGGTTAACATGGTGGTATGATATTGGTGAGAGGTTAACATGGTAGTATGATATTGGTGAGAGGTTAACATGGTGGTATGATATTGGTGAGAGGTTAACATGGTAGTATGATATTGGTGAGAGGTTAACATGGTGGTATGATATTGGTGAGAGGTTAACATAGTGGTATGATATTGGTGAGAGGTTAACATGGTGGTATGATATTGGTGAGAGGTTAACATGGTGGTATGATATTGGTGAGAGGTTAACATGGTGGTATGATATTGGTGAGAGGTTAACATGGTGGTATGATATTGGTGAGAGGTTAACATGGTAGTATGATATTGGTGAGAGGTTAACATGGTGGTATGATATTGGTGAGAGGTTAACATGGTGGTATGATATTGGTGAGAGGTTAACATGGTGGTATGATATTGGTGAGAGGTTAACATGGTGGTATGATATTGGTGAGAGGTTAACATGGTGGTATGATATTGGTGAGAGGTTAACATGGTGGTATGATATTGGTGAGAGGTTAACATGGTGGTATGATATTGGTGAGAGGTTAACATGGTGGTATGATATTGGTTATTGGTGAGAGGTTAACATGGTGGTATGATATTGGTGAGAGGTTAACATGGTGGTATGATATTTGTGAGAGGTTAACATGGTGGTATGATATTGGTTATTGGTGAGAGGTTAACATGGTGGTATGATATTGGTGAGAGGTTAACATGGTGGTATGATATTGGTGAGAGGTTAACATGGTGGTATGATATTGGTGAGAGGTTAACATGGTGGTATGATATTGGTGAGAGGTTAACATGGTGGTATGATATTGTTGAGAGGTTAACATGGTGGTATGATATTGGTGAGAGGTTAACATGGTGGTATGATATTTGTATGTCTGTAACTTTAGACACTCATCATTATTCACCACTCATTCAGGATTATTCACTGAAAACATTTAGTTATGTTTTTATCTCTCTCTCTCTCTCTCTCTCTCTCTCTCTCTCTCTCTCTCTCTCTCTCTCTCTCTCTCTCTCTCTCTCTCTCTCTCTCTCTAGTACTGAATCATAAATAAGGCTATGGTTTATGCAGATGCAATTGACTGTTTTATGGATGTGGTGCCCCAAATTCCTAATGAGTTAATTGTTACATTATTAATTTAATCAGATAACAATTAAACATTAAAGTAAAGTCTCGACAGTACTTAAGAGTTAGTTCTCCCAGGTGTGTGTAAAGGTTATGGAACCATGCAGGGTAGTTAATGAAATCTGTTCCATTTCAAGTTATGTCATTAGAATTTTTTAAAAGCCTTGTTCACACTGCAGGCCTAAATTAATGCTTAAATCAGTTTTGTTTTTCCGTTTTGGACATTTCCACAAATGTTTTTAATTAATGAAACACGCTCCTATTTTAGTAAAATATGACGCCATAATCTGTGGCATTGAGGCGGCTTTACTCTTTCCTGCTAGGTAGTATTAATAGCCAGGCTAATGCAGTACGTTACATACAAGTTAATTCTCCCAGGTAAGTGTTTGTAAGGTAACCGTTAATTAAATATTTTTTTCCCCACTAGCAACACTCCGCCAACTAACTCCACTGTTTGTTCTCTTTCCATGTGGAAAAGCACAGGATTCCAGCTCGTTTCAATAGGGGGATCGGCCTGTATAAAGCTGCATGTCTTTAAATGTACAAGACCTTCATGGAAAAAAACTTTAACTTTGGACCAAATAACGTGTGATCTGAGTTTGAGCATTTCCTCCCACCATGTCTTTTGAAAATATTTAGATCTTTGGATTAGAAACGTGCAGTATAAACAGGGTCTGAATATTACCCTATTTGACTTCATTGCATAAACAAATATGTGGAGGTTAGTCTCAGTTTGCTTCTTACTGTAATACATCAATATGTCTTTCCTGTTTCTAAAATAGCAACATGATCAATTGTAAATCACATACTCCACACACACTCCAGAGTTGGACTAAATTCCATTTCAAGTTATGTGATTTGAATGTCTCCAAAGCCTTGTTCACACTGCAGGCCTTAATGCTCAAGACCCCCTTTGATTCATTCCTCAGGCGTCATTGTTTCTGTTTCAGTTTCCTGTCTATGCGTTGTTCACGTTTCTTGTTTTGTTGATTTGTTTATTAAATTATGCACTCCCTGAACTTGCTTCCCGACTCCCAGCGCACATGTTACACATTGCGAGGCTTTTTGTAAATGAAGACCACAAGGAAAAGACTGTGATATGATTCATGCAAACATTCAGACATGCAAAGATTCCTGGATAAACTCATCTGATTAAACTCTATCTAGAACCTAGTATGGGTGAGCAACAGTGTAAACACCTGAAATAACACACGGGACATTATTTAGTTTAGTCCATACTGTACGTCATCTAATCCATATTTCACTAGGTACATTTACAGAGAACACATTGTCTTCTACAGCAGTGACCTGTGGTAAAGAGTTGAATGTGAAAGAAGAGAGACCATAGTTATGATTAAGAGGTGTGGTTGGCTCTGAGAAGCATTTTGGTAGATTTTTGATAAACCACTCTGGACTATCAGTGGTTTTCTTAGGTGCCAGTTGTACTTCATGGTCCGGTTCTGAGTTCTGGTTCTGAGTCCTTCTCCTTCTCCTTGTGAGTATTGCCCTGCCTTTTCTCCAGCCCTGAACAGTGTCTCAGTGTAAAGAAAGTATCTTCAGAGTCATTAAATTACCATAATTAGTGTGTGTGTATGCTCCAGCCTTGGTAAGTGTTATCTGCACTATTTGGCAGAGCACAACACACACACACAGAGGCAGAGACATGCATCAAAGCGCTTATCCGTTAACTCTGTCAGAGCCGTAACACCCCAAGCAACCCTCATTCCCCACTGGAGGCCAAAATCAATACTAGAAGCAGTGACAAATATCCAGCCAGGATTTCTGTTTCCACTAGAACACTTCTGAGTACCAGATCTGAGTAACAGGGGCACAAATAGCACATAACATATCAATCAGCCTAGCGTTCTGGGCTGGTGATTCTTGGCTGTGGATCACCGTGTCGAAGATAACTCTACTGTAAGTGTTCTGCTCTCTGCGGTGGGGGAATGTGTGTGTGTGTGTGTGAGTGAGAGAGCGCATGCTGTCCCTTATTGCCTTCCAATGTCTAGCAGACTGTAAAGCTGAGGGGACTGACACTTTTACCCTGTTAGAGCTCCACCATAGAAACAGCATGGCTAGAATAGATATACACATGTTTTACATTAGTCTGTTACTGAGGACACTGTTAGCCCTGTGCATGTAGGTGTGGCCTGGGCACTGGGGTGAACAATGTGTGTGTGTGTGTCGAGCAGGACTGTTCCAGAAAGCAGTGATGACTTCCAGATCACCAAGAGAGCATAGGTGTGTGTGTGGTGTGGTGTGTGTGTGTGTGTGTGTGTGTGTGTGTGTGTGTGTGTGTGTGTGTGTGTGTGTGTGTGTGTGTGTGTGTGTGTGTGTGTGTGTGTGGGTGTGTGTGTGTGTGTGTGTGTGTGTGTGTGTGTGTGTGTGGGGTGTGTGGTGTGTGTGCATGCGCGCGTGTCTGCAAGTGAGTGTGGAGACCTACACTGTGTCAGATAAATACCTGTATCTGGGTCACATCTAACAACACATATAATAAGAACATTTATTTCCATTCTAAATCAGTTTCTATTTTCATATTCAATTTGCAACCAAAATAATTGTGAATATGCCAGAATTGCATGATTGTTAAGTTTGTGCTACACATGACATGGTATCTACCATACAGGCAAAATACAGTTATTCTTCTATTCTATTCTCATCTGGGTAAACCACCAAAAGTATACCTTAGAATAATACACTCCTTCTGCATGTAACTACATCATACATGTATAGAACAAATACTGATTAAAATCACTTAAAACAATGCATTTCAATGCGTCCATTCCACAGTTAATTTAACAGTTTGACAGGTGCTTTGGAATGTGTCAGACTGCACGTTCATAACAATAAAGTACAGAAATCTATTGAAGACAAGAAGTGGTGTGACTCATAAATGGTACCCTGTTCACCATAGACGGGATTGCTGACAACGTCACGCAAATTATGCGCATGCAACAATGAGAAGAAGCTGCCTTGTGGGGAAGCACAGGTGACTCATTTCAGCTCAATGAGTCTTGTTACTGATACCATGTCTTCTATATAGTGCACTACTTTTGATTAGAGTCCTAAGGGCCCTGGTCAGAAGTAGTACACTACAAAGTGAATATGTTGCTATTTGGGACATAGACTGTGTACAGTATGGTCTGGGTGTGGACAGGAGTAGGTGTCCTGTACGTTCACCTTGCGCTCCATCATGTCTCACTTCCTCAGACGCTGTCGACAGGAAATGAGAGCTCTCCCTTTCTCTTTCTTTCCTCTCCCACCCTTTTCTCTCTCTCCCTCTGTCCCTCTCTTTCTCTTTCTCCCTCTCCCCTTTCTCTCTGACTCTCTCTCCCTCTTCATCTGTCCCTCTCTCTCTCTTTCTGTCCTTCTCTCTCTCTTTCTGTCTCTCTCTCTCTCTCTCTCTCTCTCTCTCTCTCTCTCTCTCTCTCTCTCTAAGAAGGGCTTCATGTGTGAGACTCAACCTGTCCCTATCCCTTTCTCTCCCTCGCTCTCCCTCTCTGTCTCTCTCTCTCTCTCTTTATCTCTCCCTCTCTCACTTGTTTCAGTATGTTCAGAAGTGGATGTATCATAGTCATTATGTTTTCTTTGATGCAATCCCTACTTGTTCTCCTAACCTTAATGTACTGTATATAGCATGAAAGACACAGAGAATCTTTCTGCCGATTGGACTGCTAAAGAAAACTTACTACTAAAAGCTCTCACTAGTATAAAGATGGTACCTGCTGCATGCCGATCTGGTAGCAACAGACCTGCCATTTCAACTTGCAGTTTCGCAATGAATATGCTAGCATTAGCTAACTAGCTAAACATTTGGCTATGGGCTGTCACTGGCAGTATGGGATTATGGAGAGTTAATTAAATAGCTTCTTCGTCATCTTGCTAGGTAGTTAACTAGTTGAAGCAATCTACAAAATAGCAACTAGCTAACATTAGAATCTAAACCATAAGCAACACACAAGGACATGCATTGCCAAACAGCGCTACCGCCACCTTCTGGTTTGGAGTATTTTAACATGGATGAGAGGCTGACGACTTCAAGGTCTTTGCAGTGTGAACACAAAAGAGATTGACTGCCGACACTGTTCAGAGGTGCTAAGTACAGTCGGCAAGCAGTTGTGTCTGAGCTATAAGACTTGACCCTGGTGTCACAAATGAAAGGATAAACATTTTCAACCCAAACCAGTCTTTCAGGTTTCCCTCATATTTTCTCAAACGTGTTTTTGAAAGCATGCCAGAGCTATATGCATCAGACGTGTGGATAGGAATTACTGTGGGAATAGGTGTATCATCCCCACTTGAATCCCCACTGACAGACACCAGTGTTTCTATGACAACTAGCCCTTTATCAGGTCCTTACTGAAAACATTGACTATTCACGCACCATGATTGGATTATAAACTATGATAATAGAGAGAGAACGTCTTGCACGAGAAAGTATGATGAGAAATTACAGTTTTAAATGAACTATGACACACACATCAAACATTAGTCCAGTTAACTCAGCATGGGGCTGATTTGAGCAAATGCTTTCCAATTTATTGATGTCTGAGGGAATTGTTTAAAGTGCAGTTGAACAAAAGCATTCCACAAGCGCTAAGCGCTAATTGGTCCTATGGTAAAAGAGGACACCAGGGAATGTAGCTTGGGGCTAGGGGCTGGGGGCTAGGGCAAGGGATGTGGCTAGGAGTTAGGGCTGGAGCCAGTGGCTGTGGACTGGGTGGTAGGGTTGGGTTGGAGGCAGCAACTGGGGGCTAGGGGCTGAATCCAGCGGCAGGGGGCTGGGTGGTATGGTTGGGTTGGAGCCAGCGACTGGAAGCTAGGGACTGGAGCCAGGGGATGGGGCTGGGGACGGGGTTGGGGTCGGAGCCAGTGACCGGGGTCTAGGGTATGGAGCCAGGGGATGGGGCTGGGGTTGGAGCCAGTGTGCTTGGCCCCTCCTATAGTAATGATCAGAGACATAACTGTAAAACTTCAGAGGAGTTTTGTTTTCACAATATTTAATGTCCTTTACTTACCCGAGTGAGTCCCATTGAGATACAAATCTCTCTTTTCAAAGGAGCCCTGGATATGGTGAAGTAGATATGTTTCTGAGAATGTGATAACCATCAATTAATTGAGCATTTCAAAAGGTACAGTAGCCGCCGGATCACCTGCCGGTTGTGTTCCAAACAGCATTCATATTCCCAAATAGTGCGTTCACTATGGGCGGGCGATGAAAATTAGTGCACTATATAGAGAATGGGGTTCCATTTGGGACATATACTGTACATCTGCTACTTCCACAGAGATTCAGCTGACCAATTTCACAAGAAAACAGTGACAGACAACAGTGACAGACAATACCGTACTTCTGATGGTAGAAAATATGGTAGAAAAGAAAGACCAGCTAAGCACTGTATTTACATAAACAGTGGATATCTTAGAAACACAAACTACTACTTAAAGACAGTTACCTTATGAGGGCGCTGCCAACAAATTGCCTGGACGGCAAACAAGAAAAGACTCTCCAAACAAACCAACTGAAAACCAAAGGACATTGCAGCGGCTTTATATTAATGAACATATTGAATATTGTCACGTTACAGTTTTTTACGATTGTTTACACACTAAAATAAAAATTTCCACACAATTTGCAAAATTCTACTCCAATGAGCAAAACACCTCCACAGATTTGCACAACATTACACACAATGTCTGCTTCACCCTTTTTGCAAAACATTACACACAGTGATTTGTAAAACTCTACACACATTTTCACACCTTAGACACAGATAAGGATTTTGAGGTTACTTCCTTGTCATTACAAAGCCCCGGATTGCCAATGACCACACTAATGAACGAATTGGATAATCACATCCACCAGGTGTGGAAGCACACATGTGCTAATTTGAAAACGCAGCACTCAGGTGTGCTATAAAAGACAGCAGGTGAGTTCACCTGTCTTCAACAAAAATGGAAGGAGCTAGAAGAAGAAGAAGAGTGAGAATGAGAGGGGGAGCTCAAAGAGGAGATGAAGGAGGTAGAGGAAGAGGAGAAGGAGATAGAGGAAGAGGCCTAGGTAGAGGAAGAGGAGAAGGAGGTAGAGGAAGAGGAGAAGGAGGTAGAGGAAGAGGCCTAGGTAGAGGAAGAGGAGAAGGAGGTAGAGGAAGAGGAGAAGGAGGTAGAGGAAGAGGCCTAGGTAGAGGAGAAGGAGGTAGAGGAAGAGGAGAAGGAGGTAGAGGAAGACGAGAAGGAGGACTTGAAGAGTTGATAGAACCTGAACAAAGAAGACGAGGACCAAATTTGACTCAAGAAATCCGTGCAACACTTATTGACCATGTTATCAACCATGGACTGACACTGATGGAAGCTGGACAAAGAGTTCAACCAAATCTCAGCAGAAATACTGTTGCGTCAGTAATTCGGACATTTCATCGAGAAAACAGGTAAGCTAACCACACAGTACATTGAAACTGAAGCTTGCTGTACTTATCATCAATATTGTTTACTTATTTGACAGTAGGCTGCATGTGTATTTTTTTATATACACTGCTCAAAAAAATAAAGGGAACACTAAAATAACACATCATAGATCTGAATGAATGAAATAATCTTATTAAATACTTTTTTCTTTACATAGTTGAATGTGCTGACAACAAAATCACACAAAAATTATCAATGGAAATCAAATTTATCAACCCATGGAGGTCTGGATTTGGAGTCACACTCAAAATTAAAGTGGAAAACCACACTACAGGCTGATCCAACTTTGATGTAATGTCCTTAAAACAAGTCAAAATTAGGCTCAGTAGTGTGTGTGGCCTCCACGTGCCTGAATGACCTCCCTACAACGCCTGGGCATGCTCCTGATGAGGTGGCGGATGGTCTCCTGAGGATCTCCTCCCAGACCTGGACTAAAGCATCCGCCAACTCCTGGACAGTCTGTGGTGCAACGTGGCGTTGGTGGATGGAGCGAGACATGATGTCCCAGATGTGCTCAATTGGATTCAGATCTGGGGAACGGGCGGGCCAGTCCTTAGCATCAATGCCTTCCTCTTGCAGGAACTGCTGACACACTCCAGCCACATGAGGTCTAGCATTGTCTTGCATTAGGAGGAACCCAGGGCCAACCGCACCAGCATATGGTCTCACAAGGGGTCTGAGGATCTCATCTCGGTACCTAATGGCAGTCAGGCTACCTCTGGCTAGCACATGGAGGGCTGTGCGGCCCCCCAAAGAAATGCCACCCCACACCATGACTGACCCACCGCCAAACCGGTCATGCTGGAGGATGTTGCAGGCAGCAGAACGTTCTCCACGGCGTCTCCAGACTCTGTCACGTCTGTCACGTGCTCAGTGTGAACCTGCTTTCATCTGTGAAGAGCACAGGGCGCCAGTGGCGAATTTGCCAATCTTGGTGTTCTCTGGCAAATGCCAAACGTCCTGCACGGTGTTGGGCTGTAAGCACAACCCCCACCTGTGGACGTTGGGCCCTCATACCACCCTCATGGAGTCTGTTTCTGACCGTTTGAGCAGACACATGCACATTTGTAGCCTGCTGGAGGTCATTTTGCAGGGCTCTGGCAGTGCTCCTCCTTGCACAAAGGTGGAGGTAGTGGTCCTGCTGCTGGGTTGTTGCCCTCCTACGGCCTCCTCCACGTCTCCTGATGTACTGGCCTGTCTCCTGGTAGCGCCTCCATGCTCTGGACACTACGCTGACAGACACAGCAAACCTTCTTGCCACAGCTCGCATTGATGTGCCATCCTGGATGAGCTGCACTACCTGAGCCACTTGTGTGGGTTGTAGACTCCGTCTCATGCTACCACTAGAGTGAAAGCACCGCCAGCATTCAAAAGTGACCAAAACATCAGCCAGGAAGCATAGGAACTGAGAAGTGGTCTGTGGTCACCACCTTCAGAACCACTCCTTTATTGGGGGTGTCTTGCTAATTGCCTATAATTTCCACCTGTTGTCTATAACAGCATGTGAAATGTATTGTCAATCTGTGTTGCTTCCTAAGTGGACAGTTTGATTTCACAGAAGTGTGATTGACTTGGAGTTACATTGTGTTGTTTAAGTGTTCCCTTTATTTTTTTGAGCAGTGTATTTGTTTTACATAGGATTGAGGGTCGAGGACACCAAGGTGGAAGGGGCCCTATGTTCACTCCTGCACAAGAGGCCGCCATTGTGAACATGGTTTTGACCAATAATTGTATCAGGCTGCGAGAAATCCAAGCCAATATCATCAATGATGACCACCATATTTTCAATAACATCCAACGAGTCTCTCTGTCAACATTAGGTCGAATCCTCAAGAAAAATCGAATATACATGAAGCAACTGTATCGGGTACCATTTGACAGAAATTCAGAGAGCGAAACATCTGCTCAATGAGTATGTGGAGGTATGTATTGTTCATCTTACTATGGTGTGGTATTGTGCACTGCTCATAATGTTTTGGCACAAAAAAATACTGTGCAATAGATATTGAATAGCATCCTATTGTCTTTTACTGTGTTTCAGAGAGTCTTGCAAATGGATGCTGCAGAAATTCAACATGAATTTATATATGTGGATGAGGCTGGATTTAACCTTGCGAAAACAAGAAGAAGAGGGAGAAATGTAATTGGACACAGGGCAATCACCAATGTGCCAGGGCAGCGAGGGGGTAACATCACCCTTTGCGCTGCTATTACACAAAATGGGGGTGTCTTGCTAATTGCCTATAATTTCCACCTGTTGTCTATAACAGCATGTGAAATGTATTGTCAATCTGTGTTGCTTCCTAAGTGGACAGTTTGATTTCACAGAAGTGTGATTGACTTGGAGTTACATTGTGTTGTTTAAGTGTTCCCTTTATTTTTTTGAGCAGTGTATTTGTTTTACATAGGATTGAGGGTCGAGGACACCAAGGTGGAAGGGGCCCTATGTTCACTCCTGCACAAGAGGCCGCCATTGTGAACATGGTTTTGACCAATAATTGTATCAGGCTGCGAGAAATCCAAGCCAATATCATCAATGATGACCACCATATTTTCAATAACATCCAACGAGTCTCTCTGTCAACATTAGGTCGAATCCTCAAGAAAAATCGAATATACATGAAGCAACTGTATCGGGTACCATTTGACAGAAATTCAGAGAGAGCGAAACATCTGCTCAATGAGTATGTGGAGGTATGTATTGTTCATCTTACTATGGTGTGGTATTGTGCACTGCTCATAATGTTTTGGCACAAAAAAATACTGTGCAATAGATATTGAATAGCATCCTATTGTCTTTTACTGTGTTTCAGAGAGTCTTGCAAATGGATGCTGCAGAAATTCAACATGAATTTATATATGTGGATGAGGCTGGATTTAACCTTGCGAAAACAAGAAGAAGAGGGAGAAATGTAATTGGACACAGGGCAATCACCAATGTGCCAGGGCAGCGAGGGGGTAACATCACCCTTTGCGCTGCTATTACACAAAATGGGGTCCTCCACCACCATGCAAATCTGGGACCCTATAATGCAAATCTAATACTTGCATTTCTTGACAGATTGCACGAGATTGTCACAGCATTAAACCAAGTGGACCAGATGCGGTACATTGTCGTTTGGGACAATGTCTCATTCCATCGGGCTGCTCTGTTCCAGAATTGGTTCCATGAGCACCCTGAATTTGAAGTCTTATACCTTCCCCCATACTCCCCCTTCCTGAATCCAATAGAATAGTTTTTTTCAGCATGGCGGTGGAAGGTATACGACCTGCGGCCCTATGACCGTTTGCCCCTCATTCAGGCCATGGAGCAGGCCTGTGATCATATCGAAGCAGCTTCTGTGCAGGGGTGGATTCGTCACACGAGGCGATTCTTCCAACGGTGCCTTGCCAATGAAGACATAGCCTGTGATGTGGATGAAATCTTATGGCCTGATCCAGCCAGACGGAGAGATGATGAATAGTTACAGTATTCTTGTTGCTTTTACAGGTGTATGTACTGTATGTGTATGTAAAGTGTATGTACTTCATGCAGTAATTTTTATTTGTCTACAGATTTTATTTGTTTCATTGATTTCATTGTTGGTTGATTACTGTAACTGATTATGGTAAGAAATACTGTAAGTATAAATACTTGAAATATTCAGTCTGCAGCGTCAGTGTTGTGCAGTGCTTGGTAAGTTTATAGTAGGCCTATTTGTGTACATTCTCCCTATATCTCAAACTAATCATGAAGAATGTTGTGGGTTTGTCACTATTTTTTTTTTCATCTAAATTATCCCTTACATAACAATGTCTGGCCAAAAATCTAGCACATGCTATTTCCTAAAATTTGTTTTTACAATTGTGTTTTTATTTATCACAGCAGTGTGAAACTGGCTGCAATAGTGTCTGATCATTGAGGACTGTGTTGGTTAAATGAAAACTAATAGCATTTTCACAAATATGTGTATGTGTTTTGACTGAAGTGTGTATGTTTTGACTGAAGTGTGTCATTTTGCAAACAATCTAGGAATTATGCAAATTGAGTGTGGTGTTTGGATAATTGTGATTATATTTGGAAAAAAAGAACCCGGTTTTCAAAATTGCGTGTAAACAATTGAAAAAAACTGTAATAAACTCACTGGTGGTCAAACTTAACACGTAACATTCAGGACAAACAGACCACACCCCAAACATTTCTTCATGACAGCATGGTCACAAAATGGTTGCTCACAGACACAAACCAAAAGCAACAACAGTACCCCACTCACCCACCCACCCAACCACGCACCCACCCACCCACCCACCCATCCACCCACCCACACCCAAACAACCACCCACCCACCACTGCACCCAGTCATTGCAAATACCTATCATATTGATGAATGTCTCAGTGGTTAATGTGGGATAGTCCTCCAGTTTCTATCATATTGATGAATGTCTCAGTGGTTAATGTGGGATAGTCCTCCAGTTTCCTATCATATTGATGAATGTCTCAGTAGTTTAATGAGGGATAGTCCTCCAGTTTCCTATCATATTGATGAATGTCTCAGTGGTTAATATGGGATAGTCCTCCAGTTTCTATCATATTGATGAATGTCTCAGTGGTTAATGTGGGATAGTCCTCCAGTTTCCTATCATATTGATGAATGTCTCAGTGGTTAATATGGGATAGTCCTCCAGTTTCCTATCATATTGATGAATGTCTCAGTAGTTTAATGAGGGATAGTCCTCCAGTTTCCTATCATATTGATGAATGTCTCAGTAGTTTAATGTGGGATAGTCCTCCAGTTTCCTATCATATTGATGAATGTCTCAGTAGTTTAATGAGGGATAGTCCTCTAGTTTCCTATCATATTGATGAATGTCTCAGTAGTTTAATGAGGGATAGTCCTCCAGTTTCCTATCATATTGATGAATGTCTCAGTGGTTAATATGGGATAGTCCTCCAGTTTCTATCATATTGATGAATGTCTCAGTAGTTTAATGTGGGATAGTCCTCCAGTTTCCTATCATATTGATGAATGTCTCAGTAGTTTAATGTGGGATAGTCCTCCAGTTTAATGTGGGATAGTCCTCCAGTTTCCTATCATATTGATGAATGTCTAAGTAGTTGAATGAGGGACAGTCCTCCAGTTTCCTATCATATTGATGAATGTCTCAGTAGTTAATGTGGGAATGTCCTCCAGTTTCCTATCATATTGATGAATGTCTCAGTAGTTTAATGAGGGATAGTCCTCCAGTTTCCTATCATATTGATGAATGTCTCAGTAGTTAATGTGGGATAGTCCTCCAGTTTCCTATCATATTGATGAATGTCTCAGTAGTTTAATGTGGGATAGTCCTCCAGTTTCCTATCATATTGATGAATGTCTCAGTAGTTTAATGAGGGATAGTCCTCCAGTTTCCTATCATATTGATGAATGTCTCAGTAGTTTAATCTGGGATAGTCCTCCAGTTTCCTATCATATTGATTAATGTCTCAGTAGTTTAATGAGGGATAGTCCTCCAGTTTCCTATCATATTGATGAATGTCTCAGTAGTTAATGTGGGATGGTCTTCCAGTTTCCTATCATATTGATGAATGTCTCCGTAGTTAACGTGGGATAGTCCTCCAGTTTCCTATCATATTGATGAATGTCTCAGTAGTTAATGTGGGATAGTCCTCCAGTTTAATGTGGGATAGTCCTCCAGTTTCCTATCATATTGACGAATGTCTCAGTAGTTAATGTGGGATAGTCCTCCAGTTTCCTATCATATTGATGAATGTCTCAGTAGTTAATATGGGATAGTCCTCCAGTTTCTATCATATTGATGAATGTCTCAGTAGTTTAATGTGGGATAGTCCTCCAGTTTCCTATCATATTGATGAATGTCTCAGTAGTTTAATGTGGGATAGTCCTCCAGTTTAATGTGGGATAGTCCTCCAGTTTCCTATCATATTGATGAATGTCTAAGTAGTTGAATGAGGGACAGTCCTCCAGTTTCCTATCATATTGATGAATGTCTCAGTATTCAATGTGGGATAGTCCTCCAGTTTCCTATCATATTGATGAATGTCTCAGTAGTTTAATGTGGGATAGTCCTCCAGTTTCCTATCATATTGATGAATGTCTCAGTAGTTTAATGAGGGATAGTCCTCCAGTTTCCTATCATATTGATGAATGTCTCAGTAGTTTAATCTGGGATAGTCCTCCAGTTTCCTATCATATTGATGAATGTCTCAGTAGTTTAATGAGGGATAGTCCTCCAGTTTCCTATCATATTGATGAATGTCTCCGTAGTTAACGTGGGATAGTCCTCCAGTTTCCTATCATATTGATGAATGTCTCAGTAGTTAATGTGGGATAGTCCTCCAGTTTAATGTGGGATAGTCCTCCAGTTTCCTATCATATTGATGAATGTCTCAGTAGTTAATGTGGGATAGTCCTCCAGTTTCCTATCATATTGATGAATGTCTCAGTAGTTTAATGTGGGATAGTCCTCCAGTTTCCTATCATATTGATGAATGTCTCAGTAGTTAATGTGGGATAGTCCTCCAGTTTCCTATCATATTGATGAATGTCTCAGTAGTTTAATGAGGGATAGTCCTCCAGTTTCCTATCATATTGATGAATGTCTCAGTAGTTTAATCTGGGATAGTCCTCCAGTTTCCTATCATATTGATGAATGTCTCAGTAGTTTAATGAGGGATAGTCCTCCAGTTTCCTATCATATTGATGAATGTCTCAGTAGTTAATGTGGGATGGTCCTCCAGTTTCCTATCATATTGATGAATGTCTCAGTAGTTAACGTGGGATAGTCCTCCAGTTTCCTATCATATTGATGAATGTCTCAGTAGTTAATGTGGGATAGTCCTCCAGTTTAATGTGGGATAGTCCTCCAGTTTCCTATCATATTGATGAATGTCTCAGTAGTTAATGTGGGATAGTCCTCCAGTTTCCTATCATATTGATGAATGTCTCAGTAGTTTAATGTGGGATAGTCCTCCAGTTTCCTATCATATTGATGAATGTCTCAGTAGTTAATGTGGGATAGTCCTCCAGTTTCCTATCATATTGATGAATGTCTCAGTAGTTAATGTGAGATAGTCCTCCAGTTTCCTATCATATTGATGAATGTCTCAATGGTTAATGTGGGATAGTCCTCCAGTTTCTATCATATTGATGAATGTCTCAGTAGTTAATGTGGGATAGTCCTCCAGTTTCCTATCATGTTGATGAATGTCTCAGTAGTTCATGTGGGATGGTCCTCCAGTTTCCAATCTGACTCCTTTTTCTGCGTCCCAAATGGCACCTGATTCCCCTTATAGTATCCTCTTTGGACTAGGACCCATAAGTCACTGGTCAAAAGTAGTTCACTATGTAGGGAATAGTATGCCATTTTGTACACAGCCACAGTGATCTGATAGGTCCCGTTGGTATGAGAAGACCCCTGGGGACTGCATGGTCTGAGTCCAACCAGCCCTGGCCACACAGCATGAGTCATAGAACTACTGTACAATCAGCAGAACACACATACCTAGTCCTAGCAAAGCTCCACGGCGGGTGGAAATGCCATCAATGTGGGTGTGTCAGTTGGAAAGTACGACCCAACTGATGCATCCTCAAATGACCTCACAAAGTTCTGTTTCTTTCTCAGTTTTATGTGCATGAAACTTATACCAGTTTTCAGTAAAGTTCAGCTAGTTAAATCTACTGTATTTTTCCATTCTAGTTATCGTGTTTCTATGTCCTGAATCCTGTATGGGCTGACTGGCTGCAGGTCTCATTGTTCAACCCTCCATCTACATCTCCACGGTGACACCTTTGTTTCTAACGCCAGGAACTGGTCTTAAAATCATGATAGTTACCAACGGCGAATCAGAACGACTAGACTGTTTCACTCTCTGGGTGTAGGCACTAGGCATGTGGGAGACAAGAACTCAAAGAATTTACAAGGGGAGAATGCTATATTGTAACCAGTGGGATTTGAAACTGGGCTCACCAGGGAAGAAACCAAGGTCTTGACCATTAGAACAAAAATGAATTATCTCTCGGGCCAAGGGCCTACACACCGGTTTTGAAATCGCAGCCGGGACAACCTCGTCACGTGACCATGAGCATCCATGAACGACTCATGTCCACTACATATATTTCTACAGATATTTTTGGCCATGAAGAAAACTGCAACAAACTTTCATGTAAACACAGGTGGCTTTAGAGAGAGAAACTAAAGTAAAAAGTGATGATACGTCTATGGCAAGAACATCAATACAAGTTCTAAAACACAGTGGAAACTACTACCAAATACATCACAAAGCACCTCTCTGTATCCTGGGCTGCATCTGGTCAACAGTAGTGCACTCTGTAGAGAATAGGATGCCATTTGGAACAATGCATGGTCTCTCCTCTCCTCTCTGTTGCTATAGACCAGAAACTATGCCTGGTCTTTCCTCTCTGTTGCTATAGACCCTAAACTATGCCTGGAATCTCCTTTCTGTTACCAAAGACCAGAAACTATGCCTGGTCTCTCCTCTCTGTTGCCATAGCCCAGAAACTATGCCTGGTTCTCCTCTCTGTTGCTATAGACAAGAAACTATGCCTGGTCTCTCCTCTCTGTTGCTATAGACCAGAAACTATGCCTGGTCTCTCATATCTGTTGCTATAGACCAGAAACTATGCCTTGGTCTCTTCTCTATGTTGCTATAGACCAGAAACTATGCCTGGTCTCTCCTCTATGTTGCTAAGACCAGAACCCATATGCCTGGTCTCTCCTCTCTGTTGCTATAGACCAGAAACTATGCCTGGTCTCTCATCTCTGTTGCTATAGACCAGAAACTATGCCTGGTCTCTTCTCTATGTTGCTATAGACCAGAAACTATGCCTGGTCTCTTCTCTATGTTGCTAAGACCAGAACCTATATGCCTGGTCTCTCCTCTCTGTTGCTATAGACCAGAAACTATGCCTGGTCTCTCCTCTATGTTGCTATAGACCAGAAACTATATGCCTGGTCTTTCTGTTCTGTTTCCAACAGCAACCCCCTTCAGCCCTGCAAAGTGTCATCACAAATCAAAAGGCATTGCACTGTTTGGCATTCGCCAGTAAAGAAATGAATAAATACAACTGGTGCCAAAGTAAACTGTATGGACGGTCAGTGAAATAAAGTTGAACATCAAAGACAATAGAACTGGTTCTCTGGCCCTTTAGTTGGTTTGATGTTATCTGGAGGGCAGTGCTGTGTTGGGTGGTCTGTTTCTCTGAATTTTTCTCTCTCTCACCCCCCCGCCCTCTCTCTCTCTCTCTCTCTCTCTCTCTCTCTCTCTCTCTCTCTCTCTCTCTCTCTCTCTCTCTCTCTCTCTCTCTAACTATCTTTCTCCATTCATCTCTCTCCCCCCTTCCTCTCTCCATCCCCCATCCCTCTCTCTTTCTCCTCTCTCTCCATCCCTCTCTCTCCCCCTCCTCGCCATCCCTCATCCCTCTCTCTTTCTCTTCCCACTCTCTCTCTCTCCATCCCCCTCCCTCTCTATTTCCCTCTCTCCCTTTCTCTCCCCCTCCCTCCCTCCCTCTTCTCTCTCTATCCCACTCCCTCTCTCTCCTCCCTCTCCCCCATCTCTCTCTCTCCATCCCCCTCTCTCTCTCTCTCTCTCTCTCTCTCTCTCTCTCTCTCTCTCTCTCTCTCTCTCTCTCTCTCTCTCTCTCTCTCTCTCTCTCCCTCTCTCCTCTCTCTCTCTGTCCCCCTCCCTCCCTCTCCCCCTTTCTCTCTGTCTTCTTCCCTCTCTCTCTCCCCCTCCCTCTCTTTTGCCCTCTCTCTCATCCCTCTCTCTCCCCCCTCTCTCTCTCTATTTCCCTCTCTCTCTCTCCAACCCTCTCTCACTCCTCCTCTCCCTCTCTCTCTCCTCTCTCTCTCGCTCTCTCTCTCTCTCTCTCTCTCTCTCTCTCTCTCTCTCTCTCTCTCTCTCTCTCTCTCTCTCTCTCTCTCCATCCCCCTCCCTCTCCCCTCTCTCCCTCTCTCCCTCTCTTTCCATTTGCTCTCTCTCCATCCATCCTCCCTCTCTATTTCCCCCTCTCCCTTTCTCGGGTCGTTTGGTGTTTCTGATGTGTTCAATGATCTTGATATGATGAGGATCTTGACATGTACACAAACCATCAAAGACCTTAACGGTCACAATGCTGTATAAAGGTTAAGGGTCACACACCGTATTAAATGAATTGGGTTCCATGTACTCAATGTACCGAATCAATGTACCGATTAAATGTACCGAATCAGTGTACCGCTTAAATATACCGAGGTCTACTGGTCTCTATGGCCCTGGGTAGAGAGAGGTTGTCCTTCAGCACAGATACAGAATCAGATTCCCCTCCTCCCATCCTAGCATTAACCACAAGGAGAAAAAAACACTAAACTGACCTTAGATCAGCGACTTGGAACAACTGCTGCTCTGGTCTTGATGACGTCTGAATACCAAGGGACTGTGATCTCAGCGGTGATCTCTCACGTACTGTTTTCCCTGCGTTCAGATGAAAGGGTGATGGAGAAGAAGAGAGGAACAAGGGAATAGAAATAGAAATATGAATAAATCAAAAGCTAATAGTTCATATCCTGGGGGGTGTTATAAATGAGAAAGAGATGGACAAGAAGGGGGTTAGAGGGGGTTAGAGGTGGTTATCACCTCCTCCACTTTCCTCCCCATTCTCTCTCTCTCTCTCTCTCTCTCTCTCTCTCTCTCTCTCTCTCTCTCTCTCTCTCTCTCTCTCTCTCTCTCTCTCTCTCTCTCTACCCCTCCTATCACCTCCCCCTTCCTCTTTCTCTCTCTCTACCCCCTCCTATCACCTCCTCCACTTTCCTCCCCCTTTCTCTCTCTCTCTCTCTACTCCTGTCCTTCCTACCCAGAGTCAGTGTGTATTTGGCCAGTCCATCAGGGCCATTATGTTTTACTTCCCCAGAGACATAGATCTTAGATGTTTGGCTTCAATATAACCTGAGTTAACAAGCCACAGATTAGAACTGATCACTGTCATGTTGCCAGTGCTTCATTCAGATGCCCTACCTGTACTCAACACTCCTAGGTGTGTGTGTGTGAGTGCATGCCAGCGTGCATATGAGTGTGTGAGTGTGTACATGTGAATGTGTGTGTGTGTGTAATTCAGACAATAGTTTACCGCGTTAAGCCCATGTTGAACCGTGTTGAAGCCTGAACTCACTCTAACAGATGTAGACGTCAACAGGAAAACACACTCCTTTCTTCCTCCCATGCAGCTGTACTGTACAGTAATGAATGACTGAATGAATGAACGGGGGCTGTTTAGGCTGTTGTTTCTCTTTGTCACCACTACAAAAGGATGATACCCTTTCTGGTCCTGAACCCACTGTCCCTCCTGTCCTTCACTGTCCCCCCACTGTCCCCCACTGTCCCCCACTGTCCTTCACTGTCCCCCACTGTTCCCCACTGTCCCTCACTGTCCCCCACTGTCTCTCCTGTCCTTCACTCTGCATCTCCACCCAGCCCACACACACACACAGTCAACTATGGACCCAGGTGGATCTGACTGGGGAAGACCTGGGGAGGATCTGACTCGCTCTCTCTCTCTACCTCGCTATCTTTCACTCTCTCTCCATCTCTCTTTCTCTCCCTCTTCATCTCTCTTTCTTTCTCTCCCTCTTCCTCTTTCTTTCCCTCCTCTCTCCTCTCTCTCCCCGTTCACGTAGTTAATACCTGCAATATACACAAAACTACTCATATAGTTAGAAATCTACTGAAATCCCTGAATTCCACCATTCCTGTTTACAACTCCTTGGAGTAGACCATAGATATACATATGGTAGATGTACAGTGCCTTCGGATAGTATTAAGTATTTAAAAAATCTCAGCAATCTACAGTACACACAATACCCCATAATTAAAAAGTGAAAATAGGTTTTTGAAAATTTTCAAAAATGTACATAAATGAACAAACATAAATACCTTATTTACATAGGTATTCAGACCCTTTTCTGAGACTCAAAATTGAGCTCAGGTGCATCCTGTTTCCATTGATCACCCTTGAGATGTTTCTACAACTTGATTGGAGTCCACCTGTGGTAAATTCAATTGATTGGACATGATTTGGAGAAGCACCTGTCTTTATAATATAAGGTCCCTCAGTTGACAGTGAACGTCAGAGCAAAAACAAAGCCATGAGGAATTGTCCATAGAGCTCTGAGACAGGATTGTGTCGAGGCACATATCTGGGGAAGGGTACCAAAACATCTCTGAATCATAGAAGGTCCCCAAGAACACTCCATCATTCTTACATAGAAGAAGTTTGGTACAACCAAGACTCTTCCTAGAGCTGCTGGCCCGGCCAAACTGAAGAATCAGGGAGAAGTGTTTTTGTCAGGGAGGTGACCAAGAACCCAATGATCACTCTGATAGAGCTCTAGAGTTCCTCTGTGGAGACTGGAGAACCTTCCAGAAAGACAACCATCTCCTCCAGGTACTATGACAGTGGCGGACAAACATCTTTGCAGAAGGTATGCCGACATCCTTTTCCTTCTCAGGGAAAAGCGGGGGCTGATACCCCAGGGAACACTCAAAGGGAGAGGCCTGTGGCAGAGCAGTAAAGGGTGTTGTGGGCGTATTCGACCCACACAAGCTGCTGGCTCCAGGTGGTGGATTTGGCGGAGACCAGGCAGCGCAGGGTATTTTCAAGTTCCTGGTTAGCTCGCTCTGACTGGCCTTTGGACTGGGGGTGGAACCCGGAGGACAGGCTGGCCAACGACCCAATGATGTTGCAGAACGCCTTCCAGAACTGGGATGAGAACTGAGGGCCCCGGTCGGAGACCATGTCCACGGGCAGTCCATGGATCCGGAAGATGTGCTGCACCATGAGCTGGGCCATGTACTTAGCAGAGGGTAATTTGGGGAGAGGAATGAAGTGGGCGGCTTTGAAAAACCGATCGACCACGGTCAGGATGGCGGTGTTGCCATCAGACGGGGGAAGACCCGTGATAAAGTCCAGGGAGATATGAGACCAGGGACGACTGGAGACCACGTAAACAGAACCTTGGGCGAGGTGAGTGCTCACAGCTCTCACCATCTGGACACTCCCAGCAGAGATGTTGTAACCCAGAAAGGGGATGGTGGAGCGATGGAACTCGACCTTCTCCGTCTTCACAAAAAGCGGATTCTCCAGAAGGCGCTGAAGGACCTGCCGGACGTGGAGCACGTGTTCTTGAGGGGAGTGGGAGAAGACGAGGATGTCATCAATGTTGACGAAGACTGAACCGGTTCAACATGTCACGGAGGACATCATTCACCAGAGCCTGAAACACAGCAGGGGCATTGGTGAGGCCAAAGGGCATGACCAGATACTTGTAGTGGCCACTGGTTGTGTTGAAGGCGGTCTTCCACTCGTCCCCCTCTCGTATCTGCACCAGGTGGTAGGTATTCCGTAAATCCAGCTTGGAAACACAGTGGCCCTGGTCTCCGGTCCTGATAGAGAGTACATATGTCCCCGGGGCGGCGTGGTGCTAGGGAGAAGGTTAATCCCGCAGTCATACGGTTGGTGTGGCGGAATCAACGTGGCCCGGGCCTTGCGGAACACCTCCCGGAGGTCCTGGTACTCCACAGGAATGGCGGAGAGGTCCGGGGCACCTTCCGAGGCACCAGATTAAATCTCTCCGGGTTCTCATTGACTCTGGGGCCGACGAGAGATTTTGGGATGCTACACTGGTGTCCAACCCCACTCAGCCCCTCTCCATTCCCATGAACGTTATAGCGCTGGATGGGCCGAGTCACCCACAACACCACTCCCATCAATCCACGGGTGTCAGGGAACCACAGCGAGGCTATCCAGTTCTTGCGCATCAAGTCCCCTCTGATTCCTGTGGTATTGGGATTCTCTTGGCTCCAACAACACAATCCCCTCATTAATGGTTGCCATCATGGGCTGGAGCTCGTTCTGCCATGCCCATTGCCTGAACTCAGCACAACCTGCCCCAGAATTTACACTGGAGTTACTTTCCAAGAAGACAGTGAATGTTCCTGTGTGGCCGAGTTACAGTTTTGACTTAAATGTGCTTGAAAATCAATGGCAAGACCTGAAAACCGTTGTCTAGCAATGATCATCCTTTTTGACAGAGCTTGAAGAATGTTGAAAATAATAAATGGCCAAATTTTATACAATCCAGTTGTGCAAAGCTCTTAGATACTTACCCAGAAAGACTCACAGCTCTTAGAGACGTACCCAGAAAGACTCACAGCTCTTAGAGACTTAACCAGAAAGACTCACAGCTCTTAGACTTACCCAGAAAGACTCACAGCTCTTAGAGACGTACCCAGAAAGACAAAGCTCTTACATTTACACAGAAAGACTCACAGCTCTTAGAGACTTACACAGAAAGACTCAAAGCTCTTAGAGACGTACCCAGAAACACTCACATCTCTTAGAGACTTACTCAGAAAGACTCACAGCTCTTAGAGACTTACCCAAAAAGACTCACAGCTCTTAGAGACATACCCAGAAAGACTCACAGCTCTTAGAGACTCATCCATAAAGACTCACAGCTCTTAGAGACTCATCCATAAAGATAAAGATTCAAAGCTCTTAGATACTTACCCAGAAAGACTCACAGCTCTTAGAGATGTACCCAGAAACACTCACATCTCTTAGAGACTTACTCAGAAAGACTCACAGCTCTTAGAGACTTACCCAGAAAGACTCACAGCTCTTGGAGACTTACCCAGAAAGGCTCACAGCTCTTAGAGACTTCCTCAAAAAGACTCACAGCTCTTAGAGACGTACCCAGAAAGACTCACAGCTCTTTGAGACTCATCCAGAAAGACTCACAGCTCTTAGAGACTCATCCATAAAGATTCAAAGCTCTTAGATACTTACCCAGAAAGACTCACAGCTGCCAAAAGCGATTCTAACATGTAAATACTTATGTCAATTAGATCTTTCTGTATTTCATTTTCAATAAATGAGCTAACATTTCTCAAAACATGTTTCCACTTGGTCATTATGGGGTATTGTGTGTAGATCGGTAATCTATTTTCAACTCAGGCTGTAACACAACAAAATGTGGAATAAGTCAAAGGGTTTGAATACTTTCTGAAGGCACTGCATGGCGAACTAACGTTATCCTGTAATCAGTTAATACAAACCGTACAGTACATCCAAGAACAGCCAAAACAAATTCTCAGTCTCAAATCAGATTTCCTCAATGACATTAAAAGGAATAATAATCATTTTAAAACGATGTTGAACAGAATTCCTGACAGACTTAATTTTATCAAATGAAAACTACCTCAAGGGATGTTAAGGAATATTTGTTTTGTCAGAGCATCGATTTCCTGTGGCATGACGGGGACTAGAATTGCTATGTTGGGTAATACATGTATCAAAGGCAGGCATGCCTATGGAAGCCCCTCAATAAAAATAATAACGACAAATAGAAAAATGCCAACTCAAAATAGGAGTTTAGGTCAGAGAATGAGACATCACTTGTTTTCTGTGGATGGAGGGATTATCTCTCCCTTCGCTTTGTCACACTCTTTTATCTGTGATCTGTCGCTCATGTGTTTGGATAGCTGTGGGCAGAGGCAGGGCCAAATTTCTACTGTAGTACATCTCTCAGGGGATAGAGAAAGACTTTCCCATACAATCTTATGATATCACCCCTGACAGCTTTATCAGGAAGGATTGCCAGACAACAGAGGCTAAGGCTTAAAAGATCTCAACCCCCTGTGTTCTCACTGATCACACAGTCTGTCTGTCTGGCTGGTTTGCATTGTGTTAATGTTGGCCAAGAACCTAAGAACACACACACACACACACACGTATGAAGACATATCCACACACAAATAGGAACACAAACACTAGAATGTCACGTGCAAACCTTGTGATCAAGTCGTCAAAGCTACTTTTGGCTGCTACTGTGTGAGCTGAGAGTGCTATTGACGTGCACACACACACACACACACACAAGCACACACACATCCCCTAGAAAACTGCCAAGCCTCTCTCTTACGCCTGGACTCAAGGGTGAATCCTCAGTGGCCATTTTAACAGCTTCAAGTATAGAGGATCAAACATTTATTTTTTAAATAAAATATATACCACACCCCCTTGGGCCTTATTGTGTAAATATTCTCTTCTATTCTGTATCAAATCAAATTTCAAAATCAAATCAAATTTATTTATAAAGCCCTTCTTACATCAGCTGATGTCACAGAGTGATGTACAGAAACCCAGCCTAAAACCACAAACAGCAAGCAATGCAGGTGTAAAAGCACGGTGGCTAGGAAAAAAACCCTAGAAAGGCCAAAACCTAGGAAGAAACCATGAGATTATTAAACATTCATCAATATACAAGTGTTGCATAGTCATCAAAAGCTGTGATTTCAAAAAGGCTTTACGGCTAAAGCACAACATTTGATTGTTTGAGGGTAGCACCTCCAATATTTACCATTAGCATAAATTCAGAAACCATCGCAGTTCACACAAAACACATTTCACAGCGAAAACAAATCCCTTACCTTTTGAAGAACGTCTGCTGAGGGCTTCAAGTGTCCAATGAAGACATCCAATGGTTCTTTTGTTAGAAAAAGTCATTTATTATATCCATAAATCTCAGTTTGGTTGGCGCATTATGTTCATAAAATACAGTGTCCACTCGCCCATTGAACCGTGAAGAGAACGCTTTCAACCTATACCTAAACACTTGTCCAAGAACAATCAAACATCATTGATAATGTATCCTTCGGAACAATTTTATGTATATTTACTATAATATTTCAACCGGATTATAAACTGGACGATAGGAAAGGAAAAAACCATGCGCGCGCGAGCCCGTGAACGCGCTTCCTCTTCTGTTTACATCCGATGACCAGTTCGAAATTCTTCTTCTATTACCATCCAGAGCAACTAAACATCATCAAACACTGTCTAGACTGTTGACACCCAGTGGAAGCAATAGGTACTGCAATCTAACTCCCATATGTCTGTTTTCAATAGGGAGGGGGTTCAAAACGAGGCAATGTGTCAAAAACACTTTTTCCAGGACAGAAATACTCACAAACAATATTTTAACACTCTTAGACACTTCAGAGTGTTTCCTATCCAATAGTACTAATTACGTGCATATCCTATTTTCTGGGCCTGAGTGGGAGGCATTTTACTTTGGGCACGCCAGACTCTCCAAAACCGTCACCTCGGGAGCCGCTCCCTAAGAAGTTAATATTCAAACCATTAAAATTAGCCATTTCCGATTTGAAAGCACCAACTAGTAAAACATATTAAATTCCCCCAGGACACCGGATAAGAGAGGAGAAATACTCCAGATATAACAGACGGACCCTAGCCCCCCGACACATAAACTACTGCAGCATAAATACTGGGGGCCTAGACAGGAGGGGTCGGGAGACACTGTTCTATTCTATTTTATTATATTCTACACTATTCTATTCTGTTCTATTTGATTATATTTACTCTACTCTATTCTGTTCTATTTGATTATATTCTACTCTACTCTAACCTGTTATGTTCTGTTCTATTTGATTATATTCTACTCTACTCTAATCTGTTATATTTGATAATATTGTACTCTATTCTAATTGTTCTATTTGATTCCATTTGATTCATCGGACCATTTTTAGGTATGACTATAAACTATGAATGAAGCAGATATGCTACCTCTACAACAGCCACCTAGAGCTCTCTTTCTGAGAAATACCAGGAAGTGTTGAATGATGACAGACAGAGCCGGCCAGAAGCCAGAGCAGCTGGGGTCATGGCTGGTAACGGTGTGTGAAGTTGAATCAGCATCACAGACATGGCTGCAGCTCTATCAGAGATGATACTGTAGCATCAAGACAAGATAATAGCTCGAAGTCTGTCTTCCATGTATTAGAGCGGCTAGCATAACCAGATTAACCAAATGGGCACGGATGGGTTTTAATTAACGGTTGCGATATCATTGATATGACTCTCAGGCTATAAAAGCCAGTGACCAGAATTTGCCATGGTCTTTACAATGCATTGTTGTGTTGGAGGGGAGATGGATTGTCAGTGACGTCACCAACCATCTGCTGTTGATGCTTCTCTCTGTGTGTGTGTGTCTGTACTTGAGGTGAACTTTCTAGAATCTCAGTGTCAGCTACAGTCCTCCTTCTAGCAACGCATCCTAGACAGTCAGTCAGTTACTGACTGAACGCTAGTAGACACTGTGACCTTATCTGCAGGGGTCAACTACGTCACGTTGCCCTTGAGGATATTGCAAAGCAGCCAACCTCCCTCCCTCCACTCCACTCCACCCTGTCTAACTGGGGATAACATAGATCAAACTAAGTGTTCATCCTATGGATGTGCTCTACCAGATACCTCCCCCTCCCCAGTCCTCTAAGGGTAAAATACCTTCCCCTCCCCAGTCCTCTAAGGGTAAAATACCTTCCCCTCCCCAGTCCTCTAAGGGTAAAATACCTTCCCTCCCCAGTCCTCTAAGGGTAAAATACCTTCCCTCCCCAGTCCTCTAAGGGTAAAATACCTTCCCTCCCCAGTCCTCTAAGGGTAAAATACCTTCCCCTCCCCAGTCCTCTAAGGGTAAAATACCTTCCCCTCCCCAGTCCTCTAAGGGTAAAATACCTTCCCTCCCCAGTCCTCTAAGGGTAAAATACCTTCCCTCCCCAGTCCTCTAAGGGTAAAATACCTTCCCTCCCCAGTCCTCTAAGGGTAAAATACCTTCCCTCCCCAGTCCTCTAAGGGTAAAATACCTTTCCTCCCCAGTCCTCTAAGGGTAAAATACCTCCCCCTCCCCAGTCCTCTATTAGTAAAATTTCTATCCCCTCCCCAGTCCTCTAAGAGTAAAATACCTTCCCCTCCCCAGTCCTCTAAGGGTAAAATACCTTCCCTCCCCAGTCCTCTAAGGGTAGAATACCTTCCCTCCCCAGTCCTCTAAGGGTAAAATACCTTCCCTCCCCAGTCCTCTAAGGGTAAAATACCTTCCCCTCTCCAGTCCTCTAAGGGTAAAATACCTTCCCTCCCCAGTCCTCTAAGGGTAAAATATCTTCCCTTCTACCCCGACCTCAACCCCACCTCATCTAAAAGGTATATGACCCCCTCCTCCTCCTCCCCAACCTCTGCCTCCCCTCCTTTAGAGTTTAATGGGACAGACGCCCTTTGAGGACAATGTTAATTACAGTGAATTATCAGTTTACTAACTAATCCCGATGACAGGCATCTCAGACTCCATGAACTGGAGACTGTCCAGTAGTATACTTCAGAAACGGACCGCTCCTAGCTTCCTTCCTCGAGGTAATGGATTGGTTACAGAAGTAGAGCAGGTACTGTAACTTCCAAAAAAAGGACACACCAACATAAAGTGAATTAATAGGGCGTTGGGCCAATACAGCTTCAATGACCCTTGGCGTATATTCTACAACTACAAGTTTCTGGAACTCTATTAGAGGGATACAACACTATTCTTCCATGAGAAATTCCATCATTTGGTGTTTTGTTGATGGTGGTGTTAAATGCTGTCTCAGGCACTGCTCCAGAATCTCCCATAAGTTTTCAATTGGGTTGAGATCTGATGGCTGATGGTTTACAAAATCTTCATGCTCACCAAACCATTCAGTGACCACTCGTACCCTGTGGCTGGGGACATTGTCATCCTATGGGGGAATAGCCATGGTAGCCAAAACAATGGCCTGCCCAGCATTTTTATACATAGCCCTAAGCATGATGGGATGTTAATTGCTTAATTAACTCAGGAATCACACCTGTGGAAGCACCTGCTTTCAATATACTTTTTATCCCTCATTTATTCAAGTGGTTCCATTATTTTGTCAGTTACTTGTATCCATCCAATCACTTAGGTGACTGTATACTCAGAGAACAGGACGAGAGAGGAGAGAATTCCAACATGCTTCAACACGATCTGTTCAGAGGTTATTTTCACACACTACATAAGTCACATAGGTCAGGGGTTATTCGTGATGGGCTGTGTGTGTGTGTGTGTGTCTGTGTGTGTGTGTGTGTGTGTGTGTGTGTGTGTGTGTGTGTGTGTGTGTGTGTGTGTGTGCGTGCGTGTGTGTGCGTGAGTCACTCTGAGACACCACAGAGAAAGAAATTCTAAGGGAAAGAGGAAGCAGTGACTAATGAGTTTTGCAGCTTGCCAGCAGATCCCTAACCACCTACAGCAACCAGACCAGAGGTTTACTGTTTCATTTGTTTTAGCCTGTCTGGAGTGTAACCACCTACAGCAACCAGACCTGAGGTTTACTGTTTCATTTGTTTTAGCCTGTCTGGAGTGTAACCACCTACAGCAACCAGACCTGAGGTTTACTGTTTCATTTGTTTTAGCCTGTCTGGAGTGTCAGATGGGCGGGGTTTCCACTTTGGCAACTATCCTATTGGTTCCAATGTGCAAGGCAAGCTCAATCAAGCACAGCTTGAACACAGGTCTGACAGCTAAAAGAAAGAGAATAACATCAGAGTTGATATTGAAAGACCCCTGGAGGTATTGTACGAATTTGGAGCCAAATGTTCCAATAGTTTCATTACGTTCCAAAGATACACTCAAACAAGTGTCTTTTCTTGAGATCCATGGCTGTCTCGGACCTCCTTGTTACATGTTACCTCGTAACCTCATCATGTTACACTAATACACTATGTTATTAATGGATAATTAATGTGAACTTTGGAATTATGCACACAAACATACATGTACAGAGATGGTGTGGGGGCCGGCCATAACAAATACAGTTTATATATACAAAAGTATGTGAACACCTCTTCAAATTGGTGGATTCGGCTATTTCAGCCACGTCCGTTGCTGACAGGTATATAAATTCAAGCACACAGCCATGCAATCTCCATAGACAAACATTGTTAGTAGAATGGCTTTCCATGTGGCACCGTCATAGGATGCCACCTTTCCAACAAGTCAGTTCGTCAATTGTATGCCCTGCTAGAGCTGGCCCGGTCAACTGTAAGTGCTGTAATTGTGAAGTGGAAAATCAGAATCTCATGAGGACCAGGGGGAATTTCAGTTCTGAATAATCTGCAGCTTTTTGCTGCTGACAAAATGAGAACCATGGGATTGATGATGAACTAATTAAAAGTGTGTTCCCCTCCTTTATCCTCCTGTAAAGTGTGTTCCCCTCCTTTATCCTCCTGTAAAGTGTGGTCCTCTCCTTTGTCCTCCTGTATGTAGAACAAGGTACTGAAGTTGCTTTGCTCTCTCTATGGGCACACAAACGTACACACACTCACATGTAAACGCACACACATAAACACACACCTTCAACACACATACAGACACACACACAGAGGAAGGAACAACATGTGGGCTCTATCTGTAGGGTTGCTGAAGTGACCATTTCTTGGGTGGTGTTCTGTTTCTTTCAGCCCCGCCAGGACTTTAGGTTCCCCTGTCTCTGTTCCCCAATACGCTCTCAACACTTCACTTATCAGATCTTCTGAATGCAGACAGGAGTAACACTCTCCTCTCCAGATAACCACTGAAAGTATGGTGACATAGTTTCCGGGACAAGTCTTCTGAAGTCTGCAGTAGTCGTGTAGTTATCTGGACAAGTCTACTGAAGTCTACAGTAGTCGTGTAGTTGAGAGAGCAGTTTTCCGTCCTTCTACTTATTGGAAAGTCAGCCCTCTAGTTATATCAGCTCCATTCCCTCTTATCAGATCTGTCCTCTCACAGGAAGAGGAGAGCACGGAGGTTGATCTGATATTGTATTGCGTAACTTTCTACAGGCTCTGGGTTCAGTGTTAATGGCCTGTTGACAGTCTCAAACCCACCTTTGATCAGTGCATCTGAACTTTGTTTGCAGACCTTTGGTAGGAAAGGGGAAAGGTGGGTACCTAGTCAGTTGTACAATGGAATGCCTTCAAGTGAAATGTGTCTTCCACATTTAACCCAACCCCTTTGAATCAGAGAGGTGCGGGAGGCTGCCATAATCGACATCCACATCTTCGGGTTAACTGCCTTGCTCAGGGGTATATGACTAAGATTACACATTAGATCAAATTAGATCAAAGACAGGGATGTCTCGTCTTGTGACCTACAGTATATTAACTGTGCATATTTCTTCAGATACAGTATGTTTATGGCAGAAGGGCAGAGAACATATTGCAACAATGGGATCGGTTCGCACCCTATGCCCCACAGGGCTCTGGTCAAAATCAGTGCACTACAGAGGGAATAGGGTGCCGTTGGGGCCACAGCCAAGTCTAAAAAAGGAGACAAACTTGAAAACGTTTTTGCACTTTTTTCCAAGCATTAATAATATCCAAGGTTAGGTTTTTCATTGTAAAGACGGCCAACTTTTCTGAAGGTTTTATGGTTTTGTTTATATCGTGTATAAACCGGCGTATATCACACAGACAATGTGTAACCTCCCTCTTGGATTTATATCAACAGCTTCAGTCCAACAAGGTGGAGCGTGTTTTTCACACCAAAAGGTTGTTAAATGTCCATATTTGAAGCGCAGTAGCCAGAACGTTCACATAAAAGGAAGTGTTGTAGCCATAAACTTCTGTCGTGTTTTCTGTGTTGAAGTTGAGTATGTGTAGATAACTACTGTCAGTGAATGTTAGGGTGAACAGACAAGAGGAGTGAAGCCACCTTAGACTATTGAGATAAACCCATGTACTGATCTCTTCTTCACCCAGATAGAAAGAAACTGAGCTGTTAGCTGAGCTGTTAGCTGAGCTGTTATTTGAGTTGTTAGCTGTGCTGTTACTTGAGCTGTTAGCTGAGCTGTTAGCTGTGCTGTTATTTGAGCTGTTAGCTGAGCTGTTATTTGAGCTGTTAGCTGTGCTGTTATTTGAGCTGTTAGCTGAGCTGTTATTTGAGCTGTTAGCTGTGCTGTTATTTGAGCTGTTAGCTGAGCTGTTATTTGAGCCGTCAGCTGAGCTGTTAGCTGCGCTGTTATTTGAGCTGTTAGCAGAGCTCTTAGCTTAGCTGTTAGCTGAGCTGTTATTTGAGCTGCTAGCTAAGCTGTTAGCTGTGCTGTTATTTGAGCTGTTAGCTGAGCTGTTAGCTGTGCTGGTAGTTGAGCTGTTGGCTGAGCTGTTAGCTGTGCTGTTATTTGAGCTGTTAGCTGAGCTGTTAGCTGAGCTGTTAGCTGTGCTGTTATTTGAGCTGTTAGCTGTGCTGTTATTTGAGCTGTTAGCTGTGCTGGTAGTTGAGATGTTAGCTGAGCTGTTAGCTGTGCGGTTAGCTGTGCGGTTAGCTGTGCGGTTAGCTGAGCGGTTAGCTGAGCTGTTAGCTGTGCTGTTAGCTGAGCTGTTAGCTAAGCTGTTAGCTGTGCTGTTATTTGAGCTGTTAGCTGAGCTGTTAGCTGTGCTGTTATTTCAGCTGTTAGCTGTGCTGTTAGCTAAGCTGTTAGCTGTGCTGTTATTTGAGGTGTTAGCTGTGCTGTTATTTGAGGTGTTAGCTGTGCTGTTATTTGAGGTGTTAGCTGTGCTGGTAGTTGAGCTGTTAGTTGTGTTGTTAGCTGAGCTGTTACTGTGTGTAAAACGACTATGTCCAGTAAGTCAGTCAGTCAGACAGGATTGATGTGTCCTAGCTCAACCTTTTTCAAATCTCTACTCGGGGACTCCCAGTCATTCCATGAATTTTCACTATTCCAGAACTAGCACTGGTCAACGAATCATCAGGCCTCTCAATCAGGTGAGCTACCTCAGGCCCTTGACTCGGTGAATCAGATGAGCTAGTTCAGGCCCTTGACTAGACAAATCAGTTGAGTTTGTTCAGGCCCTTGACTAGGTGAATCAGGTGAGCTGGTTCAGGCCCTTGACTAGGTGAATCAGGTGAGCTGGTTCAGGCCCTTGACTAGGTGAATCAGGTGAGCTGGTTCAGGCCCTTGACTAGGTGAATCAGGTGAGCTGGTTCAGGCCCTTGACTAGGTGAATCAGGTGAGCTGGTTCAGGCCCTTGTCTAGGTGAATCAGGTGAGCTGGTTCAGGCCCTTAACTAGGTGAATCAAATCAAATCAAATCAAATTTTATTTGTCACATACACATGGTTAGCAGATGTTAATGCGAGTGTAGCGAAATGCTTGTGCTTCTAGTTCAGACCATGCAGTAGTATCTAACAAGTAATCTAACAAATTCACAACAACTACCTTATACACACAAGAGTAAAGGAATGAATACGAGTATGTACATATAAATATATGGATGAGCGATGGCTGACCGGCATAGGCAAGATGCAGTAGATGGTATGGAGTACAGTATATACACACATATATATATATATATATATATATGAGATGAGTAATGTAGGATATGTAAACATTATATAAATTACATTGTTTTAAGTGGCTAGTGATACATTATTTCATCCAATTATAATTATTAAAGTGGCTAGAGATTTGGGTCGATGGCCGAATGGCATAGGCAAGATTCAGTAGATGGTTTAGAGTACAGTGTATACATTTGATATGAGTATGTCGGATACGTAAACATTATATACAAAATAGTTTATAGTGGCTAGTGATACATTGTTACATCCAATTCCTATGTTTAAAGTGGCTAGAGATTTAAGTCAGTATGTTGGCAGCAGCCACTCAATGTTAGTGATGGCTGTTTAACAGTCTGATGGCCTTGAGGTAGAAGCTGTTTTTCAGTCTCTCGGTCCGAGCTTTGATGCACCTGTACTGACCTCGCCTTCTGGATGATAGCGGGGTAAACAGGCAGTGGCTCGGGTGGTTGTTGTCCTTGATGATCTTTTTGGCCTTCCTGTGACATCGGGTGGTGTAGGTGTCCTGAAGGGCAGGTAGTTTACCCCCGGTGATGCGTTGTGCAGTCCTCACTACCCTCTGGAGAGCCTTACGGTTGTGGGCGGAGTAGTTGCCGTACCAGGCGGTGATACAGCCCGACAGGATGCTCTCGATTGTGCATCTGTAGTAGTTTGTGAGTGATTTTGGTGACAAGCCAAATTTCTTCAGCCTCCTGAGGTTGAAGAGGCGCTGTTGCGCCTTCTTCACCACGCTGTCTGTGTGGGTGGACCAATTCAGTTTGTCCTTGATGTGTACGCCGAGGAACTTAAAACTTTCCACCTTCTCCACTACTGTCCCCTCGATGTGGATAGGGGGGTGCTCCCTGTCCTGTTTCCTGAAGTCCACGATCATCTCCTTTGTTTTGTTGACATTGAGTGAGAGGTTATTTTCCTGACACCACACTCCGAGGGCCCTCACCTCCTCCCTGTAGGCCGTCTCGTCGTTGTTGGTAATCAAGCCTACCACTGTAGTGTCGTCAGCAAACTTGATGATTGAGTTGGATGCGTGCTTGGCCACGCAGTCATGGGTAAACAGGGAGTACAGGAGAGGGCTGAGAACGCACCCTTGTGGGGCCCCAGTGTTGAGAATCAGCGGGGTGGAGATGTTGTTTCCTACCCTCACCACCTGGGGCCGGCCCGTCAGGAAGTCCAGGACCCTGGTGCACAGAGCTGGGTCGAGACCCAGGGTCTCGAGCTTAATGACGAGCTTGGAGGGAACTATGGTGTTAAATGCTGAGCTGTAGTCGATGAACAGCAAGTATTCCTCTTGTCCAGATGGGTTAGGGCAGTATGCAGTGTGATTGCGATTGCGTCGTCTGTGGACCTATTGGGACGGTAAGCAAATTGGAGTGGGTCCAGGGTGTCTGGCAGGATGGAGGTGATATGATCTTTGACTAATCTCTCAAAGCACTTCATGATGACGGAAGTGAGTGCTACGGGGCGATAGTCATTTAGCTCAGTTACCTTAGCTTTCTTGGGAACAGGAACAATGGTGGCCCTCTTGAAGCATGTGGGAACAGCAGACTGGGATAGGGACTGATTGAATATATGTAAACACACCAGCCAGCTGGTCTGCGCATGCTCTGAGGACACGGCCAGGGATGCCATCTGGGCCGGCAGCCTTGCGAGGGTTAACACATTTAAATGTTTTTCTCACATTGGCTGCGGTGAAGGAGAGCCCGCAGGTTTTGGTAGCAGGCCGTGTCGGTGGCATTGTATTGTCCTCAAAGCGAGCAAAGAGGTTGTTTAGTTTGTCTGGGAGCAGGACGTCATGGTCCGCAACGGGGCTGATTTTCTTTTTGTAGTCCGTGATTGACTGTAGACCCTGCCACATTCCTCTTGTGTCTGAGCCATTGAATTTTGACTCTACTTTGTCTCTATATTGACGCTTAGCTTGTTTGATTGCCTTGCGGAGGGAATAGCTACACTGTTTGTATTCAGTCATGTTTCCTGTAGCCTTACCCTAGTTAAAAGCAGTGGTTTGCGCTTTCAGTTTTGTGCGAATGCTGCCATCAAGCCACGGTTTCTGGTTGGGGAAGGTTTTAATATTTGCTATGGGTACAACATCACCAATGCACTTGCTAATAAACTTGCTCACCGAATCAGCGTATACATCAGTGTTGTTGTCAGATGCTGTCCGGGAACATATCCCAGTCCACGTGCTCGAAGCAATCTTGCAGCATGGAATCAGATTGGTCGGACCAGCGTTGAACAGACCTGAGAACGGGCGTTTCCTGTTTTAGTTTCTGTTTGTAGGCTGGGAGCAACAAAGTGGAGTCATGCTCAGACTTGCCGAAAGGAGGGCGGAGAATAGCCTTGTATGCATCACGGAAGTTGAAATAACAATGATCCAGGATTTTACCAGCCTGGGTGGCACATTCCATATGCTGGTAAAATTTCGGGAGCCTTGTTTTCAAATTAGCCTTATTAAAATCCCCAGCCACAATAAATGCAGCCTCAGGATATGTGGTTTCCAATTTACCTAGAGTGAAATGAATTTCTTTCAGTGCCGTCGATGTGTCAGCTTGAGGGGGGATGTACACGGCTGTGATTATAATCGAGGAGAATTCTCTTGGTAGATAATGCGGTCTGCATTTGATTGTAAGGAATTCTATGTCAGGTGAACAAAAGGACTTGAGTTCCTGTATGTTGTTATGATCACACCACGTCTCGTTAATCATAAGACACACACCCCACACTTCTTCTTACCAGATAGATGTTTGTTTCTGTCGGCGCGATGCGTGGAGAAACCAGGTGGCTGTACCGACTCAGATAACGTGTCCTGAGTGAGCCATGTTTCCGTGAAGCAATGAACGTTGCAGTTTCGGATGTCTCTCTGAAAGGCAACCCTTGATCTGATTTCATCTACTTTGT
Organism: Brachymystax lenok tsinlingensis; assembly: GCA_030435695.1. Lineage (NCBI taxonomy): Eukaryota > Metazoa > Chordata > Actinopteri > Salmoniformes > Salmonidae > Brachymystax > Brachymystax lenok. The sequence goes on from CM059789.1 coordinate 11,322,746, forward strand.
TGTCAAGAGACTGTACATTGGCGATTAAAATACTCGGGAGAGGTGCACGATGCGCCCGTCGACGTAGCTTGACCAAAAGACCAGCGTGTTTCCCTCTTCTCCGGCGCCGTTGTTGTTTTGAGTCGCCGGGTGCTGTCCAGTCTATTGTCCTAGTTGGGGTAACAAACAGAGAATCCTCTTTGGGAAAGTCGTATTCCTGGTCGTAATGTTGGTAAATTGACGTTGCTCTTATATCCAATAGTTCCTCCCAGTTGTATGTAATAAAACTTAATATTTCCCGGGGTAACAATGTAATAAGTAATACATAAAAAAACTAAATACTGCATAGTTTCCTGATAACGTGAAGCGAGGCTGCCATCTCTGTCGGCGCCGGAAGTAAGGGGTGAGCTACAGGTGAGCTACATCAGGGCTACAACAAAATTGGGAAACGTATGGGGATCACCAAGGAGAAGTTTTAAAAAATCTGTCTTATCTGATACTATGTTCCCTGGCAGAAGAATACAGTGTGGCCGCGACATGGAAACATCAGGGGGTCCTCGAGAAGAGGTTTGAAAAAGGCTGTCCCATCACTGAAACTGGAGACACTTATCTTCCTCACTAGCTTTAAGCACCAGCTGTCAGAGCAGCTAACAGATCACTGCACCTGTACATAGTCAATCTGTAAATAGCCCATCCAACTACCTTATCTTGCTCCTTTGCACCCCAGTATTTCTACTTTGCACATTCATCTACTGCATATCTACCATTCCAGTGTTAAATTGCTATATTGTAATTACTTCGCCACCATGGCCTATTTATTGGAGAAGGACAAGGGTGAAACCGGTGTGTGTGTGTGTGTGTGTGTGTGTGTGTGTGTGTGTGTGTAGGTTAAGGGTGACATCCTGTATTAGATCACCATCTACTTTTTCCTTCTGCATAATACTCACCCACTTTTAAATGAGGATTGTCTTAAAGTGTGTGAAGGCAAACTGGCTTTACGAATCTCCGCGTTGCCACTGACGATGACATATCCTTAGGTGAAAGCACTGACAAACCTACGGCATGCTAGTGTTTTTTAGCATTTTGAGATAGTAGCCTACAGTCTAGTTGTTCTACCTGAGTGACAGGAGAGTCACAGACAAAGTCTTGAATTATTAGAGACCCAGTCTGAGACCCGAGTGTGTTCACTGTAGTGTCTAATTGTAGAGTTCATAGAACACAGCTTTGACGTACAGTATGGTAATTAGGATCAACGCCACCACTAAATACCCCCTGTATGCGTGCCTGTCAGTAGAGAACTATCCCATGTGCTGTTGGTGCAGACACTCTGCCAGGATGTTGACACTGGTAAAACCTCTGAGGATTACCACTAGCTGTTACTGTGGTGGGGGAGAGTTACACCAGAGCACTGGGATTACCACTAGCTGTTACTGTGGTGGTGGGGGTTACACCAGAGCACTGGGATTACCACTAGCTGTTACTGTGGTGGGGGGTTACACCAGAGCACTGGGATTACCACTAGCTGTTACTGTGGTGGGGGGTGTTACACCAGAGCACTGGGATTACCACTAGCTGTTACTGTGGTGGGGGGTTACACCAGAGCACTGGGATTACCACTAGCTGTTACTGTGGTGGGGGGTTACACCAGAGCACTGGGATTACCACTAGCTGTTACTGTGTTGGGGGGTTACACCAGAGCACTGGGATTACCACTAGCTGTTACTGTGTTGGGGGTTACACCAGAAGACTGGGATTACCACTAGCTGTTACTGTGGTGGGGGGGGTTACACCAGAGCACTGGGATTACCACTTGCTGTTACTGTGGTGGGGAGAGTTACACCCGAGCACTGGGATTCCCACTAGCTGTTACTGTGGTGGTGGGGGTTTACACCAGAGCACTGGGATTCCCACTAGCTGTTACTGTGTTGGGGGGTTACACCAGAACACTGGGATTACCACTAGCTGTTACTGTGGTGGGGGGTTACACCAGAACACTGGGATTACCACTAGCTGTTACTGTGTTGGGGGGTTACACCAGAACACTGGGATTCCCACTAGCTGTTACTGTGTTGGGGGGTTTACACCAGAACACTGGGATTCCCACTAGCTGTTACTGTGTTGGGTGGGGGGTTACACCAGAACACTGGGATTCCCACTAGCTGTTACTGTGTTGGGGGTTAGACCAGAACACTGGGATTACCACTAGCTGTTACTGTGTTGGGGGTGGGTTACACCCAGAACACTGGGATTCCCACTAGCTGTTACTGTGTTGGGGGGTTAGACCAGAGCACTGGGATTACCACTAGCTGTTACTGCTACTGTTACTAGCTCCTTTGGTTAATGGTGGAAAAAGTAACCAGTTGTCATAGAAAATTACTCAAGTAAAAGTGAAAGTCGCCCATTGAAATATTACTTGAATAAAAGTTTTAAAATATTTGGTTTTAAATATACTTAAATATCAAAAGTTAAGTATCATTTCAGCCAGGAGCACACTCCAACACTCAGACATAATTTACAAACGAAACATTTGTGTTTAGTGAGTCCACCATATCAGAGCAGTAGAGAGTATTCAAGCAATCGAAATGTAATGAGTACTTTTGGGTGTCAGTATGAAGTAAAAAGTACATTATTTTCATTAAGAATGAAGTGAAGTAAAAGTAAAAGTAGTCAAAAATATAAATAGTAAAGTAAAGTACAGATAGCCAAAAAACTACTTAAGTAGTACTTTAAAGTATTTTTATTAAGTACTTTACAGCACTGCCTGTGGAGACCTTTGGGGAAGATATCTCCCTCCGTGTTCTGTACTTTAGCTTAGTGGTCTCTTGACTCCTCCCACTCTCAGCCATTCTCTCAGTCACCCTTCCTCTCTCTCTCTCCCTTTCTGTCACTTTCTCTCTGTCACTTTTTCTTTCTCCTTCTCTGTCACTCATTCTCACTCTCTCCCCTTCTCAGTCACTCTTTCTCTCTCTGTCACTTTCTCAGTCACTGATTCTCTCTCTCCCTCTCTGTCACTTTCTCTGTCACTCTTTCTCTCTCCCTCTCTATCACTTTGTTTCTCCCACTCTTTCTCTCTCCCTCTCTGTCACTCATTCTCTCTCTCTCTCCCCATCTCTTGTAACTCATTCTCTCTCAATTCAATTCACTCTCTCTCCCTCTCTGTCACTCTTTTTCTTTCTCCCTCTCTATGTCACTCTCTCTCTCGCTCTCTAGCTCTCTCTCGCTCCGGAAACTCACTGTGGCTAAATTGAGGCAGTCAAGACTTGTGATTGGCTAAGACAGGAAGGGCTGAGGTCTGGTGACAATCTTACAGTGATGCCCCCCACCCTCAGAATGATGTTTAGTAAACATGAGAGAGCAGTGTTGACAGTAGCTGTCAGGTTCCAGCAGGAAAGACCCATGACGATAGGCGGGTATGACCACAGAGCCTGCATCCCAAATGGCACCCTACTCTCTAAACCCTATGGGCCCTGGTAAAATGAAGTGCACTAAATATGGAATAGGGTGCCATTCGGGATGCAAGAAGTTACAGAGTATGACGCACTGCTCTTTTATAGACCTGGCCAACATTCGTCCCTCTCCCTCAGGCCGCTCACATTATAACACCAGTCTGGGACGATGGTGGAGTGGTACGGCTCTTCTTTCCAATCAGAGTTGCTGATATAACCTCCTCTCTCTCTCTCTCTCTCTCTCTCTCTCTCTCTCTCTCTCTCTCTCTCTCTCTCTCTCACCCTTTCTCTATATAGCGCAAGTGAACAGCAAACTTGGTTTCAAAAAATGAATAAAGCAACACCTCACAGCACAATGCCTCTCCCCCATGTGACCTACTGACATGTATATGTAACTGAAAGATGCACACACACAACTTGTTAATGTTTTTAAATGTATGTCAATTGCGTAGTCTTTTGTCCGTAATGTATTTTTGTTATGTGTCAGACCTCAGTAAGAATAGCTGTCACCACTGGTGTCGGCCAATGGGGATCCTAATAAAATATAATACAAAATGATCTCTCTCTCCCTTTTTGTCTCTGCTTGTGCGTGCATGATACCTCGCCTCTACCCTCGGCACATAATTATGTTGGCGTTTGAGTCATTTAACAGCAGGTGTTTCACCCAAGTTCACCTACAGTATGTTTCAACAGAGTATGTCTCTTTCCTGCTGTGTCACTGTTACATGTGACCTGTCATGTGAACAACAACACACATGATCTACTCTACTAGGAACACCTCTAGCTGTCCTGGATGAGCCGGTATTGTAGGTGTGTACCTCTACACTACGACATGAACATCTTCTGTAGGGTATGGTATGTCTGACCGGGCCCCACCTGTCCTTCCCCAGACATTGGGATGAGACCATATCCCAACCGGAGCTTGTACCTGAGACTGTTCTGTCATTTCAGGGCAGAGGGAGGCAGCTGGCCACATTCCCATTCTTAGCGTCTAATTGGCTGATTAAATGGTAACTTTGCACACTTGCCAACAATGATTACTTGATTACCAACAATGACGAGGCAGCCTACAGGCAGGAGGTGAGGGCCCTCGGAGTGTGGTGTCAGGAAAATAACCTCTCACTCGTTAACGTTAACAAAACAAAGGAGATGATCGTGGACTTCAGGAAACAGCAGAGGGAGCACCCCCCTATCCACATCAACGGGACAGTAGTGGAGAAGGTGGAAAGTTTTAAGTTCCGCGGCGTACAAATCACGGACAAACTGAAATGGTCCACCCACACATACAGTGCGTTGAAGAAGGCGCAACAGCACCTCTTCAAACTCAGGAGGCTGAAGAAATTTGGCTTGTCATCAAAAACACTCACACACTTCTGCAGATGCACAATCGAGAGCATCATGTCGGGCTGTATCACCGCCTGGTACGGCAACTGCTCCGCCCACGACCGTAAGGCTCTCCAGAGGGTAGTGAGGTCTGCACAACGCATCACCGGGGGTAAACTACCTGCCCTCCAGGACACCTACACCACCCCATGTCACAGGAAGGCCAAAAAGATCATCAAGGACAACAACCACCCGAGCCACTGCCTGTTCACCCCGCTATCATCCAGAAGGCGAGGTCAGTACAGGTGCATCAAAGCTGGGACCGAGAGACCGAAAAACAGCTTCTATCTCAAGGCCATCAGACTGTTAAACACTGAGTGACTGCTGCCAACATACTGACTCAAATCTCTAGCCACTTTAATAATAAAATGTTTAGTAATAAATGTATCACTAGCCACTTTAAACAATGCCACTTTATATAATGTTTACATATCCTATATTACTCATCTCACATGTATATACTGTATTCTATACCATCTACTGCATCTTGCCTATGCCGGTCAGCCATCGCTCATCCATATATTTATATGTACATAATCGTAGTCATTCCTTTACACTTGTGTGTATAAGGTAGTTGTTGTGAAATTGTTAGATTACTTGTTAGATACTACTGCATGGTCGGAACTAGAAGCACAAGCATTTCGCTACACTCACATTAACATCTGCTAACCATGTGTATGTGACAAAAAACATTTGATTTGATGTGATTTGCTGTGCGTACAGCGTCCCTGAGGACTTGAACCATTCATTAAAGTATACTGTACTTTTTGTACTTATAATTTACAAAGCTTTTGGGAAAATATAAGCTCCTTGTTGTGGATTTTTTTTGCAGTGAATTCACATATGATACAAGTTGCAACATTGTAACACAATGCAGAGATTGTTCCCAATTTATTGTAGGAGGATGAACTTGTATGCTTGCAGAATGTTCTTGAGAAAGCCTCTGAAAGAACGAAAGAAAATATTATGGACCAACATTGGAGAGAGAACATGCAGGGCAAAGAGCAAAGGGCAAGGATACCCCTTTACATGCTAAAATCTGACGATTTCCTTGTTGGGAGAGTGTGGGCATGTGTCTGTGTTTGTTTACAGCTGCACCTGGCAGTGTTCCGTAGGCAGACACCATGCTGTCACTCTTAGCAAAAATAAAAGTATTCCGTTGACCTTCAGGTAAGATATCTCCGTCCTGGTGTTGTACTTTGTCTGAATGGTTTCTTTACTCCTCCCTCTCTCAGTTTCTCTCACTCAGTCACTCTTTCTCTCTCTCTCTCCCCCTTTCTCACTTTCCCGCTGTCTCTCTTAATTCAATTCAATGGGCTTTATTGGCATGGGAAACACATGTTTACATTGCCAAAGCAAGTGGAATAGACAAGAAATAAACAAGGGAAATATTAGTAAACAATACACTCATTAATAGTTTTAAAATAATAAAGACATTTCAAATGTTATATTATTGGCTATGCACAGTGTTGTAACAATGTGCAAGTAGTTGAAGAATGAAAGGGAAAAGAAATAAACAGAAACAAGTAGGTTGTATTTACAATGTTGTTTGTGCTCCACTCGTTTCCCTTTTCTCATGGCAACGGGCCACAAATCTTGCTGCGGGGACTGCACACTGCAGTATTTCGAATAACAGACAATCTGGGTTACCATGTACTCTTCTGGGCTGAGTCACAAAAGGCACCCCAGTCTCAGTCTCTCAGTCTCTCAGTCTCTCAGTCTCTCAGTCTCTGTCTCTGTCTCTGTCTCTGTCTCTGTCTCTGTCTCTGTCTCTGTCTCTGTCTGTCTCTGTCTCTGTCTGTCTTTTGGGCTGAGTCCCAAAAGGCACCCCCGTCTCAGTCTCTCTGTCTCTGTCTCTCTCTGTCTCTCTCTGTCTCTCTCTGTCTCTGTCTCTGTCTCTGTCTCTGTCTCTGTGTCTGTCTCTGTGTCTGTCTCTGTCTCTGTCTCTGTCTCTGTCTGTCTTTTGGGCTGAGTCCCAAAATGCACCCCAGTCTCAGTCTCTCTGTCTCTGTCTCTGTCTATCTCTCTCTGTCTCTCTCTGTCTCTCTCTGTCTCTCTCTGTCTCTCCGTCGCTGTCTCTGTCTCTGTCTCTGTCTCTCTATGTCTGTCTCTGTCTGTCTCTGTCTCTGCCTCTCTCTGTCTCTCTCTGTCTCTGTCTCTGTCTCTCTATGTCTGTCTCTGTCTGTCTCTGTCGCTGTCTCTCTCTGTCTCTCTCTGTCACTGTCTCTGTCTCTGTCTCTCTCTGTTGCTCTCTGTCTCTCTCTGTCTGTCTCTGTCTCTCTCTGTCTCTCTCTGTCTCTCTGTCTCTCTGTCTCTGTCTGTCTATGTCTCAGTCTCTCCCTCTCTGATAAAGTAATACAATTCGTACCATATTTGAGTTCACAGCCACCTCCTTTGCTTCTTAGACAGTTTCTGTCCAGTTACATGTTATTACACAATACTTGGTCCTGTTGGTCAGACACAGACAGACACACAAAGTAAAGTATGTTGAGTTCCATTTTAAATGTAAACATATATTAGTGTGTGTGTGTGTGTGTGTGTGTGTGTGTGTGTGTGTGTGTGTGTGTGTGTGTGTGTGTGTGTGTGTGTGTGTGTGTGTGTGTGTGTGTGTAGTGAAGGCGGATTGATGGTGTGAAGCCACGCTTCACACACATAGTGAACATCACCCCAAATCACTTCCTTTCGGAGTGTGTGTGTGTAACCTCCCCTCCTGGCTCGGGGGACAACTTAGGCACCATGCTAAATAATGCCTCAATATAACCCTTCACTCTTTCTGTAAGTGGGTCACATGTTACCGTAGCCCCCTTGGAGTTATAAAGCCTTATAACAGCTACTCTGTAAGTCACCTGTACCTGTTTCTCTGGGCCATGGTCTGAGTGGATGTCAGTTGGTAACTTGCCTGACAACGGCTTCTATCTCCCCCAGTCTTAGAATTGTTTCAGTAGAATGTTGCTAATGAGTTGTTTTGAATGAACTCTGACAAACCTCCCAAATGACACACTTATAAACTATACTTAGGTGTATATGGTTAAACAATAGACATATCTCCCATGACAACACACTGTAAACATGGTTCAATATAGTGATTCTTTACATGTGTTCTCCACATATCTGCCAAGCTGTCTGTCTACGTCTGTGTCAGAACCCACACCTGTCAACTACGCCTTCCAGATGTCACTTTACATGACAATCAAACTGGCACGCTCACACCTGGCGACCTCAGCGTGTCCCTGATGAAAGATGCCAAAATGTGATTGCTTTGTTCCAGTTTGACCTGTGGTAACAACATTCGCTATCACTTTAGTAATGAGGTCTGCGTCTTAAATGGCACCTAATTCTCTAAATACAGCACTACCGTTGACCAGGGCCCATAGGGCACAATGTCAGAAATAGGGTGCCTTTTGGGACATAGCCTAGAAGAGTACATGGCAACCCAGATTCCATTGGATTCCAATGGAAGCAGATAAACAGCCTGTTACCAAGCATATACAGTATGTGATAGAAGTCAGATTGTTCCCCTGCCACTCTTCAGGATTTGCTCCATTACAACTGCCAACAGGTTTCTGGCACTACGGGTTGCCTTTTATAGCTTTAGAGACTATTCCCCTGATAGGAGGTCAATGCAAAGCTCTGATTAATCAGGTGTGTGTGTGAGAGAGAGAGTGTGTGTGTGTTAGACTATGTGTGTTTGTAAGTGTGCGTGTGTGTTAGACTATGTGTGTTTGTAAGTGTGTGTGTGTTAGACTATGTGTGTTTGTAAGTGTGCGTGTGTGTTAGACTATGTGTGTTTGTAAGTGTGTGTGTGTGTTAGACTATGTGTGTTTGTAAGTGTGTGTGTGTTAGACTATGTGTGTTTGTAAGTGTGTGTGTGTGTTAGACTATGTGTGTTTGTAAGTGTGTGTGTGTGTTAGACTATGTGTGTTTGTAAGTGTGTGTGTGTGTTAGACTATGTGTGTTTGTAAGTGTGTGTGTGTGTTAGACTATGTGTGTTTGTAAGTGTGTGTGTGTGTTAGCTGACCCCTTACATTGACCTGCACACTCCCCCCCCAGTCCTCTATTGTACTCTGATCTGATAGGTTGAGGGAAGTATCAACATGTTAAATGTGCAACCAGAGGGGGAGAAAATTATTCTTGATCACCTGTACTCCACACACAGAGACGCATACAAAGCTTTCCCTCGCCCTACATTCGGTAAATCCGACCACAACTCTATCCTCCTGATTCCTGCTTACAAGCAAAAATTGAAGCAGGAAGCACCAGTGACTCGCTTTATCAATAAGTGCATTGAGGACGTCGTCCCCACAGTGACTGTACGTACAAACCCCAACCAGAAGCCATGGATCACAAGCAACATTCGCACTGAGCTAAAGGGTAGAGCTGCCGCTTTCAAGGTGCGGGACTCTAACCCGGAAGCTTACAAGAAATCCTGCTATACCCAGCGACAAACCATCAAACAAGCAAAGCATCAATACAGGGCTAAGATTGAATCATACTACACCGGCTCCGACGCTCGTCTTATGTGGCAGGGCTTGCAAACTATTACAGACTACAAAGGGAAGCACAGCCGCGAGCTGCCCAGTGACACGAGCCTACCAGACGAGCTAAATCACTTCTATGCTCGCTTCGAGGCAAGCAACACTGAGGCATGCACGAGAGCATCAGCTGTTCCAGACGACTGTGTGATCACGCTCTCCGTAGCCGACGTGAGTAAGACCTTTAAACTATGCTACTGTCTAATGGTTTGCTATTAAAGGGGTAATCTCTTACAGTATTAAACTACAGTCATGGCCAAAGGTTTTGAGAATGACACAAATATAATTTTTCACAAAGTCTGCTGCCTCAGTTTGTATGATAGCAATTTGCATATACTCCAGAATGTCATGAAGAGTGATCAGATGAATTGCAATTAATTGCAAAGTCCCTCTTTGCCATGCAAATGAACTGAATCCCCCAAAAACATTTCCACTGCATTTCAGCCATGCCACAAAAGGACCAGCTGACATCATGTCAGTGATTCTCTTGTTAACACGGGTGTGAGTGTTGACGAGGACAAGGCTGGAGATCACTCTGTCATACTGATTGAGTTCGAATAACAGACTGGAAGCTTCAAAAAGAGGGTGGTGCTTGGAATCATTGTTCTTCCTCTGTCAATAATGGGGTCCATGGCCAGGATATATTTGGGTCCATGGCCAGGAAACTCCCCAGACCTTAATCCCATTGAGAACTTGTGGTCAATCCTCAAGAGGCGGGTGGACAAACAAAAACCCACAAATTCTGACAAACACCAAGCATTGATTATGCAAGAATGGGCTGCCATCAGTCAGGACTTCATGTTATTGTCAATGAAAGCCTTTGACACGTATGAAATGCATGTAATTATACTTCAGTATTCCATAGTAACATCTGACAAAAATATCTAAAGACACTGAAGCAGCAAACTTTGTGGAAATTAATACAACTTTTGGCCAGGACTGTATGCTACTGTCTAATGGTTAGATTTTATAGAGGTAATCTCTTACAGTCTTAAACTGTGCTACTGTCTAATGGTTAGCTATTATAGAGGTCAACTTTTACAGTCTTAAGCTATGCTACTGTCTAATGGTTAGCTTTTATATAGGTCACCTAATTGCTACAACTACAGTGTCTGTCATGCTACACATGTCATTCACACATTCCTCTGTTCATGATATGTTACTGGTGAAACGTACTATCCAATATGATCCACAATGCACATTAAACAACAAATGCCAGTAGCAGCCTCTCTCTCTCCCTCTCCCTCCCTCTCGCTCCCCGTCTCTCTCTTCTTATCGCTCCCCCTCTCTCCGACCCCAGAGGATACTCAGACACACAGCCTTTCAACAGATGGAAATAACCTCTCCTGATTGCCCCCTCCCTGTAGATATAATTAGCCCAGCGTAGAACCACCCTGGCCCCGGTCCTGTCCATGGCTGCCAGTTAGAGAGAGCTGCTCCATTGGTCCTGTGCTGCTGGCCTCCAATATCAACCCGTTATCTACACGCCTGGAATGCTTTGCTCTGACCGACACAGCACAGACCATTACAGGAACACTCAAACTACAGGGGTCATAGAGAGAGAGAATGAAAGGTGATCACAGTGGGTATAGATGATTACTGTCCCAAATAGCACCCTATACATAGTGCACTACTTTTGACCAATGGCCCTTGTCAAAGGTAGTGCACTATGTACACTCAGTGGTCAGTTTATTAGGTACACCCATCTTGTACCGGGTTGGACCCCCCTTTGCCTCCAGAATAGCCTGAATTATTCGGAGAATGGAAGCGTTGCTCAATTGGTATCAAGGGACCTAACGTGTGCCAGGAAAATGTTCCCCAAACCATTACACCACCGCCACCAGCCTGTACCGCTGACACCAGGCAGGATGGGGCCAAATCCTGCCACGGACATCAGAATGACGCAGTAGGAACCCAGATTCGTCAGACCAGGCCATGTTTTTCCACTCCTCAACAGTCCAGTGTTGGTGATTGCGTGCCCACTGGAGCCACTTCTTCTTGTTTTTAGCTGATAGGAGTGGAACCCGGTGTGGTCATCTGCTGCAATAGCCCATCCGTGACAAGGATCGACGAGTTGCCCTTCTGCACACTACTGTTGTACTGCAACATGATTTACCTGTTTGTGGCTCGCCTGTTAGCTTGCACGACTCTTGCCATTGTATTTGGACCTCTCTCATCAACAAGCTGTTTTCGCCCACAAGACTGCCGCTGACTGGATGTCAGATACTGTCGAGCGTGAAAATCCCAGGAGGCCGGCCATTTCTGAGATACTGGAAACGAACTCCTGGCACCGACGATCACACCATGCTCAAAGTTGCTTAGGTCACTTGTTTTGCTCATTCTAACATTCAATCAAACAATAACCAAATGCCCCGATGCCTGTCTGCCTGCTTTATATATCAAGACTCTCTGTCTGTAGGAGCAAACCATTTTCGTGAACGGGGTGGTACCTAATAAACTGGCCACTGAGTGTACATACAAAGGTAGTGCACTACTACTATAGGCCTTGGTCAAAAGCCATGCACTATGTAGGGAATAGGCTGGTAGGAATGAGAGGAAGAGATACGTGAGAATGAGAGAGAGGGCACAAGCCACAGAGAGAGAGAGAGAGAGAGAGATGTTTCCCATGCCATTAAAGCCCATTGAATAGAGAGAGAGAGAGAGAGAGAGAGAGAGAGAGAGAGAGAGAGAGAGAGAGAGAGAGAATGGAAAAGGGATGGGAGGGCAAGAGGGGGGGTTAAAAGAGAGAGAGAGACATTGTTACAGTATATAGTCATAATATTCACAGTATATAGTCATAATATGACATTTGAAATGTCTCTATTCCTTTGGAACATTTGTGAGTGTAATGTTTACTGTTAATAACTTTTGTTTATTATCTATTTCACCTGCTTTGTCAATTGAAATATATATTTCCCATGCCAATAAGAGAGAGAGAGAGAGAGAGAGAGAGAGAGAGAGAGAGAGAGAGAGAGAGAGAGAGAGAGAGAGAGAGAGAGAGAGAGAGAGAGGGAAATAGAGGGATAAAAAAAGAGAGCGGGAACATATTGCATCATCACCCCCAGCGGCGATCTCTTGCTCCCCACAGTTTGGAAGCCAGCAGGTTAGAGGCAACAGGAATGCACAATGAGACAGGCAGGCGGAGGGGCAGCCCTTAATGTGCCCCGCTGCCACAGGGTTCCTAGCAGGGAAGCATTGTGGGGCAAGTCACAGAGAGAGGATCCAAACATTTCCCAAACCATATTGAGAAATGGCCCTGTTCAGTGGAGCTCATACCTGTAGCGCTCAGAGAGGAAGAACTTTCGTTCTCTGGTGGTTACTAATGTATGAGCCTCATGCTGGTCTGGCTTCCTCTTTTTTCCTCTCCCGTCTCCAGCCAAGCTGCAGGAACAGTGCTGCCAGTGTTGATTATGAACAGGGCCACAAAAGCAGTGCAGCGGCGTGTATTCATGGATGCCAAGGGAAACCAGGCTTCCCCAAAAAATGTACCAATAAAATCATTAAACATGTAAAAAAATATATATATTTGTTTTCTCTCTGTGTTTTCATGATTTCATAATTGGATCTCACAGGAGAAAGCATCATAGAGAGTGAAACAGTGCCCCTCTGTCTCTGTATGTGTAGGCCATCTATCTGATACTGTCTGGTCATTATATTGTTGCCGCCCATAGCATTGAATGCAAGTGAAGCAAGGAAGCATTGTCCTCCCTTGATAAAAAAAGTATGAAATAATAGCCAGTCAGCGTTGAGCTCAACTGTTTATGATCCTGGCGCACCAAAAAAATGCTGTCAAGGGAAGCCAGTTTGGATTTGACTTCACTCCTATAACAAAGCATTAAGAGAAATATGTAATTGACAGAAACAACTTGAGTTGTTGCATCTCGTTGTGTTATTGTCCTCCAGGGGCTAGCTAGCTAGCTAAAATTGTCCCTTTCCTAAATTATGGATGGATGGAGATAGGAATTTGGACTTGTATTTAATTCTCCGTACTGACCAAATACATTTTTATTAGTCACATGCACCGAATACAACAGTGAAATGCTTACTTACAAGGCGCTAACCTTGAGCAGCAGAAAATAACAATAGCGACAAAATATATAGGGGGTACCGGTAAGGAGTGAATGTGCGAGGGCACTGGTTAGTTGAGGTAATTGAGGTAATATGTACATGTAGGTAGAGTTATTAAAGTGACTATGCATAGATAATAACAGAGAGTAGCAGTGGCATAAAAAGAGGGGCTAGGGGTGGCAATGCCATTTGATTAGATGTTCAGGAGTCTTATGGCCTGGGGGTAGAAGCTGTTTAGAAGCCTCTTGGACCTAGACTTGGCGCTCCGGTACCACTTGCCGTGCGGGAGCAGAGAGAACAGTCTTTGAGTAGGGTGGCTGGAGTTGTTGACAATTTTCAGGGCCTTCTTCTGACACCACCTGGTATAGAGGTCCTGGATGGTAAGAAGCTTGGCCCTGGTGATGTACTGGGCCGTACGCACTACCCTCTGTAGTGCCTTGCGGTCGGAGGCCCAGCAGTTGCCATACCAGGCAGTGATGCAACCAGTCAGGACGCTCTCGATGGTGCAGCTTAGGACCTTTTGAGGATCTGAGGACCCATGCCAAATATTTTCAGTCTCCTGAGTGAGAAATAAGTTTTGTTGTGCCCTCTTCATGACTGTCTTGGTGTGCTTGGACCATAATAGTTTGTTGGTAATGTGGACACCAAAGAACTTGAAGCTCTCAACCTGCTCCACTACAACCCCGTTGTAATGAGAATGGAGGTGTGCCCGCTCCTCCTTTTCCTGTAGTCCACAATCATCTCCTTTGTCTTGATCACATTGAGGGAGATGTTGTTGTCCTGGCACTACATGGCCACGTCTCTGACCTCTTCCCTATAGGCTGTCTCGTCATTTTCGGTGATCAGGCCTACCACTGTTGTGTCACCTGCGCCTTCGACCAATGATTATAGCAGCGATTCTGATCCAACTATAAATTCATATATTGAGAGGATGGCAGTTCAATGTAGCTAGATGTAGAAGGCTAATGTTAACTAGCTAGCGTTGCCCATGAATTGAAGTTAGGCTAGCGAGCAAGCATTTTAGCCAGGTAGCCAACGACAACAAAAAATTAAAGCGTGTTCTGTAGACCTTTCCGTCAAAAATTGAAAGATAATTTTGGGACACACCCTGTGAGAGGAGCTCCCTAAGTGTTTTACTAGCCTGAGTTACAATACTCTACACCATCATTCATTTTTCACATTGTGAATTTTGCAAACTTTCAAATGAATTATGTGTTTGGTGTTGGCTTACCTTGGCCTGACAGTTTTGATAGCCGTGTAATTCTCAAGTTGAGAAGTCCCTGTCAAGTAGAGAGACACGAAAACCCAGATAGCTTAGCTAGCCTAGCTAGCCTGTGGCCTAGCTGGCTCGGCAGTCTCAAATGATGGTCGCTATTGTACGTTTTCAATGCTGCAGGAACTGTGTTTACTTTGCTTTATCCCAAGGACAATTTGGACTGCCCGGACTTTCAATGTAGCTGTTTTCTTGATGAGAACTACAGGGGCGAAGTGGCTACTCTTAGCAAACAGGTAGCGAACCCTCACAAGCTACTGGCTAATCCACACCAGCCTACTGTACTTACATTTTTTCTTCTACCGCAGTAGCCGTACGCAGCTCTGGACTGGTGGAAGTGTTGCTGCCATGTTGGCTCTCAACAGACGATTGGCCCTCCCCAAAGGGGTCTCCCTCTTCCCTGGTGAGCGGAGCTAGTAGGATGATCCTGGATGACTTGGGGGATGTTCCTGATCTCGATTCTACCAACCAGCCATGGAGATGTGTCACTCGTTGTGGAAGTGGAAGAAAGCGCCCGCCTCCATGGAGATGTTAAGCCCGGACCGGACACAGACAGAAACGTCTTTGCCGCCCTCGATCCAGAGGTTCTGGTGTCATCTTCCTTAGGGGCTTCCAATTCAAGTTTGGATCCGGAGGTACCTGCCCCTTCATCCTCTGTTCTGTCTCCCTCTCCGGAGGCTTCTACCTAGGGTTTAGATCCTCAGAGCTCCACCCTCATCAGACTGTGAGAGGGAGACAGGTCCAGAACCATCATTGGCCCGCGGGTGTGAAAGATTTAGCAGGCTACTGGCATTACACACCTGGCTAAAAGATTACTCTAGCTCTGTTTCAATCACTTTTATAGATAACTTTGACACCTTCTGGAAACAGAAGACACTCTACAGGAAGTCCACCCAAATCATCTTGGCTCCTGGACTCTGTTCACACATTTCAAGGTTGCGCTGAGACAATGACAATGAGTTGTCATAATTCTGCATCAAATGTACTTTATCCCAGGGGCATTGGCAGACACAATGTAAGTAACTTAATTCAAGTCCCCCTAACTGCCCTGAATACCTCTGTTGATCCTACAGCTATTGTATGCAGTAATCGTGTGCCTATGAACCAGAGTTACACTGTTCGCACTGAGGCAGTTTGCCCTAATAGGAAGTATTCACTGTGTGCAGCTGAGCTTCATTATAAATAACATGAGCAAGTCTACTTATGATAAGCTTCCCAGTAAAGCATTGAAAACAATTAAGCAATCCATAAAAGTGCTAAACCCTTATTACACTTCTGGAATAAATGTTGTTTGATCAGATACAATGCTATTTTACAGTAAACAAATTGTCAACAGACTTTCAGCATGCTTATGGGTAAGGACATTCAACAAGCACAGCACTTACACAGCTTGCACAGCTAATTGGTCATTCTGGGGTAGTGAATTGTAGTTCTGGGGCATGACCAGTAGCCAGTAGTGGATGTAGTTCTGGGACCTGACCATGTTGCACAGCTAACTGGTCATTCTGGGCAAGCTGCAGCGACAGGGCAGTATCCTTCCTTTATGACTGGCAGGGTAATCAGGGCTGTGTGGTGATCAGTTTCCATTTCCACAACAGTTTGGTGAAGACACTCAGTAGATACAGCTTGCATGCCAACGAGACCCATTGACTGGAATGTTATTTCAGGCTGACTGATGCTGGGGATACTCCAGGAGTGGAATGGTTGGTTGTCTGGTTGTGAAGGAGAGTCTGTGAAAGTCTGTCACAAACAGACCTGAGGGACGTAGAACAGCTAGAGGTTACTTAGAGTGGAGGTCATAGACTACAACTATGAAGTGTTGGTTGTGAGGGATGTAGAACAGCTCCACACACATTTACATTTGAAGATGATCCCTGGGCTTTGATGGACAGTCAAAGGGTTGCTGAGGAGGTGGAGCTGGTCAAGTATGGTGCACAAAGGCCACTGTCTCACAGTCAATTCCCAGCCACCATACACCATCAAACACAGCATCTCTGTTTAAGTTTGACCAACCTAAGGGGCATCTTGTTTGCCATGGATGCCATTATATCCTTATAGGGATGCTAGGCTTACTGATCAGTTTCCGAGACAAATGCATGAGTCACCACAGCATGAAAGCTCATTCTTCAAGTCCAGTTCAGGTGTCACATGGGCTGGCCAGCCATGGGTGTTAGCAGGTACATATTAGGGAAAAACAGAACAGATCTTTCCAGGTGGTATTCTGGCTGTTGAGTGGCCTCCAACAGACTAGCAGGTGTACTAGCTCCAACAGATTATCAGGTGTACTAGCTCCAACAGATTAGCATGTGTACTAGCTCCAACAGATTAACATGTTTACTAGCTCCAACAGATTAACAGGTGTACTAGCTCCAACAGATTAACAGGTGTACTAGCTCCAACAGATTAACAGGTGTACAATCTTCAACAGATTAGCAGGTGTACTAGCGCCAACCGATTAGAAGGTGTACATTCTTCAATAGATTAGCAGGTGTACTAGCTCCAACAGATTGGCATGTGTACTAGCGCCAACAGATTAGAAGGTGTACTAGCTTCAATAGATTAGAAGGTGTACTAGCTTCAATAGATTAGCAGGAGTACTAGCTCCAACAGATTAGCATGTGTACTAGCGCCAACAGATTAGAAGGTGTACATTCTTCAATAGATTAGCAGGAGTACTAGCTCCAACAGATTAGCATGTGTACTAGCGCCAACAGATTAGAAGGTGCACTAGCTTCAATAGATTAGCAGGTGTACTAGCTCCAAAAGATTAGCATTTGTACTAGCGCCAACAGATTAGAAGGTGTACTAGCTCCAACAGATTAGTATGTGTACTAGTGCCAACAGATTAGAAGGTGTACTAGCTTCATTAGATTAGCTGGAGTACTAGCTCCAACAGATTAGCATGTGTACTAGCGCCAACAGATTATCAGGTGTACTATCTCCAACAGATTAGCAGGTGTACTAGTGCCAATAGATTAGAAGGTGTACTAGCTTCAATAGATTAGCAGGTGTACTAGCGCCAACAGATTAGAAGGTGTACTATCTTCAATAGATTAGCATGTGTACTAGGCCAACAGATTAGAAGGTGTACTAGCTTCAATAGTTTAGCAGGTGTACTAGCTCCAACAGATTAGCATGTGTACTAGTGCCAACAGATTAGCAGGTGTACTAGCTCCAACAGATTAGAAGATGTACTAGCGCCAACAGATTAGAAGGTGGACTATCTTCAATAGATTAGCAGGTGTACTAGCTCCAACAGATTAGCATGTGTACTAGGCCAACAGATTAGAAGGTGTACTATCTCCAACAGATTAGCAGGTGTACTAGTGCCAACAGATTAGAAGGTGTACTAGCTTCAATAGATTAGCAGGTGTACTAGCTCCAACAGATTAGAAGGTGTACTAGCGCCAACAGATTAGAAGGTGTACTATCTTCAATAGATTAGCAGGTGTACTAGCTCCAACAGATTAACAGGTGTACTAGCTCCAACAGATTAACAGGTGTACTAGCTCCAACAGATTAACAGGTGTACAATCTTCAACAGATTAGCAGGTGTACTAGCGCCAACCGATTAGAAGGTGTACATTCTTCAATAGATTAGCAGGTGTACTAGCTCCAACAGATTGGCATGTGTACTAGCGCCAACAGATTAGAAGGTGTACTAGCTTCAATAGATTAGAAGGTGTACTAGCTTCAATAGATTAGCAGGAGTACTAGCTCCAACAGATTGGCATGTGTACTAGCGCCAACAGATGAGAATGTGTACTAGCTTCAATAGATTAGAAGGTGTACTAGCTTCAATAGATTAGCAGGAGTACTAGCTCCAACAGATTAGCATGTGTACTAGCGCCAACAGATTAGAAGGTGCACTAGCTTCAATAGATTAGCAGGTGTACTAGCTCCAAAAGATTAGCATTTGTACTAGCGCCAACAGATTAGAAGGTGTACTAGCTCCAACAGATTAGTATGTGTACTAGTGCCAACAGATTAGAAGGTGTACTAGCTTCATTAGATTAGCTGGAGTACTAGCTCCAACAGATTAGCATGTGTACTAGCGCCAACAGATTATCAGGTGTACTATCTCCAACAGATTAGCAGGTGTACTAGTGCCAATAGATTAGAAGGTGTACTAGCTTCAATAGATTAGCAGGTGTACTAGCTCCAACAGATTAGAAGGTGTACTAGCGCCAACAGATTAGAAGGTGTACTATCTTCAATAGATTAGCATGTGTACTAGGCCAACAGATTAGAAGGTGTACTAGCTTCAATAGTTTAGCAGGTGTACTAGCTCCAACAGATTAGCATGTGTACTAGTGCCAACAGATTAGCAGGTGTACTATCTCCAACAGATTAGCAGGTGTACTAGTGCCAACAGATTAGAAGGTGTACTAGCTTCAATAGATTAGCAGGTGTACTAGCTCCAACAGATTAGAAGGTGTACTAGCGCCAACAGATTAGAAGGTGTACTATCTTCAATAGATTAGCAGGTGTACTAGCTCCAACAGATTAGCATGTGTACTTGGCCAACAGATTAGAAGGTGTACTAGCTTCAATAGTTTAGCATGTGTACTAGCGCCAACAGATTAGAAGGTGTACTATCTTCAATAGATTAGCAGGTGTACTAGCTCCAACAGATTAGCATGTGTACTAGGCCAACAGATTAGAAGGTGTACTATCTCCAACAGATTAGCAGGTGTACTAGTGCCAACAGATTAGAAGGTGTACTAGCTTCAATAGATTAGCAGGTGTACTAGCTCCAACAGATTAGAAGGTGTACTAGCGCCAACAGATTAGAAGGTGTACTATCTTCAATAGATTAGCAGGTGTACTAGCTCCAACAGATTAGCATGTGTACTTGGCCAACAGATTAGAAGGTGTACTAGCTTCAATAGTTTAGCATGTGTACTAGTGCCAACAGATTAGAAGGTGTACTAGCTTCATTAAATTAGCTGGAGTACTAGTGCCAACAGATTAGAAGGTGTACTAGCTTCATTAAATTAGCAGGTGTACTAGCTCCAAAAGATTAGCATTTGTACTAGCGCCAACAGATTAGAAGGTGTACTAGCTCCAACAGATTAGTATGTGTACTAGTGCCAACAGATTAGAAGGTGTACTAGCTTCATTAGATTAGCTGGAGTATTAGCTCCAACAGATTATCAGGTGTACTATCTCCAACAGATTAGCAGGTGTACTAGTGCCAATAGATTAGTAGGTGTACTAGCTTCAATAGATTAGCAGGTGTACTAGCGCCAACAGATTAGAAGGTGTACTATCTTCAATAGATTAGCATGTGTACTAGGCCAACAGATTAGAAGGTGTACTAGCTTCAATAGTTTAGCAGGTGTACTAGCTCCAACAGATTAGCATGTGTACTAGTGCCAACAGATTAGCAGGTGTACTAGCTCCAACAGATTAGAAGATGTACTAGCGCCAACAGATTAGAAGGTGTACTATCTTCAATAGATTAGCAGGTGTACTAGCTCCAACAGATTAGCATGTGTACTAGGCCAACAGATTAGAAGGTGTACTATCTCCAACAGATTAGCAGGTGTACTAGTGCCAACAGATTAGAAGGTGTACTAGCTTCAATAGATTAGCAGGTGTACTAGCTCCAACAGATTAGAAGGTGTACTAGCGCCAACAGATTAGAAGGTGTACTATCTTCAATAGATTAGCAGGTGTACTAGCTCCAACAGATTAACAGGTGTACTAGCTCCAACAGATTAACAGGTGTACTAGCTCCAACAGATTAACAGGTGTACAATCTTCAACAGATTAGCAGGTGTACTAGCGCCAACCGATTAGAAGGTGTACATTCTTCAATAGATTAGCAGGTGTACTAGCTCCAACAGATTGGCATGTGTACTAGCGCCAACAGATTAGAAGGTGTACTAGCTTCAATAGATTAGAAGGTGTACTAGCTTCAATAGATTAGCAGGAGTACTAGCTCCAACAGATTGGCATGTGTACTAGCGCCAACAGATTAGAATGTGTACTAGCTTCAATAGATTAGAAGGTGTACTAGCTTCAATAGATTAGCAGGAGTACTAGCTCCAACAGATTAGCATGTGTACTAGCGCCAACAGATTAGAAGGTGTACATTCTTCAATAGATTAGCAGGAGTACTAGCTCCAACAGATTAGCATGTGTACTAGCGCCAACAGATTAGAAGGTGCACTAGCTTCAATAGATTAGCAGGTGTACTAGCTCCAAAGATTAGCATTTGTACTAGCGCCAACAGATTAGAAGGTGTACTAGCTCCAACAGATTAGTATGTGTACTAGTGCCAACAGATTAGAAGGTGTACTAGCTTCATTAGATTAGCTGGAGTACTAGCTCCAACAGATTAGCATGTGTACTAGCGCCAACAGATTATCAGGTGTACTATCTCCAACAGATTAGCAGGTGTACTAGTGCCAATAGATTAGAAGGTGTACTAGCTTCAATAGATTAGCAGGTGTACTAGCTCCAACAGATTAGAAGGTGTACTAGCGCCAACAGATTAGAAGGTGTACTATCTTCAATAGATTAGCATGTGTACTAGGCCAACAGATTAGAAGGTGTACTAGCTTCAATAGATTAGCAGGTGTACTAGCTCCAACAGATTAGCATGTGTACTAGGCCAACAGATTAGAAGGTGTACTATCTCCAACAGATTAGCAGGTGTACTAGTGCCAACAGATTAGAAGGTGTACTAGCTTCAATAGATTAGCAGGTGTACTAGCTCCAACAGATTAGAAGGTGTACTAGCGCCAACAGATTAGAAGGTGTACTATCTTCAATAGATTAGCAGGTGTACTAGCTCCAACAGATTAGCATGTGTACTTGGCCAACAGATTAGAAGGTGTACTAGCTTCAATAGTTTAGCATGTGTACTAGTGCCAACAGATTAGAAGGTGTACTAGCTTCATTAAATTAGCTGGAGTACTAGCTCCAACAGATTAGCATGTGTACTAGCGCCAACAGATTTTCAGGTGTACTATCTCCAACAGATTAGCAGGTGTACTAGCGCCAACAGATTAGCAGGTGTACTAGCTCCAACAGATTAGCATGTGTACTAGTGCCAACAGATTAGGTGTACTAGCTTCAATAGATTAGCAGGTGTACTAGCTCTAACAGATTAGAAGGTGTACTAGCGCCAACAGATTAGAAGGTGTACTATCTTCAACAGATTAACAGGTGTACTAGCTCCGACAGATTAACAGGTGTACTAGCTCTAACAGATTAGCTGGAGTACTAGCGCCAACAGATTAGCAGGTGTACAATCTTCAACCGATTAGCAGGTGTACTAGCGCCAACAGATTAGCATGTGTTCTAGTGCCAACAGATTAGAAGGTGTATTAGTTTCAACAGATTAGCATGTGTTCTAGCTCCAACCGATTAGAAGGTGTACATTCTTCAATAGATTAGCAGGTGTACTATCTCCAACAGATTAGCATGTGTTCTAGTGCCAACAGATTAGAAGGTGTATTAGTTTCAACAGATTAGCAGGTGTACTAGCTCCAACAGGTTAGCAGGTGTACTAGCTCCAACAGATTAGCAGGTGTACTAGCTCCAACAGATTAGCAAGTGTGCTAGCTCCAACAGATTAGCAGGTGTACTAGCTCCAACATATTAGCAGGTGTACTAGCTCCAATAGATTAGCAGGTGTTCTAGCTCCAACAGATTAGCAGGTGTACTAGCTCCAACACATTAGGAGGTGTACTAGCTCCAACAGTGCAGTATAATGTCTCACAAATACAATTCAAGTACACAAAACATATATATATTTAAACGATAAATCAAGAAATGACAGAACAAATCCAATTAACAATCCAGAAAACATATATTAGCGTGTGTGTGTGTCACAATCCAGAATGTAAATATGTGGTGGGAACAGACTGTATATCATTTAGATTGTGTGTCACAATGCAAAATGTAAATATGTGGTGTGAACAGATAGTATATCATTTAGAGTGTGAACAGCTCCACACACATTTACATTTGAAGATGATCCCTGGGCTTTGATGGACAGTCAAAGGGTTGCTGAGGAGGTGGAGCTGGTCAAGTATGGTGCACAAAGGCCACTGTCTCACAGTCAATTCCCAGCCACCATACACCATCAAACACAGCATCTCTGTTTAAGTTTGACCAACCTAAGGTGCATCTTGTTTGCCATGGATGCCATTATATCCTTATAGGGATGCTAGGCTTACTGATCAGTTTCCGAGACAAATGCATGAGTCACCACAGCATGAAATCTCATTCTTCAAGTCCAGTTCAGGTGTCACATGGGCTGGCCAGCCATGGGTGTTAGCAGGTACATATTAGGGAAAAACAGAACAGATCTTTCCAGGTGGTATTCTGGCTGTTGAGTGGCCTCCAACAGACTAGCAGGTGTACTAGCTCCAACAGATTAGCATGTGTACTAGCTCCAACAGATTAGCATGTTTACTAGCTCCGACAGATTAACAGGTGTACTAGCTCCAACAGATTAACAGGTGTACTAGCTCCAACAGATTAACAGGTGTACAATCTTCAACAGATTAGCAGGTGTACTAGCTCCAACAGGTTAGCAGGTGTACTAGCTCCAACAGATTAGCAGGTGTACTAGCTCCAACAGATTAGCAAGTGTGCTAGCTCCAACAGATTAGCAGGTGTACTAGCTCCAACATATTAGCAGGTGTACTAGCTCCAACAGATTAGCAGGTGTACTAGCTCCAACACATTAGGAGGTGTACTAGCTCCAACAGTGCAGTATAATGTCTCGCAAATACAATTCAAGTACACAAAACATATATATATTTAAACGATAAATCAAGAAATGACAGAACAAATCCAATTAACAATCCAGAAAACATATATTAGAGTGTGTGTGTGTCACAATCGAGAATGTAAATATGTGGTGGGAACAGACTGTATATCATTTAGATTGTGTGTCACAATGCAAAATGTAAATATGTGGTGTGAACAGATAGTATATCATTTAGAGTGTGAACAGCTCCACACACATTTACATTTGAAGATGATCCCTGGGCTTTGATGGACAGTCAAAGGGTTGCTGAGGAGGTGGAGCTGGTCAAGTATGGTGCACAAAGGCCACTGTCTCACAGTCAATTCCCAGCCACCATACACCATCAAACACAGCATCTCTGTTTAAGTTTGACCAACCTAAGGTGCATCTTGTTTGCCATGGATGCCATTATATCCTTATAGGGATGCTAGGCTTACTGATCAGTTTCCGAGACAAATGCATGAGTCACCACAGCATGAAAGCTCATTCTTCAAGTCCAGTTCAGGTGTCACATGGGCTGGCCAGCCATGGGTGTTAGCAGGTACATATTAGGGAAAAACAGAACAGATCTTTCCAGGTGGTATTCTGGCTGTTGAGTGACCTCCAACAGACTAGCAGGTGTACTAGCTCCAACAGATTAGCATGTGTACTAGCTCCAACAGATTAGCATGTTTACTAGCTCCAACAGATTAACAGGTGTACTAGCTCCAACAGATTATCAGGTGTACTAGCTCCAACAGATTAGCATGTTTACTAGCTCCAACAGATTAACAGGTGTACTAGCTCCAACAGATTAACAGGTGTACTAGCTCCAACAGATTAACAGGTGTACAATCTTCAACAGATTAGCAGGTGTACTAGCGCCAACCGATTAGAAGGTGTACATTCTTCAATAGATTAGCAGGTGTACTAGCTCCAACAGATTGGCATGTGTACTAGCGCCAACAGATTAGAAGGTGTACTAGCTTCAATAGATTAGAAGGTGTACTAGCTTCAATAGATTAGCAGGAGTACTAGCTCCAACAGATTAGCATGTGTACTAGCGCCAACAGATTAGAAGGTGCACTAGCTTCAATAGATTAGCAGGTGTACTAGCTCCAAAAGATTAGCATTTGTACTAGCGCCAACAGATTAGAAGGTGTACTAGCTCCAACAGATTAGTATGTGTACTAGTGCCAACAGATTAGAAGGTGTACTAGCTTCATTAGATTAGCTGGAGTACTAGCTCCAACAGATTAGCATGTGTACTAGCGCCAACAGATTAGCAGGTGTACTAGTGCCAATAGATTAGAAGGTGTACTAGCTTCAATAGATTAGCAGGTGTACTAGCTCCAACAGATTAGAAGGTGTACTAGCGCCAACAGATTAGAAGGTGTACTATCTTCAATAGATTAGCAGGTGTACTAGCTCCAACAGATTAGCATGTGTACTAGTGACAACAGATTAGCAGGTGTACTAGCTCCAACAGATTAGAAGATGTACTAGCGCCAACAGATTAGAAGGTGTACTATCTTCAATAGATTAGCAGGTGTACTAGCTCCAACAGATTAGCATGTGTACTAGCGCCAACAGATTAGAAGGTGTACTATCTCCAACAGATTAGCAGGTGTACTAGTGCCAACAGATTAGAAGGTGTACTAGCTTCAATAGATTAGCAGGTGTACTAGCTCCAACAGATTAGAAGGTGTACTAGCACCAACAGATTAGAAGGTGTACTATCTTCAATAGATTAGCAGGTGTACTAGCTCCAACAGATTAGCATGTGTACTTGGCCAACAGATTAGAAGGTGTACTAGCTTCAATAGTTTAGCATGTGTACTAGTGCCAACAGATTAGAAGGTGTACTAGCTTCATTAAATTAGCTGGAGTACTAGCTCCAACAGATTAGCATGTGTACTAGCGCCAACAGATTATCAGGTGTACTATCTCCAACAGATTAGCAGGTGTACTAGTGCCAACAGATTAGAAGGTGTACTAGCTTCAATAGATTAGCAGGTGTACTAGCTCTAACAGATTAGAAGGTGTACTAGCACCAACAGATTAGAAGGTGTACTATCTTCAATAGATTAGCAGGTGTACTAGCTCCAACAGATTAGCATGTGTACTTGGCCAACAGATTAGAAGGTGTACTAGCTTCAATAGTTTAGCATGTGTACTAGTGCCAACAGATTAGAAGGTGTACTAGCTTCATTAAATTAGCTGGAGTACTAGCTCCAACAGATTAGCATGTGTACTAGCGCCAACAGATTATCAGGTGTACTATCTCCAACAGATTAGCAGGTGTACTAGTGCCAACAGATTAGAAGGTGTACTAGCTTCAATAGATTAGCAGGTGTACTAGCTCCAACAGATTAGAAGGTGTACTAGCACCAACAGATTAGAAGGTGTACTATCTTCAATAGATTAGCAGGTGTACTAGCTCCAACAGATTAGCATGTGTACTTGGCCAACAGATTAGAAGGTGTACTAGCTTCAATAGTTTAGCATGTGTACTAGTGCCAACAGATTAGAAGGTGTACTAGCTTCATTAAATTAGCTGGAGTACTAGCTCCAACAGATTAGCATGTGTACTAGCGCCAACAGATTATCAGGTGTACTATCTCCAACAGATTAGCAGGTGTACTAGCGCCAACAGATTAGCAGATGTACTAGCTCCAACAGATTAGCATGTGTACTAGTGCCAACAGATTAGGTGTACTAGCTTCAATAGATTAGCAGGTGTACTAGCTCTAACAGATTAGAAGGTGTACTAGCACCAACAGATTAGAAGGTGTACTATCTTCAACAGATTAACAGGTTTACTAGCTCCGACAGATTAACAGGTGTACTAGCTCTAACAGATTAGCTGGAGTACTAGCGCCAACAGATTAGCAGGTGTACAATCTTCAACAGATTAGCAGGTGTACTAGCGCCAACCGATTAGAAGGTGTACATTCTTCAATAGATTAGCAGGTGTACTAGCTCCAACAGATTGGCATGTGTACTAGCGCCAACAGATTAGAAGGTGTACTAGCTTCAATAGATTAGAAGGTGTACTAGCTTCAATAGATTAGCAGGAGTACTAGCTCCAACAGATTAGCATGTGTACTAGCGCCAACAGATTAGAAGGTGCACTAGCTTCAATAGATTAGCAGGTGTACTAGCTCCAAAAGATTAGCATTTGTACTAGCGCCAACAGATTAGAAGGTGTACTAGCTCCAACAGATTAGTATGTGTACTAGTGCCAACAGATTAGAAGGTGTACTAGCTTCATTAGATTAGCTGGAGTACTAGCTCCAACAGATTAGCATGTGTACTAGCGCCAACAGATTAGCAGGTGTACTAGTGCCAATAGATTAGAAGGTGTACTAGCTTCAATAGATTAGCAGGTGTACTAGCTCCAACAGATTAGAAGGTGTACTAGCGCCAACAGATTAGAAGGTGTACTATCTTCAATAGATTAGCAGGTGTACTAGCTCCAACAGATTAGCATGTGTACTAGTGCCAACAGATTAGCAGGTGTACTAGCTCCAACAGATTAGAAGATGTACTAGCGCCAACAGATTAGAAGGTGTACTATCTTCAATAGATTAGCAGGTGTACTAGCTCCAACAGATTAGCATGTGTACTAGGCCAACAGATTAGAAGGTGTACTATCTCCAACAGATTAGCAGGTGTACTAGTGCCAACAGATTAGAAGGTGTACTAGCTTCAATAGATTAGCAGGTGTACTAGCTCCAACAGATTAGAAGGTGTACTAGCACCAACAGATTAGAAGGTGTACTATCTTCAATAGATTAGCAGGTGTACTAGCTCCAACAGATTAGCATGTGTACTTGGCCAACAGATTAGAAGGTGTACTAGCTTCAATAGTTTAGCATGTGTACTAGTGCCAACAGATTAGAAGGTGTACTAGCTTCATTAAATTAGCTGGAGTACTAGCGCCAACAGATTATCAGGTGTACTATCTCCAACAGATTAGCAGGTGTACTAGCGCCAACAGATTAGCAGATGTACTAGCTCCAACAGATTAGCATGTGTACTAGTGCCAACAGATTAGGTGTACTAGCTTCAATAGATTAGCAGGTGTACTAGCTCTAACAGATTAGAAGGTGTACTAGCACCAACAGATTAGAAGGTGTACTATCTTCAACAGATTAACAGGTTTACTAGCTCCGACAGATTAACAGGTGTACTAGCTCTAACAGATTAGCTGGAGTACTAGCGCCAACAGATTAGCAGGTGTACAATCTTCAACAGATTAGCAGGTGTACTAGCGCCAACCGATTAGAAGGTGTACATTCTTCAATAGATTAGCAGGTGTACTATCTCCAACAGATTAGCATGTGTTCTAGTGCCAACAGATTAGAAGGTGTATTAGTTTCAACAGATTAGCATGTGTTCTAGCTCCAACCGATTAGAAAGTTTACTAGTTTTAATAGATTAGCAGGTGTACTAGCTCCAACAGATTAGCAGGTGTACTAGCTCCAACAGATTAGCAGGTGTACTAGCTCCAACAGATTAGCAAGTGTGCTAGCTCCAACAGATTAGCAGGTGTACTAGCTCCAACATATTAGCAGGTGTACTAGCTCCAATAGATTAGCAGGTGTTCTAGCTCCAACAGATTAGCAGGTGTACTAGCTCCAACACATTAGGAGGTGTACTAGCTCCAACAGTGCAGTATAATGTCTCGCAAATACAATTCAAGTACACAAAACATATATATATTTAAACGATAAATCAAGAAATGACAGAACAAATCCAATTAACAATCCAGAAAACATATATTAGAGTGTGTGTGTGTCACAATCCAGAATGTAAATATGTGGTGGGAACAGACTGTATATCATTTAGATTGTGTGTCACAATGCAAAATGTAAATATGTGGTGTGAACAGATAGTATATCATTTAGAGTGTGAGCGTCAGAATCCAGAATGTAAATATGTGGTGTGAACAGACAGTTTATCATTTGGAAGGAAACTGCTATGTACGGTAGTAGGTATATTAGGATGAGCTATGTCCGGAATACAGTATATACAGGTAACTGACAAAATACAGGAAACACTTGAGTAAATGAGGGATACAAAGTATATTGAAAGCAGGTGCTTCCACACAGGTGTGTTTCCTGAGTTAATTAAGCAATTAACATCCCATTATGCTGAGTAAGCCATTATTTTGGACATTATTTTGGCTACAATGGCTATGCCTCACAAGGGGCTTCCGAAGGGAGAACAGCTCATAATAATGTCTGGAATGGAGTGAAACCATGTGTTTGATGAGTGTGATACAATTCTATTTATCTCGTTCCAACCATTACTATGAGCCAGTCCTCCCCATTTAAGGTCTTACCAACCTAACCTCCTGTGCTAGGCCCCCATAGGATGACAATGCCCCCATCCACAGGTTACAAGTGGTCCCTGAATGATTTGATGAGCATGAAAACTTTGTAAGCCATATGCCACGGCCGTCTCAGACCAGATCTCAACCCAATTGAACACTTATGGGAGATTCTGGAGAGGCGCCTGAGTCAGCGTTTTCCACCACGCTCAACAAAACACCAAATGCGGGAATTTCTTGTGGAAGAATGGTATCTCATCCCTCCAATAGAGTTCCAGCCACTTGTAGTATCTCCGCCAAGGTGGCTCGTGGTGGCCCAACACCCTATTAAGACACTTTATGTTGCTGTTCCTTGATTTTGGCAGTTACTTGTACATTCACAGTGAGGAAACAGTATATAAACAGAATAGGAGGTGACCAGCGTTCAAAGGGGCATTTGTCTCAAGGTGCAGGGCAGAGTACCGGGCAGGTAGCCGGTGCTGTCTAGAACCAAAAACGGTTCCCTCGGCTGTCCCCATAGGAGAACCCTTTGAAGAACCTATTTTTGTTCCGGGTAGAACCCTTTCCACAGAGGGTACTTCATGGAACCCAAAAGGGGTCTACTTTGTTGTGTATTGACGTTCTAGTTTGTCCCTTTAGGGCACCTGTAATGCTCCCCTGCTTACGTACAGTGGAATGCTTTGTCCTGTGAAACGCATTAAACAATGCCCACGTTAGTTTCTACTCCCGTCTCATGTTCTGTCCTTATATTAGTTGTATAAGTAATACCGTGTACTATACAACATACCTGAAACCAAAAAGGTTTATCCTATGAGGACAGCCGTAGAACCCTTTTGGAACCCGTTCTTTTAAATACGAGTGTAGTGATGGCTGTTCAACAGTCTGATGGCCTGCTGTGAATATGCATGACCTGCCAGACGGTGGACTGATGGTGGACTGGGCCTACAGTACTAAGGACATTAGATTAGATTCCAATAGCCACAAGATCATAACACATGTGTAACTGTATGTATTGTTGTCAGACAGGAAAATACAGCACTGAATGAGAGCACATTTGACTTGGATAGTTGTCTGAAAATAAAAACTTACATTCATCTTAAATATTCATAGTTGTCACTTCTGTGTTTATAGTTCTAGGTTATCCTAATACTGTTTGTTTGTGTATGTAGCGCAGAAAACAGACTACTTGTAACAAGCACTCTTGGCTTTTCACATGGTGATCTTAGGCTTGTGTGCGGCTGATCGGCCATGGAAACGCATTTCATGAAGCTCGCAACAAACAGTTATTGTGCCGACGTTGCTTCCAGAGGCAGTTTGGAACTTGTCAGCAAGAGTTGCAACCGAGGACAGACGCTTCAGGACTCAGCGGTCCCGTTCTGAGTGCTTGTTTGGCCTACCACTTTGCGACTCCTAGGCGTTTCCACTTAACAATAACAGCACTTGCAGTTGACCGGGCCATCTCTAGCAGGGCAGAAATTTGACAGTACTGACTTTTTGGAAAGGTGGCATCCTATGATGGTGCCCCATTGAAGCCACTGAGCTCTTCAGTAAGGCCATTCTACTGTCAATGTTGGTCTATTGTCACGCTGGTAAAAAGGGTCGGGAGACAGGCGCAGGAATGAGTAATATGGGTTTTTATTATGCCGGGGTCGAAGACGAAACCAACACGTATACAAAAACACAGGGTTGAAACCCAAAACAAAAAGAGCAAAAAGACCCGGAATCATCTGCACAATCCACAATGGCACGAAAGCCAAAACACACAGCACAGGTACTCACATGCACCAACGGACATAGATACAACAATCGACAGCCCAATGGAAAACCAAAGGGCACATATATACAAAACACTACTGATTGCATATTGGGGCCAGGTGTACGCAATGACAGTTCCGGGGGGATCCGTGACATCTATGGAGATGGCATGGCTGTGTGCTCGACTGTATACACTTGTCAACAACAGGTGTGGCTGAAATAGTCGAATCCACTAATTTGAAGAGGTGTCCACATACATTTGTATGAATGTGTATATCAAAAACAAAAGCCCTTTTAGAGTCTTGGCCACTAGCCTATAACAGAGACGTAGTTTCCTCTCCTCTTCCTCTCTAGCGTGCATGCGTGTGTATGTGAATGCATTTGAGTCAATGTGAATGTGTGCATATTGTTGTCATTCAGTGTTCTAGGACTGTGATAGTGTATCTGGGTGTGTGAGACCCATTGAACATTCCCCTGGTGGTCGGCTGACACTGCAGAGCTGAGCAGAACAGCGCTGGGTAGTGTACTGTACTGCTGGTGTACAGTTGAACCAGCTTCCCCTGACGTTTCCTGAGAGCAGGCAGCTAAGAGAACGACAGCAGCACAGAGACACACGCACGCACGCAAACACACGCACGCACACACACACACACACACAACCGAGTCACACACCCAGTCTATTTATACTGTAGTGCTGCTCTTCTGATCACGAGACGGTACATATAACCACACCACCAAGACATCACAGCCACTCACTTCACTTGCCAGGTTACCCGTGACACAAGTCCTAATTCTGCATCCATCCGTCTCTGAGAACGTCTGGAGATGACGTTGAAACCGGCCACTAGGGGCAACAGTGAGCACTGTTAACTTCAAGTAGGTTTTGGTTTTGCTAGGGCTTTGTGGATGGGCATAAGTATCTGCCTCTGATTCCAAAGGTTGCAAGTATGAAGTTTTTGAGACTTTAACCCTTACCTTAACCATTAGGAGTTATTGCCTAACCTTAACCCTTACCTTAACCATTAGGAGTTATTGCCTAACCTTGACCCTTACCTTAACCATTAGGAGTTATTGCCTAACCTTAACCCTTACCTTAAACATTAGGAGTTATTGCCTAACCTTAACCCTTACCTTAACCATTATGAGTTATAGCCTAACCTTAACCCTTACCTTAAACATTAGGAGTTAATGCCTAACCTTATGATTTTGAAGTTAATGCCTAATCTTAACTTGTAACACTTCAAAATGTGATGTTTGCAAATAATAAATAATGTACTTGTATACAGTTCCTTTGTTAAAGACACATTACCTGACCTTTTAATATTTGCATAATGTAATAGAACAGGGATTTACTAAGAGAAAGGATAATGTATGAAAATACAGTAGATCTAATAATCCTGAGAAGCACAGTGATAGTGCAGGAATGCAGATCTAGTTCATGAATGAAGGTTGAACAGTACAGTTGCCTCACATCATTAATCTGAGTCCCAAAATGGCACCGTATTCCCTGCCGGCCCTGGTCAAAATATAGTCCACTGTATAGGGAATAGGGTGCCATTAGGGATGCAAGGCACTGCTTTAGACTCCAGAAATAAGGTCATAAGCTATCACCTTGCTCTGAAGACCAGTATAGAACTGTATCAGGCAGAGCGGCAGGCAGGACTTCACAGGATAGGACAGAATAGAACAGGGCAGAACAAAACAGGATAGGACAGAACAGGACAGAACAGAATAGCAGGACAGGATAGGACAGAACAGGACAGGATAGGACAGAACAGGATAGGATAGGACAGAACAGGACAGAACAGAATAGCAGGACAGGATAGGACAGAACAGGACAGGATAGGACAGAACAGGACAGAATAGAATAGCAGGACAGGATAGGACAGAACAGGACAGAATAGAACAGGACAGAACAAAACAGAGCAGGAATGGAAACAGTAGTAACCAAAACATCCTACAGTACAGTGAGTGCATACATTTCTAGTCTATTTCACCCAATTCAGGAAATGAACCCACAACCTAGACGCTGCTAACACCATGCTCTGAAGACCAGTATAGAACTGTATCAGGCAGAGCGGCAGGCAGGACTTCACAGGATAGGACAGAATAGAACAGGGCAGAACAAAACAGGATAGGACAGAACAGGACAGAACAGAATAGCAGGACAGGATAGGACAGAACAGGACAGGATAGGACAGAACAGGATAGGATAGGACAGAACAGGACAGAACAGGACAGAACAGAATAGCAGGACAGGATAGGACAGAACAGGACAGGATAGGACAGAACAGGACAGAATAGAATAGCAGGACAGGATAGGACAGAACAGGACAGGACAGAACAGGACAGAACAAAACAGAGCAGGAATGGAAACAGTAGTAACCAAAACATCCTACAGTACAGAGAGTGCATACATTTCTAGTCTATTTCACCCAATTCAGGAAATGAACCCACAACCTAGACGCTGCTAACACCATGCTCTGAAGACCAGTATAGAACTGTATCAGGCAGAGCGGCAGGCAGGACTTCACAGGATAGGACAGAATAAAACAGGGCAGAACAAAACAGGATAGGACAGAACAGGACAGAACAGAATAGCAGGACAGGATAGGACAGAACAGGACAGGATAGGACAGAACAGGATAGGATAGGACAGAACAGGACAGAACAGAATAGCAGGACAGGATAGGACAGGACAGGATAGGACAGAACAGGACAGAATAGAATAGCAGGACAGGATAGGACAGAACAGGACAGGACAGAACAGGACAGAACAAAACAGAGCAGGAATGGAAACAGTAGTAACCAAAACATCCTACAGTACAGAGAGTGCATACATTTCTAGTCTATTTCACCCAATTCAGGAAATGAACCCACAACCTAGATGCTGCTAACACCATGCTCACGCCAGGTCTCCATGCTATCTGTAGGGGCAGACAGAATGTCATTTACCCATAACCCATAACCAGCGGTGGTCACGGCAATCTCCCTGCACACTGAGGCTGTGTCCCAAATGGCACAGTAGTGGAAAAGTAGTGAACTATAAAGGAATAAGATATCATTTGGAACTTTAGATGACATTCTACCAATGAAGGTGGTTTTAGAATACAATACAAATCTCTAACCAGTGGTTGTCACAGCGATCTCCCTCTACACTGAGTTAATGTGATGATTTATTTTGATTAGGCTTCAGTATGTTAACAACTGTAATTCTGCTCTCACTTAACGACCCGCTGTGAGGATTAATGGGACTGGTGGGTCTAATCTAATCAGCCTCTCAGATTACACACTATTACACACTGAAGTCTGGAACGCTCACAGAGCAGGACTCTACAGATGAACTCTGGCTCTTTCAGTCTGCTGATGTTGAAATAAACATTGATTACAAGCTCTCCATCATCAAATCCCCATAGGCCCTGGTCAAAAGTAGTGCACTATACAGGGAATAGGGTGCCATTTGGGATGCACTCTTAACCTCCTCCACTACATCAAATTGTCAAGCACAGAGATAGTGTCTCTTGGTACAAAAAAAGTCCCCTTCAATGTTAGTCAAACTGTTTCTTCAGATAAGTACAGTATACTATAAAAATCTTCAATGAAAGTCAAACTGTTTCTTCAGATAAGTACAGTATACTATACACATCTTCAATGTAAGTCAAACTGTTTCTTCAGATAAGTACATTATACTATACACATCTTCAATGAAAGTCAAACTGTTTCTTCAGATAAGTACATTATACTATACACATCTTCAATGTAAGTCAAACTGTTTCTTCAGATAAGTACATTATACTATACACATCTTCAATGAAAGTCAAACTGTTTCTTCAGATAAGTACAGTATACTATAAACATATTTAATGTAAGTTCACTTCTTATATTGAACCCAAACATTATACACCCTGATATTACAGACAGACATCTTCAATGTAAGTCCACTTCTTATATCTGTTCAACATTTGGTATCAAGACTGCCCAAATGTGCCTCATTTGTTAATTACTAACTTTTCAAGCTCAAAATTGTGCACTCTCCTCAAACAATAGCATGGTATTCTCTCACTGTAATAGCTACTGTAAATTGGACAGTGCAGTTAGATTAACAAGAATTTAAGCTTTTTGCCAATATCAGGTATGTCTATGTCCTGGGAAATTCTCTTGTTACTTACAACCTCAACCTCGCATTAGCCTATGTTAGCTCAACCGTCCTGTGGAAGGGACACCGATCCCGAAAAAAGTTCAAATGTTACCTAGTCATTTCAGTCCATTTCCAAGTCACTACCCCCATTCCCCTCAGCACTCAGAGACTCTGTACTATATTCCTATGGAAGCTTACTGCTGGTGAAGCATTACGTACTGTAGATGAGGTCATTCAAAACTCTCTGGTCTGTCCTTGCAACATGGTCTCCATTACGTCAGCGTAGTGACATTGAACATTGTCCGGTACATGTCCGATATTCTGACATATAGTTATATGTAATTTGGTCCTTCGTGCGTGAGGAGGATTATCAACTACATTAGAGATAGGAAGATGGATCTACAGTGAACATGTGAAAGCACCAGTGGTCCACTTAAAGTAAAGTCTGTCAGCTCTGTCCTTCCTATGGGGTATAAGAGTGGTTGACAACTGTATGTACATCAGAGTGAGAGATGGACGATGAATCTTGTGAAACAAGGAACATGTGAACGAAATGGTGCCACACTCAAACGGAAGGTTTCACTTAAACTGTCAGTGGTGTCCTTGGTGAGAGGACTCTGTCTCTTGAATACAGGCTGCATTATAATTCCACTTTAACATTCTTCTCCTGTTACGTTTAGACAGCTAATAGCATGTTAAAGTCTGTAGAGATACTTAGACAGGCGAAAGCCAATCAGCAGAGCCAACAACTAGAGATCTTGGTGATCCTGATCTTGCCATCTTAGATCCAGGGAAGTGAATGAAAACTACCAGAGGGGCGGGAACAACCTTCTGGATGGAATGAAGGACTTGGATGATTGACACATTCCATATTCACTTGGAAGCCGATTCAGACTTAGGAAATGTACACTTTTCCTACTCACGCCTTTCCTACGCACCTCTCAGTAGTGGGTATTCCGACTTACCTTACGCAGGTGCATTACGGGCTTTGCCGGCGTGGTTCCCTTGCACGTGATGAATAAATGTAATTCAACCGGTGAAAACTCTCCCACTTGCTGGCCAACAGACTTTTTCAAGGAGTTTTCTTTATTCTGAGCCCCACAGTTGACGTGTCATAATACCAATAAAACATAGTGGTCAAACAGCGAAATGCTTCAAATCGTTTTTCCATTTTTTTGAGACGACAGACACCCAGACACCACTCTGTCTACTGCACCAACTCACTGAGACGACAGACACCCATGGAGGCACCACCTGCACTCACTGAGACGACAGACACCTAGACACCACCCTGTCTACTGTCCCCACTAACTGAGACGACAGACACCCAGACACCACTCTGTCTACTGTCCCCACTAACTGAGACGACAGACACCCAGACACCACTCTGTCTACTGTCCCCACTAACTGAGACGACAGACACCCAGACACCACTCTGTCTACTGCACCAACTCACTGAGACGACAGACACCCATGGAGGCACCACCTGCACTCACTGAGACGACAGACACCCAGACACCACCCTGTCTACTGTCCCCACTAACTGAGACGACAGACACCCAGACACCACTCTGTCTACTGTCCCCACTAACTGAGACGACAGACACCCAGACACCACTCTGTCTACTGTCCCCACTAACTGAGACGACAGACACCCAGACAACACCCTGTCTACTGTCCCCACTCACTGAGACGACAGACACCCAGACACCACTCTGTCTACTGTCCCCACTCACGAAGATGACAGACACCCAGACACCACTCTGTCTACTGTCCCCACTCACGGAGACGACAGAGACCCAGACACCACTGTGTCTACTGTCCCCACTCACTGAGACGACAGACACCCATACACCACTCTGTCTACTGTCCCCAATCTCTGAGACAACAGACACCACTCTGTCTACTGTCCCCACTCACTGAGAAGACAGACACCCAGACACCACTCTATCTACTGTCCCCACTCTCTGAGACGACAGACACCCTTTCACCACTCTATCTACTGTCCCCGCTCTCTGAGAGGACAGACACCCAGACACCACTCTATCTACTGTCCCTGCTCACTGAGACGACAGAAACCCTTTCACCACTCTGTCTACTGCCCCCACTCACTGAGACAACAGACACCACTCTGTCTACTGTCCCCACTCACTGAGACGACAGACACCCATTCACCACTCTGTCTACTGTCCCTACTCTCTGAGAGGACAGACACCCAGACACCACTCTGTCTACTGTCCGCGCTCACTGAGACGACAGACACCCATTCACCACTCTGTCTACTGTCCCCACTCACTGAGACAGCAGACACCACTCTGTCTACTGTCCTCACTCACTGAGACGACAGACACCCATACACGACTCTGTCTACTTTCCCCACTCACTGAGAAGACAGACACCCAGACACCACTCTGTCTACTGTCCCCACTCACTGAGAAGACAGACACCCAGACACCACTCTGTCTACTGTCCTCTCTCACTGAGACGACAGACACCCAGACACCACTCTGTCTACTGTCCCCACTCACTGAGAAGACAGACACCCAGACACCACTCTGTCTACTGTCCTCTCTCACTGAGACGACAGACACCCAGACACCACTCTGTCTACTGTCCCCACTCACGGAGACGACAGAGACCCAGACACCACTCTGTCTACTGTCCTCTCTCACTGAGACGACAGAAACCCAGACACCACTCTGTCTACTGTCCCCACTCACTGAGAAGACAGACACCCAGACACCACTCTGTCTACTGTCCCCACTCACTGAGACAGCAGACACCACTCTGTCTACTTTCCCCACTCACTGAGAAGACAGACACCCAGACACCACTCTGTCTACTGTCCCCACTCACTGAGAAGACAGACACCCAGACACCACTCTATCTACTGTCCCCACTCTCTGAGACGACAGACACCCTTTCACCACTCTATCTACTGTCCCCACTCTCTGAGAGGACAGACACCCAGACACCACTCTATCTACTGTCCCCGCTCACTGAGACGACAGACACCCTTTCACCACTCTGTCTACTGCCCCCACTCACTGAGACAACAGACACCACTCTGTCTACTGTCCCCACTCACTGAGACGACAGACACCCATTCACCACTCTGTCTACTGTCCCTACTCTCTGAGACAACAGACACCACTCTGTCTACTGTCCCCACTCACTGAGACGACAGACACCCATTCACCACTCTGTCTACTGTCCCTACTCTCTGAGACAACAGACACCACTCTGTCTACTGTCCCCGCTCACTGAGACGACAGACACCCATTCACCACTCTGTCTACTGTCCCCACTCACTGAGACAACAGACACCACTCTGTCTACTGTCCCCACTCACTGAGACGACAGACACCCATTCACCACTCTGTCTACTGTCCCTACTCTCTGAGACAACAGACACCACTCTGTCTACTGTCCCCGCTCACTGAGACGACAGACACCCATTCACCACTCTGTCTACTGTCCCCACTCACTGAGACAACAGACACCACTCTGTCTACTGTCCCCACTCACTGAGACGACAGACACCCATTCACGACTCTGTCTACTTTCCCCACTCACTGAGAAGACAGACACCCAGACACCACTCTGTCTACTGTCCCCACTCACTGAGAAGACAGACACCCAGACACCACTCTGTCTACTGTCCTCTCTCACTGAGACGACAGACACCCAGACACCACTCTGTCTACTGTCCCCACTCACTGAGACGACAGAGACCCAGACACCACTGTGTCTACTGTCCCCCACTCACTGAGACGACAGACACCCATACACCACTCTGTCTGCTGTCCCCAATCTCTGAGACAACAGACACCACTCTGTCTACTGTCCCCACTCACTGAGAAGACAGACACCCAGACACCACTCTATCTACTGTCCCCACTCTCTGAGACGACAGACACCCTTTCACCACTCTATCTACTGTCCCCACTCTCTGAGAGGACAGACACCCAGACACCACTCTATCTACTGTCCCCGCTCACTGAGACGACAGACACCCTTTCACCACTCTGTCTACTGCCCCCACTCACTGAGACAACAGACACCACTCTGTCTACTGTCCCCACTCACTGAGACGACAGACACCCATTCACCACTCTGTCTACTGTCCCCGCTCACTGAGACGACAGACACCCATTCACCACTCTGTCTACTGTCCCCACTCACTGAGACAACAGACACCACTCTGTCTACTGTCCCCACTCACTGAGACGACAGACACCCATTCACGACTCTGTCTACTTTCCCCACTCACTGAGAAGACAGACACCCAGACACCACTCTGTCTACTGTCCCCACTCACTGAGACGACAGACACCCAGACACCACTCTGTCTACTGTCCCCACTCACTGAGACGACAGAGACCCAGACACCACTGTGTCTACTGTCCCCCACTCACTGAGACGACAGACACCCATACACCACTCTGTCTGCTGTCCCCAATCTCTGAGACAACAGACACCACTCTGTCTACTGTCCCCACTCACTGAGAAGACAGACACCCAGACACCACTCTATCTACTGTCCCCACTCTCTGAGACGACAGACACCCTTTCACCACTCTATCTACTGTCCCCACTCTCTGAGAGGACAGACACCCAGACACCACTCTATCTACTGTCCCCGCTCACTGAGACGACAGACACCCTTTCACCACTCTGTCTACTGCCCCCACTCACTGAGACAACAGACACCACTCTGTCTACTGTCCCCACTCACTGAGACGACAGACACCCATTCACCACTCTGTCTACTGTCCCCGCTCACTGAGACGACAGACACCCATTCACCACTCTGTCTACTGTCCCCACTCACTGAGACAACAGACACCACTCTGTCTACTGTCCCCACTCACTGAGACGACAGACACCCATTCACGACTCTGTCTACTTTCCCCACTCACTGAGAAGACAGACACCCAGACACCACTCTGTCTACTGTCCCCACTCACTGAGAAGACAGACACCCAGACACCACTCTGTCTACTGTCCTCTCTCACTGAGACGACAGACACCCAGACACCACTCTGTCTACTGTCCCCACTCACTGAGAAGACAGAGACCAATGGAGGCACCACCTGCACTCACTGTGAGGACAGACACCCAGACACCACTCTGTCTACTGTCCCCTATCGCTGAAACGACAGGCACCCAGACACCACTGTGTCTACTGTCCCCTATCGCTGAGACGACAGACACCCAAGACACCACTCTGTCTACTGTCCCAACTAACTGAGACGACAGAGACCCAGACACCGTTCTGTCTACTGTCCCCACTAACTGAGATGACAGACACCCAAACCCCACTCTTACTACTGTCCCCACTCACTGAGACGACAGACACCCAGACACCACTCTGTCTACTGTCCCCACTCACTGAGGCGACAGAGATCCCAGACACCACTCTGTCTACTGTCCTCACTCACTGCCCTTCCAGAGACCTAACCAGTGTGTTTTCTGTGAGTTTGTGTGTGCTCATGCGTGTGTGTGTTTGTGTGTGTGTGTGCTTGCTTGAGTGTGCTAACTACCCTCCATGCTGTGACCTCGCCAGGCCAGGACCTCCACCAGAACCCAAGGTTATAACAACAGACTGCATTCTGAATCTGGAGCCAAAACACATACAGTATGTTACAAAACCATATCTTCAAACAGATACTTCAGTACTGTACTGTCCTCCAGGGCAACCAACTGTGTCCCTGTCCCACGATGCTACGTCTGGGATTTCCGCACACTGCAAAGTTTAATTTCTTATAACTTAACCCATTAGTCATCTCATAGGCTAGTCGGTGGAAGCTAATATCTAAAGTTGGCCGTATGTGTGTGCAGCATAGTAATGCCACATTATGCACTTAGACTGTATTTATGGTTTAATTCTCAGCAGCCAACACGTACCGGTATATGTCTCTGGCTGGCTATAAGTAAATGGACAGAATTGCAATTAATTTCAAGGAGCAAAACCAACATTTTCACAGTGGAGTTTGCATGACCATTCATCAAAAACGTCAAACTCTGAATCCCAAATCAACCACTAGTCCCTACGTACTACTGCCTCACACACATTTCCACAGAGCCCTCAGATAAAAATAAGCTAGAGATATCAGTGCACTGGTTGCATCTCAATACAATGTCTCTGACTATGTCGCATTTCCGCATCTGCGGTGAAAGGTGACAGAGCTAGAGCGGCGTTTGTCAGACCATGAGGCATTTTGAAAATCAATCTCCTCACAAAATTGTCTGTAGCTTGCGAACAGTTTGGCCAACAAAGGTAAGGTCTCACAAAAACGTACATGTTGGTTGTTTTTCTCTAGGATGTCTGAGGGTCTGAAGGTCCCCCGTTAAAAATGTATGGAAGTACAGTATATGGAGACTGTTTGGTGCCAAAAATAAGGGGTTAAATACATTAAAAAAATATATATATGTTTCTTAAATTTTTCAGATTTGTGTGTGTGTGTGTGTGTGTGTGTGTATGCAGCCTGAATAA
The DNA here is from genome assembly GCA_030435695.1 of Brachymystax lenok tsinlingensis. NCBI lineage: Eukaryota > Metazoa > Chordata > Actinopteri > Salmoniformes > Salmonidae > Brachymystax > Brachymystax lenok. The sequence continues at coordinate 11,363,909 of CM059789.1, forward strand.
AAAAAATATTAAATTGAGATTTTTTGTCACCGGCCTACACACAATACCTCATAATGTCAAAGTGGAATTAGGTTTTCAAGAATTTCTGCTAATTAACACTCAAAAGCTAAAGGCCTCGCAGTGCTTGAGATGTCACTACAGACCTGGGTTCGATCCCAGGTTGTGTCACAACCGGCTGTGACCGGGAGTCCCATAGGGGAGGGTTTGGCCGGGGGGGCTTTACTTGGCTCATCATGCTCCAGCGACTCCTTGTGGCAGGCCGGGCGCCTGCAGGCTGACCCGGTCGTCAGTTGGACGGTGTTTGGCGGGTCATGTTTCAGAGGACGCATGACTCGACCTTCGCCTCTCCCAAGCCTTTTGGCAAGTTGCGGCAATGATACAAGTTCGTAATTGGAGTAAAAGGGAGTCAAATACAAAAATATATAATACATCAAAAGCTGAAATGTCTTTGGTCAGTAAGTATTCAACCGCTTTGTTATATCAAACCTAAATCATTTCGATAGTAAAAATTAGCTTGATGACTACCTCATCTCTCGCAGTCAAGCAGTGAATTTCCAACACAGATTCAACCCCTAAGACCAGAGAGGTTTTCCAATGCCTCGCAAAGTATGCCACCTATTGGTAAATGGGATTTTATTTTTTAAACCAGCCATTGAATATTTCTTTGAGCATGGTGAAGCTATTTAAGTACACTTTGGATGGTGTATCAATACACCCAGTCACTATGAAGATACAGGCGTCCTTGCCAAAGAGAAAGCAAACCGTTCAGGGACTTTAAAACAGTTACAGAGTTTAATGGCTGTGATAGGAAAAACCTGAGGATGGATCAACAACATTTTAGTTACTCCACAATACTAACCTAATTGACAGAGTGAAAGGAAGGAAGCCTGTACATATTACAAATATTCCAAAACCTGCCTCCTGTTTGCAACAAGGCACTAAAGTAATGGTGCAAGAAATGTGGCAAAGTAATCAACTTTTTGACCTCAATACAAAGTGTTATGTTTGGGGCAAATCCAATACAACACATTTTATTCAATTTAACTTGGCAAGCCAGTTAAGAAAACCTTTTCATTTACAATGACGACCTACTGGGGAGTTCCCCTACCCGGGAACAACCCCTTCTTCAGGGGTAGAGCGAAATATGTTTACCTTGTCAGCTCGGGGATTCGACCCAGCAATCTCTCAGTTATTGGGCCAACACTCTAACCACTAGGCTACCTGCCTCCCCACATTACTGAGTGCCACTCCATATTTTCAAGCATAGTGGTGGCTGCAGCATGCTATGGGTATGTGGGATGGCTCTTGTATGTAGGTCTATCGGAATAAAGCGCAGGAAACAGAGTTGCGACAAAGTTCTTTACTAGAAAGACACAAACTACTAAAACAGTAGTAACCACTGCTCACGAACACCGGAGCCACAACGTACAGAGAATAATTACGGACAAAACCCAGGGGGGAACAGAGGGATTAAATAGGGACACATGCAATTAGTAAAATGGGAACCAGGTGTGAATGAGACAAGACAAACAGAAAATTAGAAATGGATCGGTGGTGGCTAGAACTCCGGTGACGTCGACCGCCGAAGAATAGTAAATGGGCAAATGTTGCACAATTGTGGTGTGGAAAGCTCTTAGAGCTGTAATCCTTTCCAAAGATGCTTCTATAAAGTCCTGACTCAGGGGTATGAATACTTATGTAAATTATGTTCCAAATCTTCCACCCTCATACATATAGCTACCTAGCTACCAAGAAGCCATTTCAGGCTATCAATCAAGTTAGAGTAGTTAGCTTGTCTAACTCTCTTAGCTGGCATTCCTGCTTGCAAGATTGGTAGACTTTAGAAAAGCAATCACTGCCTCCCGAGTGGCACAGTGGTCTAAGGCACTGCAATCGCAGTGCTAGCTGTGCAACTAGAGATTCTGGGTTTGAGTCCAGGCTCTGTCGCAGCCGACCGGGAGACCCATGGGGCAGCGCACAATTGGCCCAGCGTCGTCTGGGTTAGGGGAGGGTTTGGCCGACAGGGATGGCATTGTCCCATTGTGCAATAGTGACTCCTGTGGCGGGCTGGGTGCAGTGCATGTTGACATTGTCGCCAGGTGCACAGTGTTTCCTCCGACACATTGGTGCTGCTGGCTTCCGGGTTCAGTGTGCACTGTGTTAAGAAGCAGTGAGGCTTGGTTGGGTTGTGTTTCGGAGGACACACGGCTCTCGACCTTTGCCTCTCCCGAGTCAATACTGGAGTTGCAGCGATGAGACAAGACTGTAACTACGAATTGGATACCACTGGAAAATGGGGTAAAAAAAAAAACTCACATTATTTTCAATCATTTACCCAGATTTTAGCAGAGATGCAGAGAAGCTTTGGCTTTTATCAAAAATTCTGTGAAACAGAAAGCAAGCCATAAACTAAATAAATAAGTCCTAGCAATCCTGTTGTAAATAAATAACCACCAGTCAGGAGGATACAGATAGCTCAAGAGTATGCTTAGATATTTTTTTTACATATTTTGATTATGGCTGTAGGAAAAAGCTGTTTTAGGTGTTTGACAAAATTCTCAAATTTTTCGGACAGGGGGCCTAGCCCACTTCGAGACCACCCCCCTTTTGTGGAGCGATGGGTAAGTTATATTGATGCCATTGACCCGGATCACAGGTTGCTGCAGAATAGGAGGTGGTCAAAAGGGGGGTGAGTGTAACCAAAAGGGGGGTGAGTGTAATCTGTTAGTTATATTCCAACAGTTGGAGCGACAGTCCTGCAACAGTCCTGCTAGTTATATTCCAACAAATGGAGCGACAGTCCTGCTAGTTATATTCAAAACAGATGGAGCGACTGTCCTGCATGTTACATTTTTGCAGCTGAAGCGACAGTCCTGCTAGTTATGTTCCAAACAAATGGAGCAACAGTCCTGCCAGTTATACTCGAAAAGATGGAGTGACAGTCCAGCTAGTTATATTCAAAAAGATGAAACTACAATCTTTCAAGTAATATTTCAACAGATGGAGCAACAGTCTTGCTAGTTATATTTCAAACAGATGGAACGACAGTCCTGCTAGTTATATTCAAAACAGATGAAGCGACAGTCCTGCTAAGTATATTTCAACAGATGGAACGACAATCTTTCAAGTAATATTTCAACAGATGGAGCAACAGTCCTGCTAGTTATGTTCCAAACAGATGTAGCAACAGTCCTGTTAGTTATATTCCAAACAGATGAAGCGACAGTCCTGCTAGTTATATTCCAAACAGATAGAGCAACAGTCCTGCTAGTTACGTTTTAGCAGAAGGAGCGATAGTACTGCTAGTTATGTTCCAAACAAATTGAGCAACAGTACTGCTAGTTTTATTCCAAACAGACGGAGCGACAGTCCCACTAGTTATATTCTAACAGATGGAGCAATAGTCCTGCTAGATATATTACAACAATTGGAGTTACAGTCCTGCTAGTTATATTTCAACAGATGGAGTGACAGTCCTGCTAGTTATTTTCCAAACAGATGGAGCAACAGTCCTGCCAGTTATACTCCAAAAGATGGAGTGACAGTCCAGCTAGATATATTCCAACAGATGGACCGACAGTCCTGCTAGTTATATTTTAACAGATGGAGCGGCAGTCCAGCTAGTTATATTCGAAACAGATGGAGCGACAGTCCTGCATGTAAAGTTTTAGCAGCTGATGCGACAGTCCTGCTAGTTATATTCCAAACAGATGAAGTGACAGTCCTGCTAGTTATATTTCAAACAGATGGAGCAACAGTCTTGCTAGTTATATTCAAAACAGATGGAGCGACAGTCCTGCTAGTTATATTTAAACAGATGGAGCGACAGTCCTGCTAGTTATATTCCAAACAGATGGAGCGACAGACCTGCTAGTTATATTCCAACAAGTGGAGTTACAGTCCTGCTAGTTATTTTCAAAACAGATGGAGCGACAGTCCTGCTAGTTATATTCCAACAAATGGAGCGACAGTCCTGCTAGTTATATTTCAACAGATAGAGTGACAGTCCTGCTAGTTATATTCCAACAGATGGAGTGACAGTCCTGTTAGTTATATTCCAACAGATGGAGCGACAGTCCTGCTAGTTATATTTCAACAGATGGAGCGACAGTCCTGCTAGTTATATTTCAACAGATAGAGTGACAGTCCTCCTAGTTATATTCAAAAAGATGAAACGACAATCTTTCAAGTAATATTTCAACAGATGGAGCAACAGTCTTGCTAGTTATATTCCAACAGATGGAACGACAGTCCTGCTAGTTATATTCAAAACAGATGAAGCGACAGTCCTGCTAAGTATATTTCAACAGATGGAACGACAATCTTTCAAGTAATATTTCAACAGATGGAGCAACAGTCCTGCTAGTTATGTTCCAAACAGATGTAGCAACAGTCCTGTGAGTTATATTCCAAACAGATGAAGCGACAGTCCTGCTAGTTATATTCCAAACAGATAGAGCAACAGTCCTGCTAGTTACGTTTTAGCAGAAGGAGCGATAGTACTGCTAGTTATGTTCCAAACAAATTGAGCAACAGTACTGCTAGTTTTATTCCAAACAGACGGAGCGACAGTCCCACTAGTTATATTCTAACAGATGGAGCAATAGTCCTGCTAGATATATTACAACAATTGGAGTTACAGTCCTGCTAGTTATATTTCAACAGATGGAGTGACAGTCCTGCTAGTTATTTTCCAAACAGATGGAGCAACAGTCCTGCCAGTTATACTCCAAAAGATGGAGTGACAGTCCAGCTAGTTATATTCCAACAGATGGACCGACAGTCCTGCTAGTTATATTTTAACAGATGGAGCGGCAGTCCAGCTAGTTATATTCGAAACAGATGGAGCGACAGTCCTGCATGTAAAGTTTTAGCAGCTGATGCGACAGTCCTGCTAGTTATATTCCAAACAGATGAAGTGACAGTCCTGCTAGTTATATTTCAAACAGATGGAGCAACAGTCTTGCTAGTTATATTCAAAACAGATGGAGCGACAGTCCTGCTAGTTATATTTCAACAGATGGAGCGACAGTCCTGCTAGTTATATTCCAAACAGATGGAGCGACAGACCTGCTAGTTATATTCCAACAAGTGGAGTTACAGTCCTGCTAGTTATTTTCAAAACAGATGGAGCGACAGTCCTGCTAGTTATATTCCAACAAATGGAGCGACAGTCCTGCTAGTTATATTTCAACAGATAGAGTGACAGTCCTGCTAGTTATATTCCAACAGATGGAGTGACAGTCCTGTTAGTTATATTCCAACAGATGGAGCGACAGTCCTGCTAGTTATATTTCAACAGATGGAGCGACAGTCCTGCTAGTTATATTTCAACAGATAGAGTGACAGTCCTCCTAGTTATATTCCAACAAATGGAGCGACAGTCCTGCTAGTTATTTTCAAAAAAGATGGAGCGACAGTCCTGCTAATTATATTCCAACAAATGGAGCAACAGTCTTGCTAGTTACATTTTAGCAGAAGGAGCGACAGTACTGCTGGTTATTTTCCAAACAGATTGAGCAACAGTACTGCTAGTTTTATTCCAAACAGACGGAGCGACAGTCCCAATTGTTATATTCTAACAGATGGAGCGACAGTCCTGCTAGTTGTATTCCAACAAGTGGAGTTACAGTCCTGCTAGTTATATTCCAATCACATGGAGCGATAGTCCTGCTAGTTATATTCAAAACAGATGGAGCGACAGTCCGGCTAGTTATATTTCAACAGATGGAGCGACAGTCCTGCTAGTTATATTCCAAACAGATGGAGCGACAGACCTGCTAGTTATATTCCAACAAATGGAGCGACAGTCCTGCTAGTTATATTTCAACAGATAGAGTGACAATCCTGCTAGTTATATTCCAACAGATGGAGTGACAGTCCTGTTAGTTATATTCCAACAGATGGAGCGACAGTCCTGCTAGTTATATTTCAACAGATGGAGAGACAGTCCTGCTAGTTATATTTCAACAGATAGAGCGACAGTCCTGCTAGTTATATTTCAACAGATAGAGTGACAGTCCTCCTAGTTATATTCCAACAGATGGAGCGACAGTCCTGCTAGTTATTTTCAAAACAGACGGAGCGACAGTCCTGCTAATTATATTCCAACAAATGGAGCAACAGTCTTGCTAGTTACATTTTAGCAGAAGGAGCGACAGTACTGCTAGTTATTTTCCAAACAGATTGAGCAACAGTACTGCTAGTTTTATTCCAAACAGACGGAGCGACAGTCCCACTTGTTATATTCTAACAGATGGAGTGACAGTCCTGCTAGTTTTATTCCAACAAGTGGAGTTACAGTCCTGCTAGTTATTTTCAAAACAGATGGAGCGACAGTCCTGATAGTTATATTCCAACAAATGGAGCGACAGTCCTGCTAGTTATATTTCAACAGATAGAGTGACAGTCCTGCTAGTTATATTCCAACAGATGGAGTGACAGTCCTGTTAGTTATATTCCAACAGATGGAGCGACAGTCCTGCTAGTTATATTCCAACAAATGGAGCGACAGTCCTGCTAGTTATATTTCAACAGATGGAGCGACAGTCCTGCTAGTTATATTCCAACAGATGGAGCGACAGTCCTGCTAGTTATTTTCAAAACAGATGGAGCGACAGTCCTGCTAATTATATTCCAACAAATGGAGCAACAGTCTTGCTAGTTACATTTTAGCAGAAGGACCGACAGTACTGCTAGTTATTTTCCAAACAGGTTGAGCAACAGTACTGCTAGTTTTATTCCAAACAGACGGAGCGACAGTCCCACTTGTTATATTCTAACAGATGGAGCGACAGTCCTGCTAGTTATTTTCCAACAGATGGAGCGATAGTCCTGCTAGTTATATTTCAACAGATGGAGCGACAGTCCTGCTAGTTATATTCCAACAGATGGAGCGACAGTCCTGCTAGTTATTTTCAAAACAGATGGAGCGACAGTCCTGCTAATTATATTCCAACAAATGGAGCGACAGTCCTGCTAGTTATATTTCAACAGATAGAGTGACAGTCCTGTTAGTTATATTCCAACAGATGGAGCAACAGTCCTGCCAGTTATACTCCAAAAGATGGAGTGACAGTCCAGCTAGTTATATTCCAACAGATGGACCGACAGTCCTGCTAGTTATATTTTAACAGATGGAGCGGCAGTCCAGCTAGTTATATTCGAAACAGATGGAGCGACAGTCCTGCATGTAAAGTTTTAGCAGCTGATGCGACAGTCCTGCTAGTTATATTCCAAACAGATGAAGTGACAGTCCTGCTAGTTATATTTCAAACAGATGGAGCAACAGTCTTGCTAGTTATATTCAAAACAGATGGAGCGACAGTCCTGCTAGTTATATTCCAAACAGATGGAGCGACAGACCTGCTAGTTATATTCCAACAAGTGGAGTTACAGTCCTGCTAGTTATTTTCAAAACAGATGGAGCGACAGTCCTGCTAGTTATATTCCAACAAATGGAGCGACAGTCCTGCTAGTTATATTTCAACAGATAGAGTGACAGTCCTGCTAGTTATATTCCAACAGATGGAGTGACAGTCCTGTTAGTTATATTTCAACAGATAGAGTGACAGTCCTCCTAGTTATATTCCAACAGATGGAGCGACAGTCCTGCTAGTTATTTTCAAAACAGATGGAGCGACAGTCCTGCTAATTATATTCCAACAAATGGAGCAACAGTCTTGCTAGTTACATTTTAGCAGAAGGAGCGACAGTACTGCTGGTTATTTTCCAAACAGATTGAGCAACAGTACTGCTAGTTTTATTCCAAACAGACGGAGCGACAGTCCCACTTGTTATATTCCAACAGATGGAGCGATAGTCCTGCTAGTTGTATTCCAACAAGTGGAGTTACAGTCCTGCTAGTTATATTCCAATCACATGGAGCGATAGTCCTGCTAGTTATATTCAAAACAGATGGAGCGACAGTCCTGCTAGTTATATTTCAACAGATGGAGCGACAGTCCTGCTAGTTATATTCCAAACAGATGGAGCGACAGACCTGCTAGTTATATTCCAACAAGTGGAGTTACAGTCCTGCTAGTTATTTTCAAAACAGATGGAGCAACAGTCCTGCTAGTTATATTCCAACAAATGGAGTGACAGTCCTGCTAGTTATATTCCAACAGATGGAGTGACAGTCCTGTTAGTTATATTCCAACAGATGGAGCGACAGTCCTGCTAGTTATATTCCAACAAATGGAGCGACAGTCCTGCTAGTTATATTTCAACAGATGGAGCGACAGTCCTGCTAGTTATATTCCAACAGATGGAGCGACAGTCCTGCTAGTTATTTTCAAAACAGATGGAGCGACAGTCCTGCTAATTATATTCCAACAAATGGAGCAACAGTCTTGCTAGTTACATTTTAGCAGAAGGACCGACAGTACTGCTAGTTATTTTCCAAACAGATTGAGCAACAGTACTGCTAGTTTTATTCCAAACAGACGGAGCGACAGTCCCACTTGTTATATTCTAACAGATGGAGCGATAGTCCGGCTAGTTTTATTCCAACACGTGGAGTTACAGTCCTGCTAGTTATATTCCAATCACATGGAGCGATAGTCCTGCTAGTTATTTTCAAAACAGATGGAGCGACAGTCCTGCTAGTTATATTCCAACAGATGGAGCGACAGTCCTGATAGTTATTTTCAAAACAGATGGAGCGACAGTCCTGCTAATTATATTCCAACAAATGGAGCGACAGTCCTGCTAGTTATATTTCAACAGATAGAGTGACAGTCCTGTTAGTTATATTCCAACAGATGGAGCGACAGTCCTGCTAGTTATTTTCCAACAAATGGAGCGATAGTCCTGCTAGTTATATTTCAACAGATGGAGCGACAGTCCTGCTAGTTATATTTCAACAGATAGAGCGACAGTCCTGCTAGTTATATTCCAACAGATGGAGCGACAGTCCTGCTAGTTATTTTCAAAACAGATGGAGCGACAGTCCTGCTAATTATATTCCAACAAATGGAGCGACAGTCCTGCTAGTTATATTTCAACAGATTGAGTGACAGTCCTGTTAGTTATATTCCAACAGATGGAGCAACAGTCCTGCCAGTTATACTCCAAAAGATGGAGTGACAGTCCAGCTAGTTATATTCCAACAGATGGACCGACAGTCCTGCTAGTTATATTTTAACAGATGGATCAGCAGTCCAGCTAGTTATATTCGAAACAGATGGAGCGACAGTCCTGCATGTAAAGTTTTAGCAGCTGATGCGACAGTCCTGCTAGTTATATTCCAAACAGATGAAGTGACAGTCCTGCTAGTTATATTTCAAACAGATGGAGCAACAGTCTTGCTAGTTATATTCAAAACAGATGGAGCGACAGTCCTGCTAGTTATATTCCAAACAGATGGAGCGACAGACCTGCTAGTTATATTCCAACAAGTGGAGTTACAGTCCTGCTAGTTATTTTCAAAACAGATGGAGCGACAGTCCCACTTGTTATATTCTAACAGATGGAGCGATAGTCCTGCTAGTTGTATTCCAACAAGTTGAGTTACAGTCCTGCTAGTTATATTCCAATCACATGGAGCGATAGTCCTGCTAGTTATATTCAAAACAGATGGAGCGACAGTCCTGCTAGTTATATTTCAACAGATGGAGCGACAGACCTGCTAGTTATATTCCAACAAGTGGAGTTACAGTCCTGCTAGTTATTTTCAAAACAGATGGAGCAACAGTCCTGCTAGTTATATTCCAACAAATGGAGTGACAGTCCTGCTAGTTATATTCCAACAGATGGAGTGACAGTCCTGTTAGTTATATTCCAACAGATGGAGCGACAGTCCTGCTAGTTATATTCCAACAAATGGAGCGACAGTCCTGCTAGTTATATTTCAACAGATGGAGCGACAGTCCTGCTAGTTATATTCCAACAGATGGAGCGATAGTCCTGCTAGTTATTTTCAAAACAGATGGAGCGACAGTCCTGCTAGTTATATTCCAACAGATGGAGCGACAGTCCTGCTAGTTATTTTCAAAACAGATGGAGCGACAGTCCTGCTAATTATATTCCAACAAATGGAGCGACAGTCCTGCTAGTTATATTTCAACAGATAGAGTGACAGTCCTGCTAGTTATATTCCAACAGATGGAGCGACAGTCCTGCTAGTTATTTTCAAAACAGATGGAGCGACAGTCCTGCTAATTATATTCCAACAAATGGAGCGACAGTCCTGCTAGTTATATTTCAACAGATAGAGTGACAGTCCTGCTAGTTATATTTCAACAGATAGAGTGACAGTCCTGCTAGTTATATTCCAACAGATGGAGTGACAGTCCTGCTAGTTATATTCCAACAGATGGAGTGACAGTCCTGTTAGTTATATTCCAACAAATGGAGTGACATTGCTGATAGTTATATTCCAACAGATCGAGCAACTGTCCTGCTAGTTATGTTCCAAACAGATGGAGTGACAGTCCTGCTAGTTATATTCCAACAGATGAAGCGACAGTCCTGTTAGTTATATTCCAACAGATGGAGCAACAGTCCTACTAGTTATGTTCCAAACAGATGGAGTGACAGTCCTGCTAGTTATATTCCGAACCGATGGAGCAACAGTCAATGCAGTTAAATTCCAAACAGATGGAGCAACAGTCTTGCTAGTAATATTTTAACTCTGTTTATCCCTCTGTTTATCTTTTCGCTGTTCGGACAAACTCTCTGCAGAATTGTCTGACAAGGTAAAGCAATCTAAATAAGAGGCAAAGATGAATTGTCATGCTTCAGTAAACAACAACCTAATATGGTGCCGTAGATAGGACACAGGGACAGAAGGGTGTGAGGGGATTTCACACAAGGAGCTGAGAGAGAAAAAGGGAGAGGGCGAGGGGGCATAATAGGCATTAGCCTCTGCTAGGGTGCAGTTTAGAGTTTAGCCTGTGAAATGGAACACAAGGTTCACTGCCAAACTAAAGGAAACGCCTAAGTGTTTGTTGAAAGTGTCTGTTTGTGTGTGTGTGTAACTCACCAGATCTCAACCCAAAAGAACACTTATGTGAGATTCTGGAATGGCGCCTGAGACAGTGTTTCTAGTGGGAGAATGGCTCCAATAGAGTTCCAGATACTTGTAGAATCTATGCCATGGTGCATTGAAGCTGTTGTGGCTCGTGGTGGCCCAACCCCCTATTAACACACTTTATATGGGTGTTTCCTTGATTCTGGGACTTACCTGTATATGTTGTATTTAACCTCTTAACATCTCAAGCCAGTAGTAAAAACATGGATAATGCAAAACAGTGTCCCCGTTTCTGAGCATGGCCAGAGTACACTGCTGTTCATCTGGTTAAATATGGCCACTGGACACACATACAGTAAATATGTAACATTCACTAAGAATCTCCTGGCAGAGAATAGGAAAATAATGGCCAAATAATAGACTAAAAGATTGGAAATTGAAATAAACAAATGTAAACTTCTTTTAGATCTATTATCAGTGGCTTTCAAGTTCACGTGTCAGAGCCTCAAAACATTCCATATTTTAAGGATTCTGTATAGAAACTCAGCAACTGTGTTTATTTTCAGCAAATGTGTAAATATTTGTATGAACATAAGGTTCAACAACTGAGACATAAACTGAACAAGTTCCACAGACATGAAATAAATTGAAAAATGTGTCCCTGAACAAAAGGGGGTCAAAATCAACACTAAGTATCTGGTGTTGCCACCAGCTGCATTAAGTACTGCAGTGCATCTCCTCCTAATGGACTGCAACAGATTTGCCAGTTCTTGCTGTGAGATGTTACCCGACTCTTCCACCAAGGCACCTGCAAGTTCCCAGATATTTCTGGGGGGAATGGCCCTAGCCCTCACCCTCCTTTCCAACAAGTCCCAGACGTCCTCAATGGGATTGAGATCCGGGCTGTTCGCTGGCCATGGCAGAACACTGACATTCCTGTCTTGCAGGAAATCACGCACAGAACGAGCAGTATGGCTGGTGGCATTGTCATGCTGGAGGGACATGTCAGGATGAGCCTGCAGGAATGGTAACACATGAGGGAGAAGGGTGTCTTCCCTGTAACGCATTGCGTTGAGATTGCCTGCAATGACAACCAGCTCAGTCCGATGATGCTGTGACACACCGCCCCAGACCACCTCCAAATCGATCCCGCTCCAGAGTACAGGCCTCGGTGTATTGCTAATTCCTTCGATGATAAACGCGAATCCGACTATCACTCCTGGTGAGACAAAACCACGACTTGTCAGTGAGGAGGCCCCTTTTTGCCAGTCCTGTCTGGTCCAGCTACAGTGGGTTTGTGCCCATAGGCGGCGTTGTTGCCGGTGATGTCTGGTGAGGACCTGCCTTCAACAGGCCTACAAGCTCTCAGTCCAGCCTCTCTCAGCCTATTGCGGACAGTCTGAGCACTGATGGAGGGTTTGTGCGTTCCTGGTGTAACTCAGGCAGTTGTTGTTGCCATCCTGTACCTGTCCCGCAGGTGTGATGTTCGGATGCACCGATCCTGTGCAGGTGTTGTTACACATGGTTTGCCACTGCGAGGACGATCAGCTGTCCGTCCTGTCTCCCCTGTAGCGCTGTCTTAGGCGTCTCACAGTATGGACATAGCAATTTATTGCCCTGGCCACATCTGCAGTCCTCATGCCTCCTTGCAGCATGCCTAAGGCACGTTGACGCAGATGAGCAGGGACCCTGTGCATCTTTCTTTTGGTGTTTTTCAGGGTCAGTAGAAAGGCCTCTTTAGTGTCCTAATTATTTATAACTGTGACCTTAATTGTCTACCGTCTGTAATCTGTTAGTGTCTTAACGACCGTTCCACAGGTTCATGTTCATTCATTGTTTATGGTTCATTGAACAAGCATGGGAAACTGTGTTTAAACCCTTTACAATAAAGATCTGTGACGTTATTTAGATTTTTATAAATTATCTTTGAAAGACAGGGTCCTGAAAAAGGGACGTTTCTTTTTTTGCTGAGTTTTTGACAACAATGTAGAGGAAATGGCACTGCACAGCTTCCATTAAGCAGTTGCTTTCAAACTATGGATTTCATGGCTAATTGAGGTAAAACAGTAATTTTGCTCATGGATGATGCATGTATGAACTACACATTAACACATCCAGCCCAAAGCAGGAGGTTTAAAAATATACACTTACCAGTTGAGTACCGGAGCGTGTCTTTAAGTACAGGACGTTGTGCACCTCTGTAAAAAACAACAACTTCCAGCTAAGTAGTGGGAGGTAGGCCTATACTGTGTGTGTGTGTGTGTGTGTGTTTGCATTGTATGTAGAGAAGGAGTATGGGGGCACCAGTCTATCACTATTCCACTAACCACTACAGTGTTTGCACAACTCCTCCACTCTGCTGTCACTCACACAACCCACTCCTTACACAGTATCAGCACAATAAAAGAGAGAGAGAGGGGAGGACAGAGAGAGAGAGAGAGAGAGAGAGAGAGAGAGAGAGAGAGAGAGAGAGACAGAGAGAGAGAGACAGAGAGAGAGAGAGAGAGAGAGAGAGAGAGAGAGAGAGAGAGAGAGAGAGCGAGATGAAACAGCCCACTCATGTCCAACACACATCACCTACATACTGTTTAGATGCTGTTGTTTAGAGTTGGCAGTTATCAACAACATAAAGAGTGTTTGTGTAAAATCTCTTATTTTCACCGAAACAAAAAAAGCCCACTCCTCATGCGCATCGCGTCTCCTCACGTCTCCTAAAACAGGGAGTATGGCAGGCTCAAAGGAACTGGTCACTAAACATTTTCCTCTGGTGAATGATGACACAAGGCAGCAGTACAACAGTTCTATGATATAACTCATATTCTTTTAGTGTATCTGGGTGTCTTTGTCCTGGTATTACCTCATGTAAAGCACCCGCACGAATGCACATGATTGGGGATGTTTCCACAAAATAAATAATCTAGTTGATATGGGGATGACAATGTCAATGAAATCTAGTAAAAGATATGAAGTTTGTCAGAACATTGTTTTATGAACAAACGTGTCCCATGTGAACACTACAAAAGGGAAAACAATTCCAAACTTAATTTGGAGCTGTATCAAACTTGTAGGCCTCCGGGGAAGAGAAGCTGCCTCTGGGGAAGAGAATCTGCATCCCAAATGGCACCCTATTCCCTACAGAGTGCACTAGTTTTGACCAGGTTAGCGCGCTATATAGGGAATAGGGTTCCATTTGGAAGGCAGCCAGCTCTGCATGCAAATCATGTATGCAAACAGTGTTTGGCGTGGCGTATAGAGTCTCCAGTCAAGTCTGTTGAATGCAGAGTAACACAACAACACGCAAAATGTGAAGTGTGAAGTGAAACAGCAGCTATGTGGTCAATGTGATGTGTTTGTGTAGACACTGAGTTAGCTGAACTGGATCATAACCAATCCTTCAACATGTCCAATAATAACACGTTTTGAAGCTCTTTGAAGATTCTCTCCAAATATGCTAACATAGTTCCTCAGCAATTTACAATGATATAAAGTACTGATACTGACTGAATAGTATTGATTTCTTCATTATAAACATGCAGGGTCTTCACTACCAAAGCTCAGACAGTACCTTTAGGTCTTAGCCAGCAAAACTCTCTCACTCTCTTTTCTATGTGATATCTCTGCAATAGAACACACCTGCCTCTGGATGGATTTGAGCGTTGATATGGAAATATGGAAATACTGTCCAGGAGAAGCAGAACAGATGGACTTGGTTATGACCATGTGATCATGTGGTCAACCTGAAACCAGAATGTGACCAAGAGGACTGTTTCCAACTCAGATCTCTCTGTCTCTGATCCCTCTCTCTCTCTATCTCTGATCTCTCTGTCTCTGATCCTTCTCTCTCTCTATCTCTGCTCTCCCTCCCTGTCCCCCCGCCCCCGCACCTCCCCTCCCCCTCCCTCTTTTTCCCCAGAACCTGTTGCCAATAGAGAGGGGATAGAACAAGGACTCGATATACAGTAAACATTAGCATACTGCCATCGGGTGGCCAATTAATAGATTACACACTGGCTTAGTGAAATCAAGCAACACAACGATGATCTCTACTGGTTAAAATACAACACAATGTGTACATTTGATACTGATAGTGTAGACTCTTCTACGGGCTTTTAAAGATTAATTATTTCTCAAAGTAATGAAGAAATAAATGAAGAACAATTCATGCAACGATATGCACTAGAGAGCACAAACTCCTTTCCTGTCCACTCATTTGAAGCCAAACTCAGACAGCAAATGTTTGCTAATGTTTGTTCATGTTGTAGAATTTCAAGCATATCCCTACTGCCTGGCATGTCCCACATTTGTATATTCAAAATCACACACGACTAGAATTGTTAACATTCGGTCAATTGTAACCAATATTGAGAACCATATCATGAGGTGATCTCTCGGTAAACCATCAATATGCACTAAGATCACACGCACAGCTGATCTCAATGCCAACTCCTAATGGAGTGATTATGGCCTTTTCTCATGTGAAGAAAAGTCTGTCCTCTCTCCTCCTGCTTCTCTCCTCCTGCTTCTCTCCTCTGTGACCTGGAAACCAATTAGTGTTCAAGGAGAGTGTCAATTCGTTACTAGGAAAACGGAAGACGGTCCTCCTGTCCTCGATAGCCTCCCATTTGCTAGGAAGTACAAGTGCATCCCACCTGATGCCACTTTCAAAACAACTGGGAACTCGGAAAGAAACAAGCTCCGACTTGGCAAAATTGTTTTGAATGGTTATCCAACTCGGAAACTTTCTAGAGCTCCGACTATCCAACCTGAAAGTCACTAACTTCCTGATATGACCTTGTTTTGTCAGAATTCCCAGTTGTCTTGAAAGGGCCATTAGTCCTTCACAGAAATGTTTTTAAATCTGCCATAACTCCTTTGAATCAGCTATCTTTTTCTCGAAGTAAAAAAACATGCATACATTTATAAAACGATATGTTACTTATCTACCTACATTAGCTTGTAGCACTTTATAAAATTATTCTGGAATTCCATCCTGTAAACAGTGGTGTGAAGTATTTAAGTAAAAATACTTTAAAGTACTACTTAAGTATATATCGACACAGGCGCAGACACAGGAGGCAGATGGTTCGAGTCTCTGATATTTATTAAAAAACAAGGGGCAGGTAATAAGCAGGTGGAGGACAGGTAGAAGTTCATAACCAGGTCAGAGTCCGAAAGGTACTGGATGAATGGTCAGGGCAGGATGAATGGTCAGGCAGGATGAATGGTCAGGGCAGGATGAATGGTCAGGCAGGCTGAATGGTCTGGCAGGATGAATGGTCAGGCAGGATGAATGGTCAGGGCAGGATGAATGGTCAGGGCAGGATGAATGGTCAGGCAGGATGAATAGTCAGGGCAGGCTGAATGGTCAGGCAGGATGAATGGTCAGGCAGGATGAATGGTCAGGCAGGATGAATGGTCAGGGCAGGATGAATGGTCAGGGCAGGCTGAATGGTCAGGGCAGGCTGAATGGTCAGGCAGGCTGAATGGTCAGGCAGGATGAATGGTCAGGCAGGCTGAATGGTCAGGCAGGATGAATGGTCAGGCAGGATGAATGGTCAGGCAGGATGAATGGTCAGGCAGGCGGGCTTTAGCGTCAGGGCAGGCAGAAAAGGTTGGAACCGGGAGGGCTAGAAAACAGACTCGGAAAAACAGGAGCACGGAAAAACATGCTGGTAAGCTTGATGAGACAAGACGAACTGGCTACAGACAAACAGGGGATGAATGCACTTTGGATAATGGGGAGACAGATCAGGGTGTGATAAAGTCGTTTTTTGGGGGTATATGTACTTTACTTTACTATTTATATTTTAGACTACTTTTACTTTTGATACATACGTCCAGTTCCATTTCCATTTACTTTGTATGCTTAATACAGTATTTCATCCATTAATAACTAGTCTAAATACAGTATGACATCCATTAATAACTAGTCTTAATACAGTATTTCATCCATTAATAACTAGTATTAATACAGTATTTCATCCATTAATAACTAGTCTAAATACAGTATGTCATCCATTAATAACTAGTCTTAATACAATATTTCATCCATTAATAACTAGTATTAATACAGTATGTCATCCATTAATAACTAGTCTTAATACAGTATTTCATCCATTAATACCTAGTCTAAATACAGTATGACATCCATTAATAACTAGTCTTAATACAAGATTTCATCCATTAATAACTAGTATTAATACAGTATGTCATCCATTAATAACTAGTCTAAATACAGTATTTCATCCATTAATAACTAGTCTTCATACAGTATTTAATCCATTAATAACTAGTCTTAATACAGTATGTCATCCATTAATAACTAGTCTTAATACAGTATTTCATCCATTAATAACTAGTCTTAATACAATATTTAATCCATTAATAACTAGTCTTGATACAGTATTTCATCCATTAATGACTAGTCTTAAGACTAGTCATTTCACTGGGTCTATATTCTGACTGTCTGTATACTACTGTACTATGCTATTACTGTACTCGAGTTTCTTACATTTCACTGGGTCTATATTCTTACAATAAAATGTTGGGATTAATTACCAGCCTTGTTGTTTTCAATGGTCCTGACAATAGTATGTTTTTATGAAATTGAAGTCTAATCAAAGGACTGTACTGTACTCAACTTTACAGCTGTACTGAACTATGCTTTTCTGAACAATACTACTGTACTGACATTCTACTGTACTGTACTGACCTATTCTACTGTATTGAACTATACTACTGTAGTGAACTGATCTACACTACTGTACTGAACTGTACTACTGTACTGAACTATACTACTGTACTGAACTATACTACTGTAGTGAACTGATCTACACTACTGTACTGAACTGTACTACTGTACTGTACTGAACTATTCTGCTGTATTGAACTATTCTACTGTACTGAACAATACTACTGTACTGTACTGACCTATTCTACTGTATTGAACTATACTACTGTAGTGAACTGATCTACACTACTGTACTGTATTGAACTATTCTACTGTACTGAACTATACTACTGTACTGTACTGAACTATTCCACTGTACTGAACTATACTACTGTACTGTACTGAACTATTCTACTGTACTGAACTGTACTACTGTACTGTACTGAACTATTCTGCTGTATTGAACTATTCTACTGTACTGAACAATACTACTGTACTGTAATGACCTATTCTACTGTATTGAACTATACTACTGTAGTGAACTGATCTACACTACTGTACTGAACTGTACTACTGTACTGTACTGACCTATTCTACTGTACTGAACAATACTACTGTACTGTACTGACCTATTCTACTGTATTGAACTATACTACTGTAGTGAACTGATCTACACTACTGTACTGTATTGAACTATTCTACTGTACTGAACTATACTACTGTACTGTACTGAACTATTCTACTGTACTGAACTATACTACTGTACTGTACTGAACTATTCTACTGTACTGAACTATACTACTGTACTGTACTGAACTATTCTGCTGTATTGAACTATTCTACTGTACTGAACAATACTACTGTACTGTACTACCTATTCTACTGTATTGAACTATACTACTGTAGTGAATTGATCTACACTACTGCACTGTACTGAACTATTCTACTGTACTGAATTATACTACTGAACTGAACAATACTACTGTAGTGAACTGAACTATACTACTGTACTCCACTGAACTATACTACTGTATTGAACTATACGACTTTAGTGAACTGATCTACACTACTGTACTGTGCAGAACTATTCTACTGTACAGAACTATTCTACTGTATTGATCTACACTACTGTACTGAACTGAACTATTCTACTGTACTGAACACTACTACTGTAGTGAACTGATCTACACTGCTGTGCTCCACTGAACTATTCCACTGTACTGAACTATTCTACTGTATTGAACTATTATACTGTATTGAACTATTCTACTGTACTGAACTGTACTACTGTACTGTACTGAACTATTCTACTGTACTGAACTATACTACTGTAGTGAACTGATCTACACTACTGTACTGTACTGAACTATTCTACTGTACTGAACTATACTACTGTACTGTACTGAACTGAACTATTCTACTGTACTGAACTATACTACTGTAGTGAACTGAACTATACTACTGTACTGTACTGAACTATACTACTGTACTGTACTGAACTATTCTACTGTATTGAACTATACTACTGTAGTGAACTGATCTACACTACTGTACTGTACTGAACTATTCTACTGTACTGAACTATACTACTGTACTGTACTGAACTATACTACTGAACTGAACTATACTACTGTACTGTACTGAACTATTCTACTGTGTTGAGCTATACTACTGTAGTGAACTGAAGTATACTACTGTACTGTACAGAACTATTCTACTGTACTGAACAATACTACTGTAGTGAACTGATCTACACTGCTGTACTCCACTGAGCTATTATACTGTACTGAACTATACTACTGTACTGTACTGAACTATTCTACTGTACTGTACTGAACTATTATACTGTACTGAACTATACTACTGTACTGTACTGAACTATTCTACTGTACTGAACTATACTACTGTACTGTACTGAACTATTCTACTGTACTGAACTATACTACTGTACTGTACTGAACTATTCTACTGTACTGAACTATACTACTGTACTGTACTGAACTATACTACTGAACTGAACTATACTACTGTACTGTACTGAACTATTCTACTGTGTTGAGCTATACTACTGTAGTGAACTGAACTATACTACTGTACTGTACTGAACTATTCTACTGTACTGAACAATACTACTGTAGTGAACTGATCTACACTACTGTACTCCACTGAGCTATTATACTGTACGGAACTATTCTACTGTACTGTACTGAACTATTCTACTGTATTGAACTATACTACTGTAGTGAACTGATCTACACTGCTGTACTCCACTGAGCTATTATACTGTACGGAACTATTCTACTGTACTGTACTGAACTATTCTACTGTATTGAACTATACTACTGTAGTGAACTGATCTACACTACTGTACTGTACTGAACTATTCTACTGTACTGAACTATACTACTGTACTGTACTGAACTATTCTGCTGTATTGAACTATACTACTGTATTGAACTATACGACTTTAGTGAACTGATCTACACTACTGTACTCTACAGAACTATTCTACTGTACTGTACTGAACTATTCTACTGTATTGAACTATACTACTGTAGTGAACTATACTACTGTAGTGAACTGAACTATACTACTGTACTGTACTGAACTATACTACTGTACTGTACTGAACTATTCTACTGTGTTGAGCTATACTACTGTAGTGAAATGAACTATACTACTGTACTCTACTGAACTATACTATTGTACTATACTGTACTCAAGTTTCTTACAATTCACTGTCTGTATTCTTACAATAGATATTTGGGATTAATTACCAGCCTTGCTGTTTTCAGTGGTCCTGATAGGTTGATATTTCATTGGTGCCTTGAGAAGAGAATCTAGAGACAGCTGCCTGTTATCTGACTTGTTTGACAAGGTAACAATGGGAGATCAACTGATCTGCTGGTCTTTTCCTTTTTCGTTGCAAGTTTGTTTTAACACACTGGTGCATGTCATACAGTATTTCATCCATTAATAACTAGTCTAAATACAGTATGTCATCCATTAATAACTAGTCTTAATACAGTATTTCATCCATTAATAACTAGTCTTAATACAGTATTTCATCCATTAATAACTAGTATTAATACAGTATGTCATCCATTAATAACTAGTCTAAATACAGTATTTCATCCATTAATAACTAGTCTAAATACAGTATGTCATCCATTAATAACTAGTCTTAATACAGTGTTTCATCCATTAATAACTAGTCTTCATACAGTATTTCATCCATTAATAACTAGTCTTAATACAGTATGTCATCCATTAATAACTAGTCTTAATACAGTATTTCATCCATTAATAACTAGTCTTAATACAGTATTTCATCCATTAATAACTAGTCTAAATACAGTATGTCATCCATTAATAACTAGTCTTGAACTGATCTACACTGCTGTACTCCACTGAACTATTATACTGTATTGAACTATACTACTGTAGTGAACTGATCTACACTGCTGTACTGAACTGTACTACTGTAATGTACTGAACTATTCTACTGTACTGAACTATACTACTGTACTGTACTGAACTATTCTACTGTACTGAACAATACTACTGTAGTGAACTGATCTACACTGCTGTACTGAACTATACTACTGTACTGTACTGAACTATTCTACTGTACTGAACTATACTACTGTACTGTACTGAACTATTCTACTGTACTGAACTATACTACTGTACTGTACTGAACTATTCTACTGTACTGAACTATACTACTGTACTGTACTGAACTATTCTACTGTACTGAACTATACTACTGTAGTGAACTGAACTATACTACTGTACTGTACTGAACTATACTACTGTACTGTACTGAACAATGGGAGATCAACTGATCTGCTGGTCTTTTCCTTTTTGGTTGCAAGTTTGTTTTAACACACTGGTGCATGTCATCTCCTGTCAGTAGCACTTTAAGATGTCCAGTGCTAACCTACAGCTGGGCTTTAAGTCTGCCTGTTGGATACAACTCACCCATTGGTTTTTAGGGTTTAAAGTACAAATGATCGCTGCCTGCTTCCAGCACCGTGGATTGCTTGTGGAATTATCAGAGGAGCACTATCAAGCAGGTGTGCCTGCCCAGTAATTGGAATGTTCCATTGAAAAAACTGGGGGTATTTTTCTAATGTCATAATTCACGTAATTTTTCTGTGATGTTATGGCCTGATATGTTGAAGTGTATTATGTATTGGCCAGTGCTATACTAACTATTTGTTCTGTATACATCGGGCCCTTCTTTGGACACCGTGTTAATAACAAACCTCCAAACGAGCTTCAATGCCATACAACACTCCCTCCGTGGCCTCCAACTGCTTTTAAATGCAAGTAAAACTAAATGCATACTCTTCAACCGATTGCTGCCCACATCCGCCCGCCCAACTAGCATCACTACTCTGGAAAGTTCTGACTTAGAATATGTGGAATATGTGTCTGGTTAGACTGTAAACTCTCTTTCCAGACTCACATTATGCATCTCCAATCCAAAATTAAATCTAGAATTGCCTTTCTATTTCACAACAAAGCATCCTTCACTTGTGCTGCCAAACATACACTCGTAAAACTGACTATCCTACCGATCCTTGACTTTGGTGATGTCATTTACAAAATAGCCTCCAACACTCTACTCAGCAAATTGGATGCAGTCTATCACAGTGCTACCGTTTTGTCACCAAAGCCCATATACTACCCACCACTGCGACCTGTATGCTCTCGTGGGCTGGCCCTCACTACATATTCATCGCCAAACCCACTGGCTCCAGGTCATCTATAAGTCTTTGCTAGGTAAAGCCCCACCTTATCTCAGCTCACTGGTCACCATAGCAACACCCACACGTAGCATGCGCTCCAGCAGGTGTATTTCACTGGTCATCCCCAAAACCAACACCTCCTTTGGCCGCCTTTCCTTACAGTTCTTTGCTGCCAATGACTGGAACGAATTGCAAAAATCACTGAAGCTGGAGACTTATATCTCCCTCTCTAACTTTAAGCATCAGCTGTCAGAGCAGCTTACCCATCACTGTACCTGTACACAGCCCATCTGTAAATAGCACACCCAACTACCTCATCCCCATATTTTTATATATTTTTTGCTCTTTTGCACCCCAGTATCTCTACTTGCACATCATCATCTGCACATCTATCACTCCAGTGTTAATGCTAAATTGCAATTATTTTGCCACTATGGCCTATTTATTGCCTTACCTCCCTAATCTTACTACATTTCTACACACTGTACATAGATTTTTCTATTGTGTTATTGACTGTACGTTTGTTTATCCCATGTGTAACTCTGTGTTGTTGTTTTTGTCACACTGCTTGCTTTATCTTGGCCAGGTCACAGTTGTAAATGAGAACTTGTTCTCAACTAGCCTACCTGGTCAAATAAAGGTGAAATAAAAATTATAGTTTTTTTAGAAATATTGACTAAATTATCTGTTTGTTATTTAGAAACTCTAGCCTAAGTTTATACTGTATGTTAGGGTTGGTTGATGAATCCTTACAACTAAATAACACCAAAACAACGACAAAGAGCTAGTTATACATAACTTTAATTCAGTTATAAAAACTACATATTTACAAAAGCTTTTTAAACCTCTGTAATATACAGAGTATGTAAACTATTGAAAAATTGCTCTTCATAATTACATACAGACATAATATTAATGAGAAAAAACACAGTCATTGCTAGACATAGTAAATATGGCCGACATCTTTGTCCGTGTAAATGTCTGTAGGAGTGATACTATCCTTATGGAGAGTACCTGTGAGGGTGTGAACAGATCTTTCATCATCCTGGTCAGTCTGTGGCTGAACGGTGTCCGTCTGTCTTTATAACATTACTGTCTGAACAATCAACATCAGGATCAGTAACATCAGTGTCTGTAGGGCTGTCTCCGTGGGTTACCTCTGTGTCTGTCTTGGAGAGGATCTGTGTCTGTGTGACTGCTGTCTGTAGGGCTATCACAGTGGGTTACCTCTGTCTGTCTTGGAGAGGATCTGTGTCTGTGTGACTGCTGTCTGTAGGGCTATCACAGTGGGTTACCTCTGTGTCTGTCTTGGAGAGGATCTGTGTCTGTGTGACTGCTGTCTGTAGGGCTATCACAGTGGGTTACCTCTGTCTGTCTTGGAGAGGAGAGTCTACGTCTGTATCTGTGTCTGTGTGACTGCTGTCTGTAGGGCTGTCATTGTAGGGTGTGTCTGTATCTGTGTCTGTGTCTGTGGCCGTTGAGTCGCTATGTTTGATGCATGTGTCTGTTGGCATGGTCTCTGTGGTGTTAGGGTCACAAGGTATTCTGTCTGTACTGTCAGTTTGTCTCTCCCCTCTTCATGTCTCCCAGTCCTGTGTGTTGTCCCTCTGTCTCTCCCCTCTCCATGTCTCCCAGTCCTGTGTGTTGTCCCTCTGTCTCTCCCCTCTCCATGTCTCCCAGTCCTGTGTTTTGTCCCTCTGTCTCTCCCCTCTCCATGTCTCCCAGTCCTGTGTGTTGTCCCTCAGTTTCTCCCCTCTCCATGTCTCCCAGTCCTGTGTGTTGTCCCTCTGTTTCTCCCCTCTCCATGTCTCCCAGTCCTGTGTGTTGTCCCTCAGTTTCTCCCTCTCCATGTCTCCTAGTCCTGTGTGTTGTCCCTCTGTCTCTCCCCTCTCCATGTCTCCTAGTCCTGTGTGTTGTCCCTCTGTCTCTCCCCTCTCCATGTCTCCCAGTCCTGTGTGTTGTCCCTCTGTCTCTCCCCTCTCCATGTCACCTAGTCCTGTGTGTGTCTCCCAGTCCTGTTAGATGTCCCTCTGTCTCTCCCCATATTTCCCGTAGCCCAGCAGGCTCCAACCTCAGGCTCTATGCACTGTCCATGTCAATAGCCTCTTTGTGGACAGAATCTGTAGACTAATTACATCCAGTCTCTGACTAGGTCTCCTGTAGGCTCACTACATCTAGTCTCTGGCTCGATCTCCGTCATGTCTGTGTTTCTCGTCTCCAGGTCTGTGTTCCATGTCTCTCCTCCCCTCTCCTCCCCCCCGTCTCTCCCCCCCTCCATCTCTCCTCCCCGCCTTTCCGTCTCTCCTCCCCTCCCCTCCCCTCCGTCTCTCCTCCTCTCCCATCCATCTCTCCTCCCCTCCCATCCATCTCTCCTCCCCTTCCCTCTGTCTCTCCTCCCCTCCCCTCCGTCTCTCCTCCCCTCCCCTCCCATTCATCTCTCCTCCACTCCCATCCATCTCTCCTCCACTCCCATCCATCTCTCCTCCCTCCCTCCATCACTCCTCCCCTCCCCTCCGTCTCCCCTCCCATCCATCTCTCCTCCTTTCCCATCCATCTCTCCTCCCTCCCATCCATCTCCCTCCCCTCCCCGTCTCTCCTCCCCTCCCATCCATCTTCTCCTCCTCCCATCCATCTCTCCTCCCTCCCTCCGTCACTCCTCCTCCCCTCCATCTCTCCTCCTCCCATCCATCTCTCCTCCCTCCCCTCTGTCTCTCCTCCCTCCCTCCGTCTCTTGTCCCCTCCCCTCAATCACTCCTCCCCTCCCATCCGTCTCTCCCAGCCCAGAGAGTTCCCTCCTCAGGCTTTGTGCCCTGTCCCTGTAAGCCTGGCAGAGCAGTGGGTCTGGCATGTGGTTGGCATGGATCTCTGCCAGCTTCATGTAGACTACATACAGTGCCTGTGGGTTGGCACGGTCCTCCAGGGCAGCAGCCTGAGCCATCTGAAAGTAGCCCACCGAGTCATAGGCATCCTGGGGAGAGGAAGGTAGGGGGTGGGGGAAATGGAAGAGAGGAGGGTGGGGGTCGGCAAAGTGGGGGGTGGATGAGAGGAGAGAAGGGAAGCAGGGGGAGATAAAAAGGGCAGGTGGGGAGAGAGGAGAGGAGGGCAGGGGGAGATGGAGGAGAGGAGGGGCGAGGGGAGATGGAGGAGAGGTGGGCAGAGGGGAGAGATGGAGGAGAGGAGGGGGAGAGAGATGGAGGAGAGGAGGGGAGGGCAAGGGGAGATGGAGGAGAGGAGGGCAGAGGGAGAGATGGAGGAGAGGAGGGGAGAGAGATGGAGGAGAGGAGGGAGGGCAAGGGGAGATGGAGGAGAGTAGAGGAAGTTAGGGGGAGATTGAGGAGAGGAGGGGGAGAGAGATGGATGGGAGGAGGGCAGGGTGGAGAGATGGATGAAAGGAGTGGGAGAGAGATGGAGGAGAGGAGGGGAGGGCAAGGGGGAGATGGAGGAGAGGAGAAGAGGTAGATGGGGGAGAGGAGGGCAAGGGGGAGATGGACGAGAGGAGAGGAAGGCAAGGGGAGAGATGGAGAGATGGGGGGAGAGGAGGAGGACAGAGGTGTTGGGAATAATTGGCCTTTTAGTTATTCATTAATAGTGTAAAAGGGTTTGTTACTATTGCTCTCTATCCTTCTTTTATTTAACTAGGCAAGTTAGTTAATTAAGAACAAATTCTTATTTATGATGACGGCCTACCCTGGCCAAACCCTAACGACGCTGGGCCAATTGTGCGCCACCCAACGAGACTCCCAAACATGATTGGTTGTGATACGGCCTGGAATTGAACCAGGGTCTGTAGTGATGCCTCTAGCACTGAGATGCCTCTAGCACTGAGATGCCTTTACCTTTAGTTTGTGCAGCGTCAGGTCCCCCAGCCTGCAGTAGAGCTTGGTGTAGTATCTAGCCTCCAGGGGGGTGCTGCAGTACAGCAGGGCTGAGAGACAGAGACTTGAGGTAGTAGTTCTCTGTCATCTCATACTGCTCCAGACTGTAGTACACCGTAGCCAGACGGTGGTACGCTGCCCGCTCATTCACACACACACCTGGAGGACAATAACATAGCAGGATGGTTATCTACACGAATGGAATGAATAGATTCAAACCAAGATTGGTAGTCCTGGTTAGAGGAAGCAGACCAGTAGCTGGAGCCAAAGGGTTTCTGCTTCAAATCCCGGTCCAGGTCATAAAAGTGGAAATTGAACTCTGTCCCTCCCTCCTACATTACCTGTTCTGGTACTGGTCTGTACGGCCAGAATGGCGTACTGTAGAGCCTCTTCATGTTCTTCCTGGGTCATCAGTAGTTCAGTCAGTTTACTCAGCAGTCTGAACTCTGAGTGGACGTCACCGATGCTCCGAGCAAACGGGAGACTGCCGTCCTAAAACAAGAGCAGAGAACCACTGCTGTTATAATGTGCTGCTTTTAACAGGCTGAGGCCTGGGCATAAAAACAAGCCTGTTATAAATGTGTGTACGTTTCCAATTGAACTGAAACTATTATACAGAAAGTAACTTTGAAATAAATGTTACCAATATGTCAGAATAATCTGCAATCTCATGGAGTAGATCGACACTCCAAAACCTAATTTCCTCTGGTGACCAATAAAGTGTATTCAGTTCAATGATACCCTGTAGAAGGGCAGTGATGCCAGTCTGTTCCTGTGGCCTTTGAAGAAGACATCTCCTGCCTCCTCGTAGATACTCATGGCGAAGCGAGGGTCGTTCATCCTCAGGGCTGTCTTCACTGCCGCCTGCCAATCAATCAGAATCCATTCACAATCAATACATCACCTTATTGATCCAGTGCTGTGAGGGAACGTCTCGTATGGTCAAAGTAGCAGTACTAGAACATGGGACCTATAATTCATTAAACTCTTACCTTGTTGTTTGGCATTTGGGTCATGCAATGCAGGATGTTGTAAACAAGGTTTATAGAGAGACAGATTGTGACATCATATGATAAAACATGGTCTGACGATATGATCCAGTGTGATTATAGGTCAGGTGTGGGAGTAGATGGTTATCATTATGCAGGCACACATAGTAGGGACACTAATCTACTTCCCTTTTTCTCTCTTCTTTGCCTGCTCTTCTTGTCCTCCCTCCCTTCCCTTCTCCCATGGTGAGGGGTCCTGTCGGCAAATTCGTCTATGTGGATGAGGTAGTAGATGTGTCCTCTCTCTCTCTCTCTCTCTCTCTCTCTCTCTCTCTCTCTCTCTCTCCCTCTCATCCCCCTCTCTCTCTCTGGACTCACCTGTAGGTACATGTCAGCCAGTTCGTCTTCATGGATGAGGTAGTAGATGCGTCCCACCTGAAGCCAGGTCTCTGACTCTTCCTCTCTCTTCCCCAGGTCGATGGAGATACGCAGACTCTGCTTACTGTAGTCCAGAGACTTCCTTGATGATCTGTTTGAATTGAATAACTTTATTAATCCCCAGACTCTGCTAAGTGTAGTTCAGTGACTTCCTCGATGACCTGAGAATAGCAAAACAGTAATTCATTCAAAAGCAGTTACTTTGCAGTGTTGATAGGGAGAGAGAGAGGGAGATTGACACAGAGTGAAAGACAGAGAGAGATCGAAATTCAGACAGAGATGTAAACCTACTTCTCAGTATTGAGAGAGAGGTAGAGACAGACAGAGATATATTAACCTACTTCTCAGTATTGATGGAGAGGTAGAGACAGACAGAGATATATTAACCTACTTCTCAGTATTGAGAGAGAGGTAGAGACAGACAGAGATATATTAACCTACTTCTCAGTATTGAGAGAGAGGTAGAGACAGACAGAGATATATTAACCTACTTCTCAGTATTGAGGGAGAGGTAGAGACAGACAGAGATATATTAACCTACTTCTCAGTATTGAGGGAGAGGTAGAAACAGACAGAGATATATTAACCTACTTCTCAGTATTGATGGGGAGGTAGAGACAGACAGAGATATATTAACCTACTTCTCAGTATTGATGGAGAGGTAGAGACAGACAGAGATATATTAACCTACTTCTCAGTATTGAGGGAGAGGTAGAGACAGACAGAGATATATTAACCTACTTCTCAGTATTGATGGAGAGGTAGAGACAGACAGAGATATATTAACCTACTTCTCAGTATTGATGGAGAGGTAGAGACAGACAGAGATATATTAACCTACTTCTCAGTATTGAGGGAGAGGTAGAGGCTGCTGAGGATCTCTAGATATTCTCCCTCTAGTCTCTTGTCTTTCAGGTCCCTGGACACAGACACACAGTGCTCATAGTAGAGGATACTCTGTCCATATAGCAGCACGTCAGCATAGTGACGACTCAGGACTTTAGCCACCACCATCTGACCTAGAGAGAGAGAGAGAGAGAGAGAGAGAGAGAGAGAGAGAGAGACACAAGAGGACAAAGACACAAGAGGACAGAGACACAAGAGGACAGAGACACAAGAGGACAGAGGGCAGAGTCACCAGAGGGCAGAGTCACCAGAGGGCAGAGTCACCAGAGGGCAGAGTCACCAGCGGGCAGAGTCACCAGAGGGCAGAGTCACCAGAGGGCAGAGTCACCAGAGGGCAGAGTCACCAGCGGGCAGAGTCACCAGAGGGCAGAGTCACCAGCGGGCAGAGTTACCAGAGGGCAGAGTCACCAGAGGGCAGAGTCACCAGAGGGCAGAGACACCAGAGGGCAGAGACACCAGAGGACAGAGACACCAGAGGACAGAGGACAGAAGACACAAGAGGACAGAGACACCAGCGGGCAGAGACACCAGAGGGCAGAGACACCAGAGGGCAGAGACACCAGAGGGCAGAGACACCAGAGGACAGAGACACCAGAGGACAGAGACACCAGAGGCCAGAGGACAGAAGACACAAGAGGACAGAGACACAAGAGGCCAGAGACACAAGAGGACAGAGACACAAGAGGACAGACACACAAGAGGACAGAGGCCAGAGACAGAAGTTCAGATAGTAGCTACTTTTGATTGACATGATCGTGATTGGTTGTTGTCTTTCCTAGTTTAGTTGAACTAGCCTTAAGGTTAGGTTTAGGTTTCGGCTTAGTTTTGACAGCGATATTTCCTGGTGTGGAGGGTTAGGGTTAAGGTAACTCACTGGGTAGATTCATGGCCTGGAGGGAGGTGAGGAGGCCCATCTCATAACACAGCCTGGCGTCCTGGCTCCTCCCCCTGTCCTTGTAGCTCCGCCCCAACCATAGGTAGGTCTGGACGTGCTCCTCGTCAACGGGACTCTCCCAGATCTCCAGGAACAACCACAGAGACCTGAGGGATATACAGAAGGAAACAGTCGCTCTCATTTAGCAGGATACAACCATGTAGAGAAACAGACACTAACTCGACCAGGAAAGGATTCATATTATTACAAATGTAACACGCACGCATGTAAAATCAAATCAAATTTTATTTGTCACATACACATGGTTAGCAGATGTTAACGCGAGTGTAGCGAAATGCTTGTGCTTCTAGTTCCGACCATGCAGTAGTATCTAACAAGTAATCTAACAAAATCAACACATCTACCTTATACAAGAGTAAAGGAATGAATACGAGTATGTACATATAAATATATGGATGAGCGATGGCTGATCGGCATAGGCAAGATGCGGTAGATGGTACGGAATACAGCATATACATATGAGATGAGTAATGTAGGATATGTAAACATTATATAAATGGCATTTTTTAAAGTGGCTAGTGATACATTAATTTCATCCAATTATAATTATTAAAGTGGCTATAGATTTGAGTCGATGGCCGAACGGCATAGGCAAGATTCAGTAGATGGTTTAGAGTACAGTGTATACATTTGATATGAGTATGTCGGATATGTAAACATTATATACAAAATTGTTTAAAGTGGCTAGTGATACATTTGTTACATCCAATTCCTATTTTTAAAGTGGCTAGAGATTTAAGTCAGTATGTTGGCAGCAGCCACTCAATGTTAGTGATGGCTGTTTAACAGTCTGATGGCCTTGAGATAGAAGCTGTTTTTCAGTCTCTCGGTCCCAGCTTTGATGCACCTGTACTGACCTCGCCTTCTGGATGATAGCGGGGTGAACAGGCAGTGGCTCGGGTGGTTGTTGTCCTTGATGATCTTTTTGGCCTTCCTGTGACATCGGGTGGTGTAGGTGTCCTGGAGGGCAGGTAGTTTACCCCCCCGGTGATGCGTTGTGCAGCCCTCACTACCCACTGGAGAGCCTTACGGTTGTGGGCGGAGCAGTTGCCGTACCAGGCGGTGATACAGCCCGACAGGATGCTCTCGATTGTGCATCTGTAGAAGTTTGTAAGTGATTTTGGTGACAAGCCGAATTTCTTCAGCCTCCTGAGGTTGAAGAGGCGCTGTTGCGCCTTCTTCACCACGCTGTCTGTGTGGGTGGACCAATTCAGTTTGTCCGTAATGTGTACGCCGAGGAACTTAAAACTTTCCACCTTCTCCACTACTGTCCCCTCGATGTGGATAGGGGGGTGCTCCCTCTCCTGTTTCCTGAAGTCCACGATCATCTCCTTTGTTTTGCTGACGTTGAGTGAGAGGTTATTTTCCTGACACCACACTCCGAGGGCCCTCACCTCCTCTCTGTAGGCCGTCTCGTCGTTGTTGGTAATCAAGCCTACCGCTGTAGTGTCGTCATCAAACTTGATGATTGAGTTGGATGCGTGCTTGGCCACGCAGTCATGGGTAAACAGGGAGTACAGGAGAGGGCTGAGAACGCACCCTTGTGGGGCCCCAGTGTTGAGGATCAGCGGGGTGGAGGTGTTGTTTAGTACCCTCACCACCTGGGGCCGGCCCGTCAGGAAGTCCAGGACCCAGTTGCACAGGGCTGGGTCGAGACCCAGGGTCTCGAGCTTAATGACGAGCTTGGAGGGAACTATGGTGTTAAATGCTGAGCTGTAGTCAATAAACAGCATTCTTACATAAGTATTCCTCTTGTCCAGATGGGTTAGGGCAGTATGCAGTGTGATTGCGATTAAGGCTGCCTGTGGACCTATTGGGACGGTAAGCAAATTGGAGTGGGTCTAGGGTGTCTGGCAGGATGGAGGTGATATGATCCTTGACTAGTCTCTCAAAGCACTACGCAGTCATCTACTGTATACACACACACACACACACACACACACACAAACACACACTTCTGACCCGTGCCCCCTCCACCCCACACACCCTCCCTCCTTGCTGACCTGAATAGGAATCGTTCTGCCAGTGTGGGTGCCCCCACGCCCAGTGCCAGGCAGCCCAGGTTGGCGAGGGCCAGGGCCTGGTTCCTCTGATTGCCACTCTCCCTGGAGATGGTTAGGGCATGGTGGAGGTGGCTGCCGGCCTCGCGGATGCCACCCTGCCGCCGCAGACACAGAGCCAGCAGGTTGTGGATCACTCCCCTCTGGGTCGGGCTGTCGGTTCCCTGCCAGGAAAGAGAGGAGATAGAGGTTTGATTGATTCATTGATTACAAGATCTTTACAAGTCCTGTTAAAAGCTCCTGTAAGACGAGCCTGCCAGGTGGCAAGGCAGAGCTACTCCCTGGTTCCTTACATCTGACCAGTTGCTTCAGAGATAGACAAGTGTATAGTGGGCAGGGACTAGAGGTCAATGTTGGCTATGATGATGATACTCATAATATTGTAGAGATAATGAGACTGTCACCTGTAGAGACTGTAATTACCAGAGAGACTGTAGTTACCTGTAGAGACTGTATTTACCAGAGAGACTGTAGTTACCTGTAGAGACTCTAAGTACCAGAGAGACTGTAGTTACAGTGGGGCAAAAAAGTATTTAGTCAGCCACCAATTGTGCAAGTTCTCCAACTTAAAAAGATGAGAGAGGCCTGTAATTTTCATCATAGGTACACTTCAACTATGACAGACGAAATGAGAAAAAGAAATCCAGAAAATCACATTGTAGGATTTGTTATTTATTTATTTGCAAATTATGGTGGAAAATAAGTATTTGGTCAATAACAAAAGTTTATCTCAATACTTTGTTATATACCCTTTGTTGGCAATGACAGAGGTCAAACGTTTTCTGTAAGTCTTCACAAGGTTTTCACACACTGTTGCTGGTATTTTGGCCCATTCCTCCATGCAGATCTCCTCTAGAGCAGTGATGTTTTGGGGCTGTCACTGGGCAATACAGACTTTCAACTCCCTCCAAAGATTTTCTATGGGGTTGAGATCTGGAGACTGGCTAGGCCACTCCAGGACCTTGAAATGCTTCTTGAAATGCTTCTTGCCCGGGCGGTGTGTTTGGGATCATTGTCATGCTGAAAGACCCAGCCACGTTTCATCTTCAATGCCCTTGCTGATGGAAGGAGGTTTTCACTCAAAATCTCACGATACATGGCCCCATTCATTCTTTCCTTTACACGGATCAGTCGTCCTGGTCCCTTTGCAGAAAAACAGCCCCAAAGCATGATGTTTCCACCCCATGCTTCACAGTAGGTATGGTGTTCTTTTGATGCAACTCAGCATTCTTTGTCCTCCAAACACGACGAGTTGAGTTTTTACCAAAAAGTTATATTTTGGTTTCATCTGACCATATGACATTCTCCCAATCCTCATCTGGATCATCCAAATGCTCTCTAGCAAACTTCAGACGGGCCTGAACATGTACTGGCTTAAGCAGGGGGACACGTCTGGCACTGCAGGATTTGAGTCCCTGGCGGCGTAGTGTGTTACTGATGGTAGGCTTTGTTACTTTGATCCCAGCTCTCTGCAGGTCATTCACTAGGTCCCCCCGTGTGGTTCTGGGATTTTTGCTCACCATTCTTGTGATCATTTTGACCCCACGGGTGAGATCTTGCGTGGAGCCCCAGATCGAGGAAGATTACCAGTGGTCTTGTATGTCTTCCATTTCCTAATAATTGCTCCCACAGTTGATTTCTTCAAACCAAGCTGCTTACCTATTGCAGATTCAGTCTTCCCAACCTGGTGCAGGTCTACAATTTTGTTTCTGGTGTCCTTTGACAGCTCTTTGGTCTTGGCCATAGTGGAGTTTGGAGTGTGACTGTTTGAGGTTGTGGACAGGTGTCTTTAATACTGATAACAAGTTCAAACAGGTGCCATTAATACAGGTAACGAGTGGAGGACAGAGGAGCCTCTTAAAGAAGAAGTTACAGGTCTGTGAGAGCCAGAAATCTTGTTTGTTTGTATGTGACCAAATACTTATTTTCCACCATAATTTGCAAATAAATTCATTAAAAATCCTACAATGTGATTTTCTGGATTTTTTTTCATCATTTTGTCTGTCATAGTTGAAGTGTACCTATGATGAAAATTACAGGCCTCTCTCATCTTTTTAAGTTGGAGAACTTGCACAATTGGTGGCTGACTAAATACTTTTTTGCCCCACTGTACCTGTAGAGACTGTAGTTACCTGTAGAGACTGTATTTACCAGAGAGACTGTAGTTACCTGTAGAGACTGTAGTTACCTGTAGAGACTG
This sequence comes from Brachymystax lenok tsinlingensis, assembly GCA_030435695.1. NCBI lineage: Eukaryota > Metazoa > Chordata > Actinopteri > Salmoniformes > Salmonidae > Brachymystax > Brachymystax lenok. The sequence goes on from CM059789.1 coordinate 11,397,734, forward strand.
TAGTTACCAGAGAGACTGTAGTTACCTGTAGAGACTGTAGTTACCTGTAGAGACTCTAATTACCAGAGAGACTGTAGTTACCTGTAGAGACTGTATTTACCAGAGGGACTGTAGTTACCTGTAGAGACTCTAATTACCAGAGAGACTGTAGTTACCTGTAGAGGCTGTAGTTACCTGTAGAGACTGTACTTACCAGAAAGACTGTAGTTACCTGTAGAGCCTGTAGTTACCTGTAGAGACTGTAATTACCAGAGAGACTGTAAATACCAGTAGAGACTGTATTTACCAGAGAGACTGTAGTTACCTGTAGAGACTCTAATTACCAGAGAGACTGTAGTTACCTGTAGAGACTGTATTTACCAGAGAGACTGTAGTTACCTGTAGAGACTCTAATTACCAGAGAGACTGTAGTTACCTGTGGAGACTGTAATTACCAGAGAGACTTTAGTTACCTATAGAGACTGTAATTACTAGAGAGACTGTAGTTACCTGTAGAGACTGTACTTACCTGTAGAGACTGTACTTACCTGTAGAGACTGTAATTACCAGAGAGACTTTAGTTACCTGTAGAGACTGTATTTACCTGTAGAGACTGTAGTTACAAGTAGTGAACATAGTTACCTGTAGAGACTGTAGTTACCTGTAGAGACTGTAGTAGTGGCTGCAAGGTGTTCTGTGCCCTCTCAGGCTGTCCCGTCAGGACTAACAGCCATCCCAGCAGTACTGACGCCTCAAACCCCTCCTCCTCGTTGATACCTCCCCCGGTCTGTACAGCCTGCTGGGCACAGGGCAGGGCCTTCTCCAGGGCCCCGTGTTGCTGGTACACACAGGCCAGGCCCAGACATAGGTCTCTCTGGGTCTTAAGGTCGTCACCCCGCTCCGCAATTGCCAAAGCCTGCTGCAGGTACACCACGATCTGGGCCGGTAGAAGAGACGTCCCCTCTTTCCATCGCGGGTTCAGACGCACCTATGAAACATTTACATGTAAAACATTTGAAGAATTATAAACTCAGCAAAAAAAGAAACATCCTCTCACCATCACCTGCGTTTATTTTCAGCAAACTTAACATTTGTAAATATTTGTATGAACATAACAAGATTCAACAACTGAGACATAAACTGAACAAGTTCCATAGACATGTGACTAACAGAAATGGAATAATGTGTCCCTGAACAAAGGGGGGGTCAAAATCAAAAGTAACAGTCAGTATCTGGTGTGGCCACCAGCTGCATTAAGTACTGCAGTGCATCTCCTCCTCGTCCGTCCTGTCTCTCTGTTGCGCTGTCTTAGGCGTCTCACAGTACGGACATAGCAATTTATTGCCCTGGCCACATTTGCAGTCCTCATGCCTCCTTGCAGCATGCCTAAGGCACGTTGACGCAGATGAGCAGGGACCCTGTGCATCTTTCTTTTGGTGTTTTTCAGAGTCAGTAGAAAGGCCTCTTTAGTGTCCTAATTATTCATAACTGTGACCTTAATTGCTTACCGTCTGTAAGCTGTTAGTGTCTTAACGACCGTTCCACAGGTGCATGTTCATTACTTGTTTACGGTTAATTGAACAAGCATGGGAAACAGTGTTTAAACCCTTTACAATGAAGATCTGTGAAGTTATTTGGATTTTTACGAATTATCTTTGAAAGACAGGGTCCTGAAAAAGGGACGTTTCTATTTTTGGCTGAGTTTATGTTCTTTTGCATTTTTTTATTTTATTTAGTCTATTTACATTCTGTTGTATACTGTGTAGTAATATGTCATTCTATTGTATACTGTGTAGTAATATGCCATTCTGTTGTATACTGTGTAGTAATATGTCATTATATTGTATACTGTGTAGTAATATGCCATTGTGTTGTATACTGTGTAGTAATATGCCATTCTGTTGTATACTGTGTAGTAATATGCCATTCTGTTGTATACTGTGTAGTAATATGCCATTCTGTTGTATACTGTGTAGTAATATGCCATTCTGTTGTATACTGTGTAGTAATATGCCATTCTGTTGTATAGTGTGTAGTAATATGCCATTCTATTGTAAACTGTGTAGTAATTTGCCCTTCTGTTGTATACTGTGTAGTAATATGCCATTCTGTTGTATACTGTGTAGTAATATGCCATTTGTTTTTGAAATATTAGAATGTGATTGCCTAACAAACAAACCATAGCCTACCGAGTTCCTGCTGAACAGTTCTATCCTGTGGAAGGCATCCTGTAGTGAGTGGTCCTGTCCAGTGTCCAGGCTGAGTGATGCCAGGGCCAGGTAAGGCATGTATTTACGGTGGTAGAGCCGGGACAGGAGCCAGTTGAGGTCCAGGGGGGCGATGGGGCGTCCCTCCTCAGCAGACAGGGTAACGGTGAGGAACTGGAGACGCTCCACGAAGGGCAGGGCATCATCTATCTTTCTATATTAATAATTGTAATAATAACAATGATTATATACTTGATTTATAACAAACTTTTAATTATACAACAATCACATAAAAGTGATACAGTGTGTGTATTAAAAGTACATAAAAACAAGGGACATGTCACGTCCAGGCCTGAGAAGACAGGCTGGTGTGGTTAGTTTTGTTCCAGAGGGCCAGTGCGCGTCCCCTGTCCGGGACCTCCAGAGAGGGTCCCCTGTCCGGGACCTAAAGAGAAGGTCCGCTGTCCGGGACCGCCAGTGAGGGTCCCCTGTCCGGAGCCACCAGTGAGGGTCCCCTGTCCGGGACCGCCAGTGAGGGTCCCCTGTCCGGAGCCGCCAGTGAGGGTCCCCAGTCCGGAGCCGCCAGTGAGGGTCCCCAGTCCGGAGCCGCCAGTGAGGGTCCCCAGTCCGGGGCCGCCAGTGAGGGTCCCCAGTCCGGGGCCACCAGTGAGGGTCCCCAGTCCGGGGCCGCCAGAGAGGGTCCCCAGTCCGGGGCCGCCAACGAGGGTCCCCAGTCCTGCAAATGGCCCAGGGCCTCCGGTGCGTGACCTCGGACCAGCACGGCCGGCACCGGAGCCGCCACCTGGGACAAAAAAAACCACCCGAAGACCCACCCCATGGACTGTTGGCGCGTTCGGCCTTTGGGGGGGGGTACTGTCACGTCCAGGCCTGAGAAGACAGGCTGGTGTGGTTAGTTTTGTTTTTGGTGTAGGGGTTTTTATGTTCTAGGTGTTATATTTCTATGTTGGGGTAATGGTTCCCAATTAGAGGCAGCTGTGTGTCGTTGTCTCTAATTGGGAACCATATATATGTTTGGGGTTTTCGTATAGGTTTTGTGGGTTATTGTTTGAGCATAGCTTAGTGTTTGTTCTTCGTTACGATCTTCGTTACGATCTTCGTTACGATCTTCGTTACGATCTTCGTTACGATCTTCGTTACGATCTTCGTTCATTCTGTTTGTTATTTTCCCAGTTACATCATTTAATAAAATGTATACTGGAAGCATCGCTGCGTCTTGGTCTGTCCCGCATGAAGATCGTGACAGGACATAGGATGTGTCCAAAATTGCATCCTTATTCCCTATCTAGTGCATTACCTTTGACCAGAGCACTATGGGACCTGATCAAAAGTAGTGCACTATATAGGGAATAAGGATGCATTTGGGAGCATTGACAACAGACAACACCAACCTAAGGAGGAGGAAGAGGCTGGCGGTGAGGTAGCAGGCTCGTGCCTCCAGGTGTTTGTCCCCCTCCACCACAGACCTCCGCAGCACCAGCTTCAGCAGCTCAAACTCATCCAGGGAGGTGAAGGTGTGACTGGAGAGACACAGGAGCAGAGCACTGGCCTTCTCCAGGGTCTGGGGCAGCTTGTCTGCCATCTTCTGTTTGAGGTAGACGGCTGTGAGGTTGGTGTAGAGGGCGATGAGGAGAGGGAGGTCAGAGAAACCGTTGACAGAGACTCCAAGGGCTTCCTCGTAATACACACGGGCCTGGGACAGAGGGGTGGGAGAAGGAGATTTAAGTACATTTAAGAGCACATTCATGTTATGCGTGTGTGTTTGTGTGTGAGTGCATGCATGCATACATGTATGTGTTTGTACATGTGTGTGTGCTGTGTCCATGTGTGCGTACTCCAGTGTTCCTCCCTTCTGCCCTACCTGGGAGTACTTGAGCTTTTTGGCGCAGAGCCTCCCCAGTAGGAAGCATGCCCGTCGGTGTGCCCAGGCCATGCCCGTTCTCTTGGCCCCCTTCCTGACAATCTCCAGGTGGCCCAGTAACTCCTCTTCACTCTGCCCTGAGAACGTCAGCCACAGGAAGGAGTGGTGGAGGTCATACAGTGGCAGGAAGTCCTCCTGGAGGAGAGGAGAGGAGAGGATGTAATAGAGCACTTTATTGCCAATCAACAGTGCAATTAACAAACACACAAGTGAACTGTACAAACCAGACACGTCTAAATCCTTTACATTTCTAAACACTGGCCCTGTGACCTCTCACCTGAAAGTGATGCATGTTGAGCAGGGTCAAGGTGGGGTCACAAACCTCCGACTCCTCCCCCTCCCAGCTCCCCTCCTCCAGGAAAGGGGGCGGGTCTTCCTGGAACTCGTTCATCTCTCTGAAGGTGTCGTCCAGACTGAAGGACAGCAGCTCCCAGTCACCACCACGCCCTAAAGCATTCTGGGATGCGTAGGAGGAGTGGTATGGGAGTGTAGCTTCACTCTTCTCTGAGATGATGGACTGCCGGTCGCTGGTGGGGGGCTTATGCTCTGAGAGAGAAAGATATGAACACTGAACTCAGTGTAATATACATTGTTCAAGTAAACTGCATTAGAAATGTAGCTATGAAACATCCTCGGCTGTCAAAGTAAATTGAACTAGCAGTTCAGCTTGGTATACTGCCTCCTCAACAATAATAAACTATTCTCTCCCTTGTAAAGTGACATGTATGCAAAAAGTTAAACATTACTAGTTTTCTTCTCTCCTCCCAAACAGGGAAGAAAAGTAAAGAGTTTGACTTTGTATAGAGTTCCCTTTGGTCTCTGTAGTTTCCAAAACATCTACAGCTGTCAGGAGAAAGTGTTATTGGCTTTGACTGAGACAGAAGGATATATTTAAGCAATAAGGTATGAGGGGGTGTTGTATATGGCCAATATACCACGGCTAAGGCTTGTTCTTCTGGACACAGCCCTTAGCTGTGGCATATTGGACATATACCACGAACCCCAGAGGTGCCTTATTGCTATTATAAACTGGTTACCAACATAATTAGAGCAGTAAAAATACATGTGTTGTCACACCCGTGGTATACGGTCTGATATACCACGGCTGTTAGCCAATCAGCATTCAGGGCTGGAACCACACAGTTTATAATGGCCTCGAAACAGTCTACCATTGAGCTGAGGCTGTATGTCAGGAGTTCGACTGAAGTCGGTTCCCCTCCTCGTTCAGGCGGCATTCGGCGGTCGACGTCAACGGTCTTCTAATCATCACCGACCTACTTTTCATTTTCCATTTGTCTTGTCCTGTTTTTCACACACCTGGTTTGCATTCCCCATCATTATCTGTTGTGTATTTAACCCTCTGTTTTCCCCTCATGTCCTTGTGTGTGTTTGTTTATTGTGAAGCCGTATCTTTCCGGCTGGTGCATTTATTATATGCCTCGCCTGTTTTGTGTTTTGGCATGTTTGTTTGTATTTACGCGTTTAGCGTTTTGCATGTTTATTTGTTTGAGTAAAGTTCTTTGTTCACTCAGTACTGTTCTCCTGCGCCTGACTTTATGCACCAGCTACACACGAGCCTGACACTGTATTAAGAATCTGAAAAATAAGGTATTAACTTTGACAAACATCATATTACCTTGTAATTAGATAACGTATTACTAACCTTGTTTAGGTTGGTTTCTGATGTACGTAAAATCAGACTGATCCAGTCTATCTGTGGGAAGAAAACATGCATATATTTAACCGCTGTTTCACAGTCAAAAACGTGTACATACATACAACACAGTGGTTCCCTACCTACAGTAGTCTGACAGTGATCAGTAAAACACAGTGGTTCCCCACTTACAGTAGTCTGACAGTACTCAGTAAAACACAGTGGTTCTCCACCTACAGCAGTCTGACAGTACTCAGTAAAACACAGTGGTTCCCCACCTACAGTAGTGTGACAGTACTCATTAAAACACAGTGGTTCTCTACCTACAGTAGTGTGACAGTACTCAGTAAAACACAGTGGTTCCCTACCTACAGTAGTCTGACAGTACTCAGTAAAACACAGTGGTTCTCTACCTACAGCAGTCTGACAGTACTCAGTAAAACACAGTGGTTCCCTACCTACAGTAGTCTGACAGTACTCAGTAAAACACAGTGGTTCTCTACCTACAGTAGTATTGACAGTACTCAGTAAAACACAGTGGTTCTCTACCTACAGTAGTCTGACAGTACTCAGTAAAACACAGTGGTTCCCCACCTACAGCAGTCTGACAGTACTCAGTAAAACACAGTGGTTCCCTACCTACAGCAGTCTGACAGTACTCAGTAAAACACAGTGGTTCTCTACCTACAGTAGTCTGACAGTACTCAGTAAAACACAGTGGTTCCCCACCTACAGCAGTCTGACAGTACTCAGTAAAACCAGTGGTTCTCTACCTACAGTAGTCTCACAGTACTCAGTAAAACACAGTGGTTCTCTACCTACAGTAGTCTGACAGTACTCAGTAAAACACAATGGTTCCCCACCTACAGCAGTCTGACAGTACTCAGTAAAACACAGTGGTTCCCTACCTACAGTTGTCTGACAGAACTCAGTAATTCCTTATACTGTATAGACTGAGTGATCCTCCCCCTACCTAGTCTGTAGACAGTACTGATGTCAGAAGAGAAGAGTCTCTCTAGCAGGCCACTGTCTCTGGGTTCAGTACTGCAGGGGTTAACCTGGGACAGAGATGCACGCTCCTCCTCACTCAGAAACACAAGTTGTCCATCTCTGAGAGGGAGGGAGAGAGAGCGAGAGTGAGAGAGTTGAGTGAAGGCAGAGAGAGGGAGGGGGAGAGAGACAAAGAAAGCATTATCACCCACATGACTCTGATCTCAACCAGCCCTCAATCCCTCCATCCCTCCATCCCTCCATCCCAGCCCATCTCTCCAACCATCCATCTCTTTCCACCTCCATCCCAGCCCATCTCTCCAACCATCCATCTCTTTCCACCTCCATCCCAGCCCATCTCTCCAACCATCCATCTCTTTCCATCTCCATCCCTCTATCCCTCCACCTGAAACCTCTACTATTGACAACAGATACACAGATAGACTAAGTCAATGTGAACAGATAACATCACACAGTGCCCCTGTCCTAACTGCTCCTAGAAGACAGAAGAGTTGATGGTGAATAAAAACATGTTTTGAAAGAAAATACAAATTGAGAAAATTCGATTGCGCACAAAGAACTTGTGAGCACATTATTGTGGAACAAACTCCTATTTGTGTTCACAATAGCTGTTCACAACAAAATCAATATAAGTGAATAATACTTATAGCCCTCACAGTGGTTTGATATTGTAATGCTGTTATGTATATCCCTCACAGTGGTTTGGTATTGTAATGCTGTTATGTATAGCCCTCACAGTGGTTTGGTATTGTAATGCTGTTATGTATAGCCCTCACAGTGGTTTGGTATTGTAAAGCTGTTATGTATAGCCCTCACAGTGGTTTGGTATTGTAATGCTGTTATGTATAGCCCTCACAGTGGTTTGGTATTGTAAAGCTGTTATGTATAGCCCTCACAGTGCCATAAAACCTCTGAAACTTATCCAGAATGCTGCAGCCCGCCTGGTTTTTAACCTTCCCAAGTTCTCCCATGTCACCCCGCTCCTCGTCACACTCCACTGGCGTCCAGTCGAGGCTCATATCCTCTACATGACCATGGTGCTTACCTACGGAACAACAAGAGGAACTGCCCCTCCCTACCTTCAGGCTATGCTCAAACTGTACAGCCCAACCCAAGCTCTCCGTTCTGCCGCCTCTGGTCTCTTGGACAGCAGTCCCTGTCCATCTTCCCGAAAGTACCTGAAACCCTACCTCTTCAAAGAAAAGAGTAACCCCCCCGCCGAGAAAGTCTGCTAAATGGCTAAAATGTAAAAATGTAAATGTATTGCTCTTACAGTGGTTTGGCGTTGAGTGGCTTCACATGAGCCTTGTGTACGAAGCCGGTGTTTCCTGTAGAGCAGTGTGTTCCTATGAACAGGTCCAGACCTCGGAGTAGCATCCCCTGTATCTCAATCAGGTCACCTCGACTCAGCTGGAGCTCATCACAACCTACTGGGTTATGGTCCACTACAGCCTCACAGGAACCAGTTACTGCAGGGAGAGGGGAGAGGAGAGGGGTTTGGAGGAAATTAGAAAATAGAAAAACTATCCTCTCTCTGAAGGCTTAGGGTTAGGGACTCACCTATAGGGTAGAAAAACTGTCCTTTCTCTGAAGGCTTAGGGCCTCAATTACAGGGTGGTCAAACTGTCCTCTCTCTGAAGGCTTAGGGTTAGGGCCTCACCTATAGGGTAGAAGAATTGTCCTCTCTCTGAAGGCTTAGGATTAGGGTTAGGTCCTCGCCTATAGGGTGGAAAAACTGTCCTCTCTCGGAAGGCTTAGAGCCTCACCTGTAGGGTGGTCAAACTGTCCTCTCTCTGAAGGCTTAGGGCCTCACCTACAGGATGGTCAAACTGTCCTCTCTCTGAAGGCTTAGGTTTAGAGCCTTACCTATAGGGTGGTCAAACTGTCCTCTCTCTGAAGGGGAGCATCCGGCACAGCCAGGGTACTTCCTCAGGAACCACCTACACAAACAGGAAACACATCAGCTTGGCACAAAATGGCTGCCATATTTCCCTACAAAAAAAAGGGTGAGAGGAAATGCAAGGATAGAGGTTGATGGTTCATAGTGTGACTGAGTCACTGTGTCATGTTATAAGGTGTATATACAGCATATGGTAGAAGAGGTATGGGTCAGGGGGTAGAGACTAGGTAACTCACTGGTAGAAGGGGTATGGGTTAGGAGGTAGAGACTAGGTAACTCACTGGTAGAAGGGGTATAGGTTAGAGGGTAGGGACTAGGTAACTCACTGGTAGAAGGGGTATGGGTTAGGAGGTAGAGACTAGGTAACTCACTGGTAGAAGGGGTATAGGTTAGAGGGTAGGGACTAGGTAACTCACTGGTAGAAGGGGTATAGGTTAGGGGGTAGGGACTAGGTAACTCACTGGTAGAAGGGGTATAGGTTAGAGGGTAGAGACTAGGTAACTCACTGGTAGAAGGGGTATGGGTTAGGAGGTAGAGACTAGGTAACTCACTGGTAGAAGGGGTATGGGTTAGGAGGTAGAGACTAGGTAACTCACTGGTAGAAGGGGTATAGGTTAGGGGGTAGGGACTAGGTAACTCACTGGTAGAAGGGGTATGGGTTAGGAGGTAGAGACTAGGTAACTCACTGGTAGAAGGGGTATGGGTTAGGAGGTAGAGACTAGGTAACTCACTGGTAGAAGGGGTATGGGTCAGGGTTGATACTAGGTAACTCACTGGTAGAAGATATATGGGTTAGGGGTAGAGAATTGGGAACTCACTGGTAGAAGGGGTATGGGTTAGGAGGTAGAGACTAGGTAACTCACTGGTAGAAGGGGTATGGGTTAGGAGGTAGAGACTAGGTAACTCACTGGTAGAAGGGGTATAGGTTAGGGGGTAGGGACTAGGTAACTCACTGGTAGAAGGGGTATGGGTTAGGAGGTAGAGACTAGGTAACTCACTGGTAGAAGGGGTATGGGTTAGGAGGTAGAGACTAGGTAACTCACTGGTAGAAGGGGTATGGGTCAGGGTTGATACTAGGTAACTCACTGGTAGAAGGGGTATGGGTTAGGAGGTAGAGACTAGGTAACTCACTGGTAGAAGGGGTATAGGTTAGAGGGTAGGGACTAGGTAACTCACTGGTAGAAGGGGTATGGGTTAGGAGGTAGAGACTAGGTAACTCACTGGTAGAAGGGGTATAGGTTAGGGGGTAGGGACTAGGTAACTCACTGGTAGAAGGGGTATGGGTTAGGAGGTAGAGACTAGGTAACTCACTGGTAGAAGGGGTATAGGTTAGAGGGTAGGGACTAGGTAACTCACTGGTAGAAGGGGTATGGGTTAGGAGGTAGAGACTAGGTAACTCACTGGTAGAAGGGGTATAGGTTAGGGGGTAGGGACTAGGTAACTCACTGGTAGAAGGGGTATGGCAGCGGCTGCATGGTGTTGACAGGCACTAGTCCGTGTTGCCCGGTGGAGAGAAGGGTGCCCTCCCAGTGACTGTCCTGCCCCGTGTCTCTAACCATCAGCAAGTCGTTACGTCTGAAACACAACTCCTCCTCCTCACCACTATGCTCACCACTGCTCACCAGCGCCTTGGCAAAGAACGAACCTGGGGGAGAGAGAGATAAATACAGTTGAATGACACGCAGAGAACAACAGACACACACACACTCACACAGGGGGATGCAAGTTTCTGTAAAGAATGAACATTTGACTGAACTGAGGCTCTGTCCTCCTTCACAGAATCCTATCAAAATCCATTCTCAACACACACACACTTCTTCCTTTCACTGGCCATTGATTCCTCTCAGGCGTTAGGGAGAAGAGTACTTCCTTGTAAAAGATTATGCCTACACAGACAGTGTACATTGTAAGTGCATGATTGGACAATAGCTCTCTAAATTACATCCATCTTTGTTTTGCTGTTTTACTTTCTCTCTGGACATTTCAGAACATGTAATCAGTTTAGGTTTAGCTGCATTTCATTTCTAGGTATCTGGAACAACTTGTTTTGAAATGGAACAACTTTTTTGCTTCTGTTCTGCTCTGAGGAGAGTGTGATATAAACTGCTGTTGATGATGAGGGTCAAGAAAGTAGAGAATATAAGCTGTCCATAAGGAGTGAGGTACTCTACCGTAGAGGTCTTCATAACGTGTCCATTAGTCGTTTGTAAACTGTTCATAAGAGGTCTATAAAGAGTTCATATGATGTTCAAATGGTGTTCATAACCTGTCACAAGGAGTTCATAAAGTGACCGTCCCTACCCTTCTGCAGCAGCAGTCCCAGGTAGTGTGGCCAGGTGCTGTTCTTAATAAGGTTATAACATATCATAAGGTGTTCATAAGATGTTTATAAAGAGTTCATAAGATGTTCATAAGGTGTTCATCAAGAGTTCATAAGGTGTTCGTTCACCCTCTTGCAGCAGCAGTCCCAGGTAGAGTGTGGCCAGGTGTTCCTCGTCTACAGCTACAGTGATCTCCAGGTCCCTCAGCAGCTCAGTGTCCAGCCAGAACGACTGGTCACACAGGAAATTCTCCAGGCACCGCGCCACATAGCCTGGACATACAAAAGAGACATAATATGTTCATAACATGTCATAAGGTGTTTACAACATGGCATATGGTGTTCATAAGGTTCACCACGCCACATATTCTGGACACACAACAAAGTAAGATGAAGTTGTCCCTACATCCTGATGTAAGGTCTGTTTTTTCCAGGCTGATGGTTTAGGTTAGGATTGGGTGAGGGACGCTGATCCTGGTTCTGCGCCTATTTTCAACTTCTAACCAGACCGGACATAATAATCAGCCATCAGACTGTGTTAATGAGAGTTGTATCAGGTAGACAGGTAGACTAGGATAGTACAGCACACCTAGAGCCAGGTAGGTAGAGAACTTCCACATCTCCTCTACAGTCTTGAATGTGATGACAAAGCTGTCCTTCTCAGCGTGGACAGACAGCAGACGGGCAGACAGGTCCTATAAGGAAGCAGAAGAACCGAAGACATTGATGAAGAAACAGCGAGGATGCAGAAAAGGTTACCTTTATTCTCTACCGACCACTAGCATCTACATCAGGGAGAAACAACTTTTAGCAGGACAACGGTTGGAACTGCACCTCTGGTCTAGGCGGGGTCATCTGTGTAGGCATGCCTTGACCTCTAACACCTTGACCTATGACCTGTGACTAACCTTGAAGAGCTGGATGACATCCTGACTGTTGCTCTCGACGACCCTGAGTCTGGTACGGAGCGCCTCCTGTAGTTCAGAGTCAGGTATTACACCTGAGCGCCGCCGACCGCTGAACACCAGCACCACGTCTACACACACGCACGCACACAAGCACACATACACACTCTCAGTCTCGAGATCACCGGTAGGCGTATTGACTGATACTGTGATATTGTAATGTAGACATCAACACGTAGAGGTAAAACTGTTGAGGAGTAACTTTTCTGAGTGTGTTACAGAGCCATGCTCAGTGAGTGTATTGTAGAGCCATGCTCAGTGAGTGTATTGTAGAGCCATGCTCAGTGAGTGTATTGTAGAGCCATGATCAGTGAGTGTATTGTAGAGCCATGAGCAGTGAGTGTATTGTAGAGCCATGCTCAGTGAGTGTATTGTAGAGCCATGCTCAGTGAGTGTATTACAGAGCCATGCTCAATGAGTGTATTGTTAAGCCATGCTCAGTGAGTGTATTGTAGAGCCATGCTCAATGAGTGTATTGTTAAGCCATGCTCAGTGAGTGTATTGTAAAGCCATGCTCAGTGAGTGTATTGTAGAGCCATGATCAGTGAGTGTATTGTAGAGCCATGCTCAGTGAGTGTATTGTAGAGCCATGAGCAGTGAGTGTATTGTAGAGCCATGCTCAGTGAGTGTATTGTAGAGCCATGATCAGTGAGTGTATTGTAGAGCCATGAGCAGTGAGTGTATTGTAGAGCCATGCTCAGTGAGTGTATTGTAGAGCCATGATCAGTGAGTGTATTGTAGAGCCATGCTCAGTGAGTGTATTGTAGAGCCATGATCAGTGAGTGTAATGTCGAGCCATGCTCAGTGAGTGTATTACAGAGCCATGCTCAATGAGTGTATTGTTAAGCCATGCTCAGTGAGTGTATTGTAGAGCCATGCTCAGTGAGTGTATTGCAGAGCCATGCTCAGTGAGTGTATTACAGAGCCATGCTCAGTGAGTGTATTACAGAGCCATGCTCAGTGAGTGTATTGTAGAGCCATGCTCAGTGAGCTCATATTACACAGCAGCTGCTGAGTGTCTCAGTGTTAGACTGGGAATAACATAGCTATTACAGCCTTGAGTGACTCTTAGCGGAGTTTTAAATGGACCCTTTAACATTAGGTCGATTTGGGGGAGATCTACACTGGAACCAGCTGGAGGAAAGACACAGAGTACCATAGAGTAGCTCAGTAGCTGTGTCTACTGTAACGTTAACATTAAAGTCAGTTTTCTTACAGGATGTTGCCATACAGTACATACAGACAACATGAATGATAAAGTGATTATATAGACGACTGTATAGAATACAGACAGCGTACAATAGAGATGGAATGACAGCATCAACACAAACAGATCCACAATAAGCATCACACCACACAACCATGACCAGCAGCTGTTAACACCACTACGTTAGCAGTTAGCACATCATAGTAGGAATAGAGAGAGAAACACCCTGGCTGTCCCAAATAGCACCATATGGGTCAAAAGTAGCACCTATAGGTAATCGGGTGCCATTTGGAGCACATCCTATCTGTGAGTAGAACAGTACCTGAGGAGAACCTCTCTCCCACGGCCAGTGACACGGTGCATGCTCTGGTGAACACCTCCTTCCTCTTCCAGTAACTGTCCGGCTCCGCCTCCCCATCGCCAGACTCCACCCCCGGCCCCTCCTCCCCTGGAGAAGGAAACAGAGGTCAGGTCAGGGGAACCGTCAGGAAGGAACAAGTGAGACAGTTGTTTTCGGGGGTTGATTTTAAAATAGACTTGTGTGTCAGCTACATGTGCTCTGTAAGCAAATGCAAGATCATCGAGCAACCTTATTTTGTGACAACTGTGAAGAGGGAACGGAGACCACAATGCTTCGTCATATATCTTTCTGGAACGCAAACCAGTCAAGGTAACCAGACAAAGTGACCAAATTGGAGGTTTGTCTCTGTTAGTGTATGAGGAAACATTTACACTAAAAGTTACATAACTGCTGGTGTACAGTATATTCTGTGGTTCAGCTAATGAGGATTTCAACAGTGATTAGCCTGTTTCCTCCAGAACATCAACAGGACATGAAGAGTCTATCAAAGCCACCCATCTATTTCCAAACTGCATCTCCCAGATGGTCTATTACAATATAATGACCTGCTTTAGCTGTCCTGACAGGGCTTTGTGACCGCTGGCGGCTTCCCCCGTGACACACACACACACACACACACACACACACACAGAAACACATAAAAACAATCCAAAAGGCTTTATGAGTGGCTGGGCTGGCCTCCCCATGTTGTTGTCGCATTGTACAGAGAGGATGTCCCCAACACTTCCTCAACCTGGGACTGTTGAGGCTATTGTGTAATACAAAGTTTAATTGTTTTCTACAGTACATGTCCAGAAGCATTCAAACTCAACATTTGTCTGGGAAATATAACTCATTAACTTAATTGGGATAGAATCAGCTGGATGATTTGTGTCAGGCTTTTACTGTACTTACCTGGATTCATAACATCATTTCCTGGGAAGTGCTCATTGGTTCCCGTTAGCGTGTACGGTGGTTCTCTCCATAGTGCATCCAGCTCAGCAGGGGAGATGTCTGGGAGGGGGGAAGTAGATAAGTGTTACACACATCAGTATAGGGTTGCATTCCCCTGATCAGACATTGTATGCATCAACCAATGGTTGCGTGCCATGTCATCAACTGTGCCGCCGTGCACCAGATTGTTATAACACATAAAGTGGTTAGCGAATAAATAAAATGTCTATCCAGGCATGTGTAAGATCTGACATGCGACAGCAATGCCTGGGCAGAAGAACGTGCCCAATGTCTGGGAGTGGGGAAAGAAAATTAGTGTAACACACATCAGTAAATGTCTGGGAGGGAGGAATGATATTAGTGGGACACACCCATCAGTAAATGTCGGAGAAGGAGATTAGTGTAACACAAAGTAGTAAAAACCATCAATGGGTGCATGTCAATAGTCTGAAGTGGATTCCTCTCCTTATATCTCCATCAATAATCTGATAAGGGTAAGGACACTAGGAAGGACACATTTACTGAAAGAATATTGTGTTGAAAACGTTGTTGAAAACGATCACATTTGGGACCAAACAGCAAACAGTGAACAGACATGCGTCGTCTTTACCACAAAAGTAGATCAGATACCGTAAGACAGCGTTTCTTAATCCTGGCCCTGGGGACCACAAGGGGCGCAAATGTTTGTTTTTGCCCTAGCACTATGGACTCACCAGCCACCCTGATCTCAAGACAGCTACTAGCACTATGGCCTCACCAGCCACCCTGATCTCAAGACAGCTACTAGCACTATGGACTCACCAGCCACCCTGATCTCAAGACAGCTACTAGCACTATGGCCTCACCAGCCACCCTGATCTCAAGACAGCTACTAGCACTATGGACTCACCAGCCACCTGATCTCAAGACAGCTACTAGCACTATGGCCTCACCAGCCACCCTGATCTCAAGACAGCTACTAGCACTATGGACTCACCAGCCACCCTGATCTCAAGACAGCTACTAGCACTATGGACTCACCAGCCACCCTGATCTCAAGACAGCTACTAGCACTATGGCCTCACCAGCCACCCTGATCTCAAGACAGCTACTAGCACTATGGCCTCACCAGCCACCCTGATCTCAAGACAGCTACTAGCACTATGGCCTCACCAGCCACCCTGATCTCAAGACAGCTACTAGCACTATGGCCTCACCAGCCACCCTGATCTCAAGACAGCTACTAGCACTATATCCTCACCCGCCACCCTGATCTCAAGACAGCTACTAGCACTATATCCTCACCAGCCACCCTGATCTCAAGACAGCTACTAGCACTATGGCCTCACCAGCCACCCTGATCTCAAGACAGCTACTAGCACTATGGCCTCACCAGCCACCTGATCTCAAGACAGCTACTAGCACTATGGCCTCACCAGCCACCCTGATCTCAAGACAGCTACTAGCACTATGGCCTCACCAGCCACCCTGATCTCAAGACAGCTACTAGCACTATATCCTCACCCGCCACCCTGATCTCAAGACAGCTACTAGCACTATGGACTCACCAGCCACCCTGATCTCAAGACAGCTACTAGCACTATGGACTCACCAGCCACCCTGATCTCAAGACAGCTACTAGCACTATGGACTCACCAGCCACCCTGATCTCAAGACAGCTACTAGCACTATGGACTCACCAGCCACCCTGATCTCAAGACAGCTACTAGCACTATGGCCTCACCAGCCACCCTGATCTCAAGACAGCTACTAGCACTATGGACTCACCAGCCACCCTGATCTCAAGACAGCTACTAGCACTATGGCCTCACCAGCCACCCTGATCTCAAGACAGCTACTAGCACTATGGACTCACCAGCCACCTGATCTCAAGACAGCTACTAGCACTATGGACTCACCAGCCACCCTGATCTCAAGACAGCTACTAGCACTATGGCCTCACCAGCCACCCTGATCTCAAGACAGCTACTAGCACTATGGCCTCACCAGCCACCCTGATCTCAAGACAGCTACTAGCACTATGGCCTCACCAGCCACCCTGATCTCAAGACAGCTACTAGCACTATGGCCTCACCAGCCACCCTGATCTCAAGACAGCTACTAGCACTATATCCTCACCCGCCACCCTGATCTCAAGACAGCTACTAGCACTATATCCTCACCAGCCACCCTGATCTCAAGACAGCTACTAGAACTATGGCCTCACCAGCCACCCTGATCTCAAGACAGCTACTAGCACTATGGCCTCACCAGCCACCCTGATCTCAAGACAGCTACTAGCCCTATGGCCTCACCAGCCACCCTGATCTCAAGACAGCTACTAGCACTATGGCCTCACCAGCCACCCTGATCTCAAGACAGCTACTAGCACTATGGCCTCACCAGCCACCCTGATCTCAAGACAGCTACTAGAACTACACACCTGGTTCAAATAATCTAAGCTTGATGATGAGTTGATTATTAGATGTAGATGTGTAGTGCTTGGGCAAAAACACAACTTTGCACCCCCTGGGGTCCAGGGACCAGGATTGGAAAACGATATGGTAAGGGTCGACAGGGGAATGGAAACACTATGGCAAGATGCAGATAGGTCACACAATGACCCACAGACACACGTCTGCGCTGACATCATCAGCCAACAACCCCACACAACACTGAGCATTACCCATGAGACAACAGCTCAGTTAGACAAGAGAACATTCAGACTAGAACACACGCAGACAGGAACAAGCATGCCCTCTAAATACAACAAAACAACGGTCAGCCTTTGTGTATTGTATATAAAACCGTACTGGTAAGCCACGGCTGACGGTCAATGGCAAAATTGTCTTCATGTTTTTTGAACTTGTCATAATAGTGGAAATATTACCGAAAATAGCAGAGAGACTCTACACAGGACAAAGCATAAAGACAATACACAATGATTGACTGATCTGTTATCCTGCACTGAGACACAGAACACAACGAGCAGCACAGTTTAGTAACAATGTGACTGATAGTACTGCCACTACAGTACACACAACAAGCACAATCCGACATCACCTAACACAGCGTCACACTGACACACCATGCCCTGTACTATACTATACCTTCATTGGATAGCCTGTTACCCATGTCATATAGATATACCTACAGCAGCAGTATCTGTCTGAACGAGAGAGTTACAGCTCTCTGTCTTGTCATGTCAGTGACCTACTAGCCTCAGCTCCAGGCTGTGGGTACAGATGGCAGGGTGAAGTGGAACCAACCTGGGAAGAGAGGGCAGCGTTTGAGAAGCGTAGAGCAGCAGGAGGACGAGGAGGCCCGGAGAGGAGGGCAACAGCACCACGCCATGTGTACCAGCAGCTTACAGCTCCTAGACATCAATGCTGCCAACAGCCGCGGCTCTCAGCACTGCTCTCAGCTACTAGGCTTTCAGACTGACTGTCTGGCGGTCTGGCAGTCTGGCGGTCTGGCAGTCTGGCTCTGTCTATCCTTCTCAGAGGCAACACTCATTTTCACTCTCTTTCTCCTGCTCTGATCTCTCTCTTGTTCTGAGCTCTACTCTTTCTCTGGAAATTCATCTCTCCCGTCTGCCCCCCCTCCCTCCACCACCCACCTCTCTCTCTCTCTCTCTCTCTCTCTCTAGCTGCTGCCCAGTCCATGAACACAAAGCACTCTCTTCTGATGGCATGTGTGTGTGGGCTGGTCAGTGAGAGAGTGTGTGTGTATGGTCACTGAGTATGTGTGTGTTTGTGTGTGTGGTCACTAAGTGTGTGTGTGTGTGTTCACGTGTGTGTGTGGGTGCCAGCGTTGTGGGTTCAATTCCCATGGGGGACCAGTACGAAACATGCTCTCGCTACTGTAAGTCTCTCTGGATAAGAGGGTCTGCTAAATGACTCCCTACTGTAAGTATCTCTGGATAAGAGGGTCTGCTAAATGACTCCCTACTGTAAGTCTCTCTGGATAAGAGCGTCTGCTAAATGACTCCCTACTGTAAGTCTCTCTGGATAAGAGGGTCTGCTAAATGACTCCCTACTGTAAGTCTCTCTGGATAAGAGCGTCTGCTAAATGACTCCCTACTGTAAGTCTCTCTGGATAAGAGGGTCTGCTAAATGACTCCCTACTGTAAGTCTCTCTGGATAAGAGGGTCTGCTAAATGACTCCCTACTGTAAGTCTCTCTGGATAAGAGGGTCTGCTAAATGACTCCCTACTGTAAGTCTCTCTGGATAAGAGGGTCTGCTAAATGACTCCCTACTGTAAGTCTCTCTGGATAAGAGGGTCTGCTAAATGACTCCCTACTGTAAGTCTCTCTGGATAAGAGCGTCTGCTAAATGACTCCCTACTGTAAGTCTCTCTGGATAAGAGCGTCTGCTAAATGACTCCCTACTGTAAGTCTCTCTGGATAAGAGGGTCTGCTAAATGACTCCCTACTGTAAGTCTCTCTGGATAAGAGGGTCTGCTAAATGACTCCCTACTGTAAGTCTCTCTGGATAAGAGCGTCTGCTCAATGACTCCCTACTGTAAGTCTCTCTGGATAAGAGCGTCTGCTCAATGACTCCCTACTGTAAGTCTCTCTGGATAAGAGCGTCTGCTAAATGACTCCCTACTGTCGTCTCTCTGGATAAGGCGTCTGCTAAATGACTCCCTACTGTAAGTCTCTCTGGATAAGAGGGTCTGCTAAATGACTCCCTACTGTAAGTCTCTCTGGATAAGGCGTCTGCTAAATGACTCCCTACTGTAAGTCTCTCTGGATAAGAGGGTCTGCTAAATGACTCCCTACTGTAAGTCTCTCTGGATAAGAGGGTCTGCTAAATGACTCCCTACTGTAAGTCTCTCTGGATAAGAGCGTCTGCTAAATGACTCCCTACTGTAAGTCTCTCTGGATAAGAGCGTCTGCTAAATGACTCCCTACTGTAAGTCTCTCTGGATAAGAGGGTCTGCTAAATGACTCCCTACTGTAAGTCTCTCTGGATAAGAGCGTCTGCTAAATGACTCCCTACTGTAAGTCTCTCTGGATAAGAGCGTCTGCTAAATGACTCCCTACTGTAAGTCTCTCTGGATAAGAGCGTCTGCTAAATGACTCCCTACTGTAAGTCTCTCTGGATAAGAGCGTCTGCTAAATGACTCCCTACTGTAAGTCTCTCTGGATAAGAGCGTCTGCTAAATGACTCCCTACTGTAAGTCTCTCTGGATAAGAGCGTCTGCTAAATGACTAAAATGTAATTATTAAAACATCATGTTGTAGAACTACTTAATCAAGAGTTGTGCAACACCTTGCCAGAGACAAGGAGCATTACCAAAACAGTTTGAAAACACTATTATGGTGTTTTGAGTCCCGTTAAGTACAGAATTTGATCCTTTCTTCTGGAGTTTCCAAAAACTGTAAATGGGATTCCCTCCACTTATTGTTTATTTCCTGCTCTTATTGTTTATTCCCTCTACTTATTGTTTATTCACTCCTCTTATTGTTTATTTCCTGCTCTTATTGTTTATTCCCTGTTCTTATTGTTAATTCCCTGTTCTTATTGTTTATTCCCTGCTCTTATTGTTAATTCCCTCCTCTTATTGTCACGATCTTCACGAGGGACGGACCAAGACGCAGCGATGCTTCCAGTATACATATTTATTTAATCACGTAACTGGGAAAATAATGAACAACACAAACGAAGATTGCAACAACGGAACATAACATAAATTAAACACTTACGCTATGACCAAACAATAACCCACAAAACCCTAGTGCAAAACCACAAACATATATATGGTTCCCAATTAAAAATAGAACACCTAGAAAAGAAAAACCCTACACCAAAAACGAAACTAAACACGCCAGCCTGTAAAACTCAGGCCTGGCGTGACAGTACCCCCCCCCCCAAAGGCGCGGACTCCGACTGTGCCAAAAGTCCATGGGGGTCTCGGTGGGTCTTTTTGTCCAAGGTGGCAGCTCGGTGCCGGCCGTGCTGGGCCGAGGTCACGCACCGGAGGCCCTGGGCTAGCAGGCGTAACAGTTCGTGCTAGACTCACGAAGCGCACAGGGGACCTGGTGCATGAAGAAGGCTGTGCTGGACTAGCTATGCGCACAGGGGACCTGGTGCGGGGAGCAGGAACAGGCTGAGCTGGACTCGCGATGCGCACAGGGGACCTGGTGCGGGGAGCAGGAACAGGCTGAGCTGAACTCGCGATGCGCACAGGGGACCTGGTGCGGGGAGCAAGAACGGGCCGTGTAGGACTCATGATGCGCACTGGAACTCTGGTGCGGGGAGCAGGAACGGGCCGTGTAGGACTCATGATGCGCACTGGGACTCTGGTGCGGGGAGCAGGAATGAGCCGTGTTGGACTCACGATGCGCACTGGAACTCTGGTGCGGGGAGCAGGAACGGGCCGTGTTGGACTCTCTATGCGCACTGGGACTCTGGTGCGAGGAGCAGGAACGGGCCGTGTTGGACTCTCTATGCGCACAGGGACTCTGGTGCGGGGAGCAGGAATGGCCCGTGCTGGGTTCACAACGCACACAGGGATCCTGGAGCGTGGAGCAGAGACAGGACGTGCTGGGTCCACGACGCGCACAGGGATCCTGGAGCGTGGAACAGGACGTGCTGGGTCCACAACGCACACAGGGATCCTGGAGCGTGGAACAGGGACAGGACGTGCTGGGTCCACGACTCGCACAGGGATCCTGGAGCGTGGAACAGGGACTGGACGTACTGGGCTCTCTATGCGTACAGGGGGCCTGGTGCGCGGAGCCGACACCCTTCTCCCCAGCTGTTCACTCACCCTCGCCTCACAGATGGTGGGAGCTGGAATGTCACGCACCGGGCTGTGGGCACGAACCGGAGACACAGCACGCAGAGCCGGGGCAGGATATCTCGGTGCACGAAGGTAGCACACTCACTACCAGGCAGCACACTCACCCTAGCCTGACAGATGAGTGGAGCTGGAATGTCGCGTACCGAGCTGTGGATATGCACCGGAGACACTGCATGCAGAGCTGGGGCCGGATATCCTGGTCCGAAGAGGCGCACCGGAGACCAGGAGCGCTAAGCCGGCACCTCTCTTCCAGGCTGCACGCTCAACCTAGCCCGACAGATGAGGGGAGCTGGAATTTCGCCTACCGGCCTATGAACGCACACTGGAGACACCGTGCGCATCACACCATAGCACGGTGTTTTACCAGTGCGACGCTCCCTCCAAAGAGCACGAGGAGTTGGCTCAGGAGTCCACCCTGAACCGGCCAACCTCCCCGTGTGCCTCTCGGGCTTTCTAGCCAGGCGTGTTCCAGCATATCTCTCCTTATTAACGCTCCATGCTCCGTACTTCTCCTCGTAATATCGCCGCTTCGGCGCCTCTGCTTCCAGCTCCTCTCTTGGACGGCGATACTCCCCGTGTTGGGTCCAGGGTCCCTCTCTAAACAGTTCGTCCTCCCAGGTCCAGAACTCCCGGTTCTCTCGCTGCTTGGTCCTTTGTTGGTGGGTTATTTTGTCATGAACATCTAGAACAGAAAAACCCTACACCAAAAACAAAACTAAACACACCAGCCTGTAAAACTCAGGCCTGGACGTGACACTTATTGTTTATTCCCTGCTCTTATTGTTAATTCCCTCCTCTTATTGTTTATTCCCTCCTCTTATTGTTTATTCCCTCCTCTTATTGTTTATTCCCTCCTCTTATTGTTTATTCCCTGCTCTTATTGTTTATTCCCTGCTCTTATTGTTTATTCCCTGCTCTTATTGTTTTTATTCCCTGTTCTTATTGTTTATTCCCTCCTCTTATTGTTTATTCCCTCCTCTTATTGTTTATTCCCTCCTCTTATTGTTTATTCCCTGCTCTTATTGTTTATTCCCTGCTCTTATTGTTTATTCCCTGCTCTTATTGTTTTTATTCCCTGTTCTTATTGTTTATTCCCTCCTCTTATTGTTTATTCCCTCCTCTTATTGTTTATTCCCTCCTCTTATTGTTTATTCCCTGCTCTTATTGTTTATTCCCTCCTCTTATTGTTTATTCCCTGCTCTTATTGTTTATTTCCTGTTCTTATTGTTTTTATTCCCTGTTCTTATTATTAATTCCATCCTCTTATTGTTTATTCCCTCCTCTTAATGTTTATTCCCTGCTCTTATTGTTTATTTCCTGTTCTTGTTGTTTTTTCCCTGTTCTTATTGTTTATTCCCTGCTCTTTTTGTTTATTCCCTCTTCTTATTGTTTATTCCCTCCTCTTATTGTTTATTCCCTCCTCTTATTGTTTATTCCCTGCTCTTATTGTTTATTCCCTGCTCTTATTGTTTATTCCCTGCTCTTATTGTTTTTATTCCCTGTTCTTATTGTTTATTCCCTCCTCTTATTATTAATTCCATCCTCTTATTGTTTATTCCCTCCTCTTAATGTTTATTCCCTGCTCTTATTGTTTATTTCCTGTTCTTATTGTTTTTATTCCCTGTTCTTATTGTTTATTCCCTGTTCTTATTGTTTATTCCCTCCTCTTAATGTTTATTCCCTGCTCTTATTGTTTATTTCCTGTTCTTGTTGTTTTTTCCCTGTTCTTATTGTTTATTCCCTGCTCTTATTGTTTATTCCCTGCTCTTTTTGTTTATTCCCTGTTCTTATTGTTTATTTCCTGCTCTTTTTGATTATTCCCTGTTCTTATTGTTTATTTCCTGCTCTTTTTGATTATTCCCTGTTCTTATTGTTTATTCCTTGCTCTTATTGTTTATTCCCTGTTCTTATTGTTTATTCCCTGCTATTATATGGTGTGTTGATAAACTCAAGCCAGCGGTATTAACCAAATAGCAGGCCTTAATTTGCATGAAAAAACGAACGCTAAACTACATCTAGCATAAAGAAAACTGATTAATGAATGCTTGCCTTGGACTATTAGCATAGCGCCATTAGCGGCCAAAATGCTACACAAAACCAGTGGTGGAAAAAGTACCCAATTGTTCTATAAAGTAAAGATACCTTATTAGAAAGTTACTCAAGTAAAAGTGAAAGTCACGCAGTAAAATACTACTTGACTAAAAGTCTAAAAGTATTTGGTTTTAAATATACATAAGTATAAAAGGTTAATTTAATTTCTAAAATATACTTAAGTATCAAAAGTAAAAGTAAAAGTATAAATAATTTCAAATTCCTTATTTAAGCAAAGCGGACGGCACCATGTTCTTGTTTTTATTTACGGATAGCCAGGGGCACACTCCAACACTCAGACATTATTTACAAAAGATGCATTTGTGTTTAGTGAGTCCGCCAGGCCAGAGGCAGTAAGGATGAACACGTGTTCTCTTGATAAGTGCGTGAATTTCACAATTTTCTTGTTCTGCTAAGCATTCAAAATGTAACGAGTGCTTTGGGTTGTCAGGGAAAACATATGGAGTAAAAAGTACAATATTTTCTTTAGGAATGTAGTGTAGTAAAAGTAAAAGTTGTCCAAAATATAAATAGTTAAGTAAAGTACAGATACCCTAAAAACAACTTAAGTAGTACTTTAAAGTACTTTACACCACTGCACAAAACACATGTTCTTGTTATGTGAATTCCTTTTCTGTTTTCTTCTTCGATGTGTTATCATGTGGTACTCACATTTTAATTGACGCACACTTTCTTGGATTGTTTTGGAGAGACTCACCTGAGCGTTTGGTGTGCACTCATCTGTCTGAGTTCCTGAAGGACCAAAATAGAGGGGAGGTGCCTGCAAACGCTCCTGTTTTTACACTTGACCATAGAGTGATCTCTAGGGCACTCAGCCACGATTACCAGCACGGCAGCACAATGTTTGAAGTTCACTTTTGGTCTTTAATCTAGACATCTTCGGACAAATGGGATTCACAAGTTCTGCACGTGGAGATGTGGTTGAGTTGGTAACATTCCAAACTAATTTGCTATCTTAATGTCCCACAAGTCAGGGGTTCAAATTTCCACTTGTCCCACTTTCACTCCTTCTCTGTATCCTCATGTTTCTAATCTGTGTAAATAAAGCATTGAAGATATAAAGGTGGAATTCCACACAGAAAAAGCTGGAATTCCTTAACATGGTCAACTGATTAACATGGACTTATGTCAAAGAATGCCCATATTTTATTGACTCGAGTCCATGTTCAGTCTGTATATCTCAAGTCTAAATACGGCCCCATGTGCTCAGTGTAACAAGGGTGGTTCAAAGCAACAGTTATGTCTGAAGACTAAATGAGTGGACAGTGTTTTGACAAGCAGGAGACCCGGGTTCAAATCCATTTTGTCACACACACAACAGCTTTATGCAGTACATGTTGTCTCTGCTATAAATTGGGACGTTATCTCTGCTGTAAGTTGGACATGTTATCTCTGCTATAAGTTGGACATGTTGTCTCTGCTATAAGTTGGACATGTTGTCTCTGCTATAAGTTGGACATGTTGTCTCTGCTATAAGTTGGACATGTTGTCTCTGCTATAAGTTGGACATGTTGTCTCTGCTATAAGTTGGACATGTTGTCTCTGCTATAAGTTGGACATGTGCTCTCTGCTATAAGTTGAACATGTTGTCTCTGCTATAAATTGGACATGTTGTCTCTGCTATAAGTTGAACATGTTGTCTCTGCTATAAGTTGGACATGTTGTCTCTGCTATAAGTTGGACATGTGCTCTCTGCTATAAGTTGAACATGTTGTCTCTGATATAAGTTGGGACGTTATCTCTGCTATAAGTTGGACATGTTGTCTCTGCTATAAGTTGGACATGTTGTCTCTGCTATAAGTTGGACATGTGCTCTCTGCTATAAGTTGAACATGTTGTCTCTGCTATAAATTGGACATGTTGTCTCTGCTATAAGTTGAACATGTTGTCTCTGCTATAAGTTGGACATGTTGTCTCTGCTATAAGTTGGACATGTGCTCTCTGCTATAAGTTGAACATGTTGTCTCTGATATAAGTTGGGACGTTATCTCTGCTGTAAGTTGGACATGTTATCTCTGCTATAAGTTGGACATGTTATCTCTGCTATAAGTTGAACATGTTGTCTCTGATATAAGTTGGGACGTTGTCTCTGCTATAAGTTGGACATGTGCTCTCTGCTATAAGTTGAACATGTTGTCTCTGATATAAGTTGGGACATGTTATCTCTGCTGCAAGTTGGATGTGTTATCTCTGTTGTAAGTTGGACATGTTGTCTCTGCTATAAATTGGACATGTTGTCTCTGCTATAAATTGGACATGTTGTCTCTGCTATAAATTGGACATGTTGTCTCTGCTATAAGTTGGGACATGTTGTCTCTGCTATAAGTTGGGACATGTTGTCTCTGCTATAAGTTGGGACATGTTGTCTCTGCTTTATACATGTTACATAACCCTAAACATTTTGAATGTAACATAATTGATAATCTCACAATGAGCCTGGCAACAGTAGTTGTAATTAGTGCCATTGCCTACCGTAGGAAAAGTATTACATTCCCAGTGTCCTCTTTATTAATAAACATATTTCAGAAAATTTGGACAAATAGGACAGCTCTGTCTATTAATCTCAATACATTTCTAAAATGTGTCACTCAAAATGAATGTTTAAAAATATCATTGTAATTTGATGCTGAAACCCCACAACTCTCTCTTAAAATCACCCGTATTACCAGAGGACCTTGAGATTCATTCAAATGTCTGCCACAGTACTGTTTCAGAGTACTTCCATTCTGTTTTAAAACACATTCTACTGTATGTATCAAACACATTGGGTTCACATTCAAACAGATCTCATGGTTTCAGTACACAATCAGGTGTTTAAATCAAATCCCATTTTATTGGTCACGTACACATATTTGTGTTCCTAACTCCAACAGTGCAGTAGTATGTTTTGAGTCTATCTATCTATTTTAACAGCGTAGAAACATGCATTACAAACCTAGTTTCTACACTAGTCCACGGCTGTGTCCCAAATGGCACCCTACATCCCTCTGTAGTACACTACGTTTCAACACAGCCTTATGGGCCCTGGTCAAAAGTAGTGCACTTCATAGGGAATAAGATACCATTTGGGATGCAGCCCCGTGTTCTGATTGAATGGGTGTGAGTCTTGTGAGTCAGACAGCTGTAAACAGCCCGAAGGTGTGTCGGGTCAGAACCTCAGGCTCTTAGAGGAGAAACAACACTATTTCCAGACACTGACAGACACATGACAGATAGATCTAATAGAGAATTCCCTATTTAGTTCACTACTTTTGACCAGAGCCCAATATGGTCAAAAACCATATCAGAAGCCCTATAAAAATCATATCAGAAGCCCTATCAAAAATCTTATCAGAAGCCCTATCAAAAATCCTATCAGAAGCCCCATCAAAAATCCTATCAAAAACCCTATCAGAAGAGCAAAACATGTGGAAACGACATGGGCAAGTCTAAGAGAGAATATATATCAATATCTTCATCATCATCATCATCATCATCATATCACAGACTGGATCATACTGGTTATATTATTAGAACAAATCAGTCATCTGATTCAAATGTAGCCTACAGTACCAGTCAAAAGTTTGGACACACCTACTCTTTCAAGGGTTTTTCTTTATTTTTACTATTTTCTACATTGTAGAACAATAGTAAAGACATCAAAACGATTAAATAACGCATATGGAATCATGTAGTAATCAAAAAAGTGTTAAACAAATCTAAATTCATTTGATATTTGAGATTCTTCAAAGTAGCTACAGGAAATAAGGAAACTGTATGGCTGTGGGGTAAGGGGGTACAGGGGTAACATGAGACAGACAGGGGGCTCTAAGTTTAGCCTAACTGGTACAACACACGCCTGTGTGGCTGTGACTGAACTACTGTTGGGAGATTCCCTCACTGTAGTACAGTGGCTAACACAGAGAAACACACAAACCTCTCTACTGCAAATCCTAGTTTAACGATCACACATTATCCAATGATCTCTTTTATTGCCTATGTCCTCAGAGGGGAATTATATATATATATAGAGAGAGAGAGAGGGAGAGGGAGAGGGAGAGGGAGAGGGAGAGAGAGAGAGAGAGAGAGAGAGAGAGAGAGAGAGAGAGAGAGAGAGAGAGAGAGAGAGAGAGAGAGAGAGAGAGAGAGAGAGAGAGGGAGCAAGAGAGAGGGAGAGAGAGGGAGACACTGCTACGTCATGCCAGTAAAGAAAATTTAATTTAATTGAGAGAGCGAGAGAGAAGTTCCAGACAAAGTGGGACTCAAACATACCCAATGAATACAGCCAGATAGTTAGAGAGAAGAGAGTGTCTCACCTCTGTCCTGCTGTCTGCTCTCTCCCGTCACTTCATTCGTCATGAGGGTGGTAGTGGTACAGTAGTCCAGTATAGTAGTCCCAGTGTGTCCTCAGTCTGTTCACCCCCAGTGAGGAAACCTTTCCCCTCCACCAGGCTAAAGCACAGTCATTCTGCTCCTGGACCTGTTCCTGTGGTTTGAAAGAACAACGACAGTAGTGAATGCAGCCGTGAGAGTATCTGACAGTGTGTCAGAAGAGAGTGTGTTTGTGAGAAGATAATGTGTGTATGTCAGGGGCAGCATGACTCTGACAACTGAGGAAGTACTGAAACTCCTCCCCCTCCACTAACTTCTATGGGACGGGGTTTACACTAGATACCAACCATAAAGTCAGATTCCACAGTCACAAAGTCAAAACAATCCACACAAAAAAGCCCCAAAACGAATTGTAAAAAAGGGAAATTCTAGAAATGGGCAGGGTTTAGCCATCATTCTAACTTGGCTGCATGGAGAGTAATCAACCGAGGCTCTGTGCCACAAAAAGTTACAAAACCTGAACAGATCATTTTAAGCTATCGGTCTCAAGACAAAGTCTTAAGGCACCAAGTCCAAGTCAAGTCTCAAGTTATTTCATTTTATATCAAGTCGAGTCTGAAGTCATCAAATTTGTGTCTCGAGTCCACAACTCTGGTGACGACCATGGGACAGGGACAGTTGATAGTGTGTTACAGGTCAATAACTACAACAGGTACTGGTATACACAAACAATATTTTCCTTTCCAAGTTGCCATAAACAGATATGAATGTGGGTACAGCAAACAAGATTTACAGACACTTCCTCATTCCTGCCATTGATCCAACGAGTCAGGTTTGACATGTTAGTCACATAGAGAGCATAAATGCAGGCCTGCATCCTAAATGGCACCCTATTCCCTGTGGGCCCTGGTTAAAAGTAGTGCACTACCCTATGGGCCATGGTCAAAAGTAGTGCATTATAAAGGGAATAGGGTGCCATTTGGGATGTATAACAGAACTGAGCCAGTAAAACAACAATTGGTCACGCCTTGGTGTAGGTAATCAGGCCACATTCCAAAGGTGTCACTCTCTCTCTCTCTCTCTCTCTCTCTCTCTCTCTCTCTCTCTCTCTCTCTCTCTCTCTCTTTCTCAACCATTTACTCTTTCACTTTCTGAGCTTTCTCTGTAGACAGATTATAAACCCACTGTGTATTCTTCATTTTGTGCGTGTGTGTGTTCACATGTGAATGGGTGTCATTATTTGGAAACGGTATATTGATGATATTTTTGTTCTATGGAGGGGTGATGCTTTTCTTAACTCCTGTTCTGAACATTTGAGATTTACAACAGTTTGAGGGCTGACAGTTGTCACCCACTTTCCTTGAAAAATAGATTGCCCTACAGCCAATTCTGTCGAATCAATAGAATTTGCAAAAGGCAATCAGATTTCGACAGAAATATGGCTGAGACGCAAAGAAAGTTCAAGGAGAGGGGGTACAAAAATGATCAGATTAATATTGCCATTGAGAAAATTCAAAACAAGACGAGACATTACCTTTTTCAAGGTCAGTCTCGTAAAAAGAAGCATTCTTGCGTTCTAACCACCCGCTATTCAAAGTGCTCTGAAAAAATTAAGGGAATCGTTCACAAGCATTGGCACATTATAAAATCCGATGATAGTCTCAGTAATGTGTTTTCGGACCTTCCCTTGGTCGTATTCTCGCGGGGCAGAAATCTCAGAGACCAATTGGTAAACTCTGATTTACCACCCCAAGATATTCCTGAACAACGTCTATTTAGCCCCTACTGGATGGAAATTACAAGTGTAATGGCTGTGCTCAATGCAATGGCACTTATAAATGTAGATCCTTCCAAACACCCCCAAACAGGAAACAGATCCCAATCAAAGGTGTTATTATGTGCTCCACTAAGGCAGTTATTTATCTTATAACTTGTCCTTGTGGTAAAAATTGTGGGTAAAACAAAGCGTGAATTAAAAGTACGTATCTTGGAGCATCGTAGCACCATTAGGTGCAAAAACTTGACTTACCCAGTTGCGGCCCATTTTGGAAGCATAACCACTCGATTTCATCTCTGCGTTATATTGGCATCGAACATGTCACCCTCCCTAGGAGAGGGGGTGACCTCGACAATTTAATCTATGATCGTATGCTATCCATTTGTTTTTTGTATGTTCTTTGTATGCCATTTTAATATTTTAGAATTAACCAATGATATTAGGCCACACTTGGCCATGATTACAGACACCTGTGTGTGTCCTTTGACACTATATAAACGAGTCACCCTGCAGTGTTTGTGATTATACCCTGATGAAGACAGCTTGCCTGTCGAAACGTTGGACATAAAATATTTTTTGCATCTGAGCTCCTAGAGTGTGCGGCTCTTCTTTATTTTCATGTGTTCACATGTGAACCTTGACAAAGTCACCCTGAGAAAAAATAACAGACTGAACATGTGACCACAGAATTCCGGATTAGCAGTACAGGCCACTCTGTGTCTGTGTTTAGGGTAGGGTAGGTAAAGGTGTCTCTGTCTGTGTTTAGGGTAGGGTAGGTAACCGTGTCTGTGTCTGTGTGAAGGGTAGGGTAGGTAACGGTGTCTCTGTCTGTGTTTAGGGTAGGGTAGGTAACCGTGTCTGTGTCTGTGTGTAGGGTAGGGTAGGTAACGGTGTCTCTGTCTGTGTTTAGGGTAGGGTAGGTTACCGTGTCTGTGTCTGTGTGAAGGGTAGGTAGCAGTGTGTGTGTGTAGGGTAGGTAGCATTGTCTGTGTCTGTGTGTAGGGTAGGTAGCATTGTCTGTGTCTGTGTGTAGGGTAAGTAGCAGTGTCTGTGTCTGTGTGTAGGGTAAGTAGCAGTGTTTGTGTCTGTGTGTAGGGTAAGTAGCAGTGTCTGTGTCTAGGGTAAGTAGCAGTGTCTGTGTCTGTGTCTAGGGTAAGTAGCAGTGGCTGTGTCTGTGTGTAGGGTAAGTAGCAGTGTCTGTGTCTGTGTGTAGGGTAGGTAGCAGTGTCTGTGTCTGTGTCTAGGGTAAGTAGCAGTGTCTGTGTCTGTGTGTAGGGTAAGTATCAGTGTGTGTGTGCAGGGTGGGTAGCAGGTGTGCATGCTTAATTACAGATAAAAATATTATAAAGTGCTAACAGAGCGAACAGCTCAGCGGTGTTAGAGGACTGAGTGTGTGTGTGTGTGTGTTATTTTTAACCTTTATTTAACTAGGCAAGTCAGTGAAGAACAGATTCTTATTTACAATGACGTCCAGAGCAGTGGATCCAGCACAGCCTCCTTTAAAGGCCTTTCCAAGTAGTATGCAAGGTAATCAAACCAGGGACTGTAGGGATGCCTCTTGACCGCTGCGCCACTCGGGAGCCCAAGGTTAGGTTAATGGTGTTTCTTTGCTGCAATTTGACCATGAAGGCCTGATTCACATAGTCTCCTCTGATCAGTTGATGTTGAGATGTGTCTGTTACTTGAACTCTGTGAACTTTGTTGGTTTTTTACCAAATAGGGCTATCTTCTGAATACCACCCTTACCTTTTCACAACACAACTGACTGGCTCAAACGCGTTAAGAAGGAAAGAAACTCCACAAATTAACTTTTAACAAAGCACACCTGTTAATTGAAATGCATTCCAGGTGACTACCTCATGAAGCTGGTTGAGAGAATGCCAAGTGTGTGCAAAGCTGTCATCAAGACAAAGGGTGGCTGCTTTGAACAATCTCAAATATAAGATATATTTTGACTGGTACTGTATATGTTTTGGGATTGCTGGTCTGATAGGAGGGTTAGTGGGTTAACATGATGCCAATTTTGGCAAGGTGTACAGCAGGGATGTCTTGTGCCCATGGCAATTGTAGGGCAGTGGAAGTTTTGTGGCTCTGAGAGGCTGAGAAGAGACAGAGACAGAGACAGAGAGAGAGACAGACAGAGGGGGAGAGAGAAGGGCTCCTCTCTACATCCCTCTATTGTCTTGTTTCCTCTCTGCCTCTGCTCTGTTATGGATGCATATTTCTCTCTCTGCTCCACTCAGAACAAAACACAACACAGCCCAGACTCTGTCATGTTACTGTTACTATAGGTTAACACAACACAGCCCAGACTCTGTCATGGTACTGTTACTATAGGTTAACACAACACAGCCCAGACTCTGTCATAGTACTCTTAATATAGGTCAACACAACACAGCCACACACACACACAACTTTGTTTTTGTGAAATTTCAGGACATTTAGGGGAGTAAAAATGTTTGTCCCTTACAAATAATATTTTACTAACCCCTTACCCGACCCCTAACCCTACCCCTAACCATTAAGAAGAAGAAGACCACCGTGTCTTTGTAAAATGCAGAGTAAGTGAACGGATGATCTCTCCATGTGTGTTTCCCACCGTGAAGCATGGAGGAGGAGGTGTGATGATGTGGGGGTGCTTTGCTGGTGACACTATCTGTGATTTATTTAGAATTCAAGGCACACTTAAGCAGCATGGCTACCGCAGCATTCTGCAGCGATTCGCCATCCCATCTGGTTTACACTTAGTTGGATTATCATTCGTTTTTTCAACAGGACAATGACCCAACACACCTCCAGGCTGTGCAAGGGCCATTTGACCAAGAAGGAGAGTGATGGAGTGCTGCATCAGATGACCTGGCCTCCACAATCACCCAACCTCAAACCAATTGAGATGGTTTGGGATGAGTTGGACCTCAGAGTGAAGGAAAAGCAGCCAACAAGTGCTCAGCATATGTGGGAACTCCTTCAAGACTGTTGGAAAAGCATTCCAGGTGAAGCTGGTTGAGAGAATGCGAAGAGTGTGCAAAGCTGTCATCAAGACAAAGGGTGGCTACTTTGAAGAGTCTAAAATCTCAAATGTATTTTGAGTTGTTTAACACGTTTTTGGTTACTACATGATTCCATATGTGTTATTTCATAGTTTTGATGGTTTCACTATTATTCTACAATTTTGAAAATAAAGAAAAACCCTTGAATCAGTAGAAGTGTACAAACTTTTGACTGGTACTGTAAGTTCATTTAATTCTATAATGATTCACTGTACAGGATTACCTTTATCACATTTCAACCTGTATTATCTCAACTCTGAAGTTGTAGCTCATGACTAAGGTCTTCAATATCACAGTCATATAACTCAGCAAAGTGGAAGAGTGCGTGTCTGTGTGTGTGTGTGTGTTTGTGTGTGTATGTGTGAACATGTTTAACTATACTTGTGGGGACCTGAAGTCCAAAAAAGATTAGTAAACGAACAAACATTTGAAAAACTTCAGACATTTTGATAGTCCCCATAAGGTCAAATGCTATTTCTAGGGGTTTAGGGTTAAGGTTAGAATTAGTCTTAGGGTTTAGGGCTGTCCCCGACTAAAACAAATCTTGGTCGACCGAAAGTCGTCTGTTCTCTTTCGATTGGTAGAACATTTTAAATGTTAAATTCAATCAAATCTACTATATGTAGGCTGCTGAGCTTGTCTGATGCTTTAAGCACTGGGATTAAATGTTGAAGACGCACAAATTACTAAAGAGGGAGCCAGAGATCAATGTAGCCTAACCAGAAGAACACCTGTTCCCCACCCTCCTCCTCCCACTGCTGCAGGCCTTCACAGATTCTGCATTACCCTCCTGAAGTTGCCGGTATAGGCTACAACCATCGTTTGGCAACCTTTTCCATTTGGAGTGGCAAGTTATCATACCATTTCTACTGACCTGCGTGCCAGTTATGATTTTAATATGCACATTTTCGTTTTTATTTTATTTACAGTGAGGGATAAAAGTATTTGATCCCTTGCTGATTTTGTACGTTTGCCCACTGACAAAGAAATGATCAGTCTACAATTTTAATGGTAGGTTTATTTGAACAGTGAGAGACAGAATAACAACAAAAAAATCCAGAAAAACGCATGTGAAAAATGTTATAAATTGATTTGCATTTTAATGAGGGAAATAAGTATTTGAACCCCTCTCAATCAGAAAGATTTCTGGCTCCCAGGTGTCTTTTATACAGGTAACGAGCTGAGATTAGGAGCACACTCTTAAAGGGAGTGCTCCTAATCTCAGTTTGTTAATCAAATCTACTATATGTAGGCTGCTGAGCTTGTCTGATGCTTT
Organism: Brachymystax lenok tsinlingensis; assembly: GCA_030435695.1. Classification (NCBI taxonomy): domain Eukaryota; kingdom Metazoa; phylum Chordata; class Actinopteri; order Salmoniformes; family Salmonidae; genus Brachymystax; species Brachymystax lenok. The sequence continues at coordinate 11,431,526 of CM059789.1, forward strand.
AAGCACTGGGATTACATTTTGAAGACATTTTTAAAATGTTCTACCAATCGAAAGAGAACAGACGACTTTCGGTCGACCAAGATTTGTTTTAGTCGGGGACAGCCCTAAACCCTAAGACTAATTCTAACCTTAACCCTAAACCCCCTAGAAATAGCATTTGACCTTATGGGGACTATCAAAATGTCTGAAGTTTTTCAAATGTTTGTTCGTTTACTATTCCTTTTTGGACTTGAGAACGGTGAGGAATCAGCCCACAACTACATTGGAGGATCTTGTCAATCATCTCAAGGCAGCTGGAGCCATAGTCAACAAGAAAACAATTGGTAACGCACTACGCCGTGAAGGACTGAAATCCTGCAGCGCCCGCAAGGTCCCCCTGCTCAAGAAAGCACATATGCATGCCCGTCTGAAGTTTGCCAATGAACATCTGAATGATTCAGAGGACAACTGGGTGAAAATTTTGTGGTCAGATGAGACTAAAATGGAGCTATTTGGCATCAACTCAAATCGCCGTGTTTAGAGGAGGAGGAATGCTGCCTATGACCCCACGAACATCATCCCCAACGTCAAACATGGAGTTTGAAACATTATGCTTTGAGGGTGTTTTTCTGCTAAGAGGACAGGACAACTTCACCGCATCAAAGGGACGATGGACGGGGCCATGTACCGTCAAATCTTGGGTGAGAACCTCCTTCCCTCATCCAGGGCATTGAAAATGGGTTGTGGATGGGTATTCCAGCATAACAATGACCCAAAACACACAGCCAAGGCAACAAAGGAGTGGCTCAAGAAGAAGCACATTAAGGTCCTGGAGTGGCCTAGCCAGTCTCCAGACCTTAATCCCATAGAAAATCTGTGGAGGGAGCTGAAGGTTCGAGTTGCCAAACGTCAGCCTCGAAACCTTAATGACTTGGAGAAGATCTGCAAAGAGGAGTGGGACAAAATCCCTCCTGAGATGTGTGCAAACCTGGTGGCCAACTACAAGAAACGTTTGACCTCTGTGATTGCCAACAAGAGTTTTGCCACCAAGTACTAAGTCATGTTTTGCAGAGGGGTCAAATACTTATTTCCCTCATTAAATTTTTTTCACATGAGCTTTTCTGGATTTTTTGTTGTTGTTATTCTGTCTCTAACTGTTCAAATAAACCTACCATTAAAATTATAGACTGATCATTTCTTTGTCAGTGGGCAAACGTACAAAATCAGCAGGAGATCAAACACTTTTTTCCCTCACTGTATAATAAAGTCTTCACATCTCAAAATCAATCATCAAATCAAATCAAATCAAATTTATTTATAAAGCCCCCCTTACATCAGCTGATGTCCTATAAATCACATTGGCTATGCATGGCCTGTCTGCAACGAACTTGAAACATTGAATCAACTATTAAGTTGGGTCCAGCGAGAAGATCCTGCTAGCAAACTTGCAACACTGTATAAAATATTCTGGTCCCTCAGAGTTTCCTGGTCAGTGAGCTCAGGACAGACACAGCTGTAGGCTATTTGCAGAAGGGATAAGAAGTAATCAGGTAGGCATATTTTACAATGTTTCCACCGGTTTAGAGCATTACATTTTTTTCCGCTTTCTGCTGAGTGGTTATCAAAAGGGAAAGTGATGGAAATATATTTCAAATAGGCTATGTTGAGGAACTATTGTCATTCTCAATAGACGTAAAAGCAGAATTTGTTTACTTGCTGTTTGAGGAGAAGAAAACATTACTTTGAGAAGCTCCACAGTGATAGTGAGTTAAGACAATCAGAAATACAGTACTATCAGATCCCCAAATGGGCACATCTATAGGCCTACATTTGCGCAAAGGCCAGGTAGACTAAGCCTACTTCTATGTGTAATCAGGTGTTTGTCCTTACTCAAGATTGACAGGAGCGCTCCAAACAAAAGATAATTAATAAATTGACAACTCGTACATGGAATTAAATAAACCCAAACTTTTTTCAAGTGTAGTCTAGGTTGTGCGCTTTGTAAACAATGTATCCACTCCGACAATGAGAATGGTAAGGCTGTAATAATAATATATTGACTGCATTAACAGAAATGACCGTAACCAAACTAACATTGTAGATGAGAATTGATGGTAATTAACAGTAAATGTACTACTGGTGATACTGGTGTTGTCACGTCCAGGCCTGAGAAGACAGGCTGGAGTGTTTAGTTTTGTTTTTGGTGTAGGGTTTTTTCTGTTCTAGGTTATATATTTCTATGTTGAGGTAATGGTTCCCAATTAGAGGCAGCTGAGAGTCTCTAATTGGGAACCATATATAGGTTTGTAGTTTTCACTTGGGGTTTGTGGGTTATTGTTTATGCATAGCTTTGTTCGTGGTGTAAGTCTATGTTTATGTTACGATCTTAGTTCTGTTTATTGTTTTGCCCAGTTACGTGAGTTACGTTTCGTAATAAAAGCATGTATACTGGATGCCTCGCTGCGCCTTGGTCTGTCACTACTGAGGATCGTGACAGAATAACCCACCACAAAAGGACCAAGCAGCGATGTTTAAAGGAGTCCTGGACTTGGGAGGAGATATTGGCTGGGAAGGGGCCTTGGGGGAAGACGACGGAGCATTGTTACCCCAAGAAGGAGATGGAAGCGGCGAAGACTGAGCGAGGGAGCTATGAGGATATATATGGAGCGTGGAACCCGGAGAGGGAGAGATATGTTGGGACTCGCCTGGCGCGGAAACCCGAGAGGCAGCCCCCCAAAATAATTTGGGGGGGGCACACGGGGAGTTTGGCCGGTTCAGGATGGACTCCTGAGCCAACTCCTCGTGCTATCTGGAGGGAGCGTTGGAGAGAGCGTCGCACTGAGCAGACACCGTGCTATGCAGTTTTACGCACGGTGTCTCCAGTGCTCATGCATAGGCCGGTGCGCGAAATTCCAACGCCACTCATCTGTCGGGCTAGGGTGAGTGTGCAGCCTGGAAGAGTGGTGCCGGCTTTGCGAGCGAGGTCCCCAGTACACCTTCTGGGACTAAGATATCCTGCACCGGTTCTGCGTGTGGGGTCTCCGGTTCGCATCCACAGCCCAGTGTGTGACATTCCAGCTCCCATCATCCATGAGGCAAGGGTGAGTGAACAGCCGGGGAGAGAAGTACCGGCTCCACGCACCAGGTCCCCTGTACGCTTAGAGAGCCCAGTACATCCAGTCCCTGCTCCGCGCACCAGGCCCCCTGTGCGCTTAGAGAGTCCAGCACGTCCTGTTCGGCTCCGCGCGCAGGCCCCTGTGCGCAGAGAGTCCAGCACGTCCTGTTCGGCTCTGCGCACCAGGCCCCCTGTGCTCTTAGAGAGTCCAGCACGTCCTGTTCCAGCTCCGCGCACCAGGCTCCCTGTGCGCTTAGAGAGTCCAGCACGTCCTGTTCCGGCTCCGCGCATGAGGCCCCCTGTGCGCTTAGAGAGTCCAGCACGTCCAGTCCCTGCTCCACGCTCCAGGATCCCTGTGCCTGTCGTGGACTCAGCACGTCCAGTCCCTGCTCCACGCTCCAGGATCCCTGTGCCCGTCGTGGACCCAGCACGTCCTGTCCCTGTTCCACGCTCCAGGATCCCTGTGCCCGTCGTGGACCCAGCACGTCCAGTCCCTGCTCCACGCTCCAGGATCCCTGTGCCCGTCGTGGACCCAGCACATCCTGTCCCTGCTCCACGCTCCAGGATCCCTGTGCCCGTCGTGGACCCAGCACGTCCTGTCCCTGCTCCACGCTCCAGGATCCCTGTGCCCGTCGTGGACCCAGCACGTCCTGTCCCTGCTCCACGCTCCAGGAGCCCTGTGCCCGTCGTGGACCCAGCACGTCCTGTCCCTGCTCCACGCTCCAGGATCCCTGTGCCCGCCGTGGACCCAGCACGTCCTGTCCCTGTTCCATGCTCCAGGATTCCTGAGCCCGTCGTGGATCGAGTACGGCCGGTTCCTGCTCCCCGCACCAGAGTGCCAGTGCACGTAATGAGCCCAGTACGGCCGGTTCCTGCTCCCCGCACCAGAGTGCCAGTGCACTTAGTGAGCCCAGGACGGCCGGTTCCTGCTCCCCGCACCAGAGTGCCAGTGCGCTTAGTCAGCCCAGTACGGCCGGTTCCTGCTCCCCGCACCAGAGTGCCAGTGCGCGTAATGAGCCCAGTACGGCCGGTTTATGCTCCCCGCACCAGAGTGCCTGTGCGCTTAGTGAGCCCAGTACGGCCGGTTCCTGCTCCCCGGACCAGAGTGCCAGTGCGCTTAGTGAGCCCAGTACGGCCGGTTCCTGCTCCCCGCACCAGAGAAGGTCCCCTGTCCGGGGCATCCAGAGAAGGTCCCCTTTCCGGGACCTCCAGAGAAGGTCCCCTGTCCGGGACCTCCAGAGAAGGTCCCCTGTCCGGGACCTCCAGAGAGGGTCCCCTGTCCGGGACCTCCAGAGAGGGTCCGCTGTCCGGGACCTCCAGAGAGGGTCCCCTGTCCGGGACCGCCAGAGAGGGTCTCCTGTCCGGAACCGCCAGAGAGTGTCCCCTGTCCGGAACCGCCAGAGAGGGTCCCCTGTCCGGAACCGCCAGAGAGGGTCCCCTGTCCGGAACCACCAGAGAGGGTCCCCAGTCCGGGACCGCCAGAGAGGGTCCCCAGTCCGGGACCGCCAGAGATGGTCTCCAGTACGGCTAATTGCCCAGGGCCTCCGGTGCGGGACATCGAGCCAGCACGGCCGGCACCGGAGCCGCCACCTGGGACAGGAGGGCCCACCCGAAGACCACCCCCAATGGACTTTTGGACGCGGTCGGAGTCCGCGCCTTTGGGGGGGGGTACTGTCACATCCAGGCCTGAGAAGACAGGCTGGAGTGTTTAGTTTTGTTTTTGGTGTAGGGTTTTTTCTGTTCTAGGTTATATATTTCTATGTTGGGGTAATGGTTCCCAATTAGAGGCAGCTGAGTGTCGTTGTCTCTAATTGGGAACCATATATAGGTTTGTAGTTTTCACTTGGGGTTTGTGGGTTATTGTTTATGCATAGCTTTGTTCGTTTATGTAAGTCTATGTTTATGTTACGATCTTCGTTCTGTTTATTGATTTGCCCAGTTACGTGAGTTACGTTTCGTAATAAAAGCATGTATACTGGATGCCTCGCTGCGCCTTGGTCTGTCACTACTGAGGATCGTGACAGGTGTGCCATCCCCGTGGCCTCAGCAATCCACTGAGACAGGAGTGAATCAGACAGGTGTCTCGTGTGCCATGTATATTTTTTGTATATTTTTACCACTGCTTGACAAAAAAAATATATTGGTCAACCAACAGTCTATCAAATCAAATCAAATCAAATGTATTTATAAAGCCCCCCTTACATCAGCTGATGTCACAGAGTGCTGTACAGAAACCCAGCCTAAAACCCCAAACAGCAAGCAATGCAGGTGTAAAAGCACGGTGGCTAGGAAAAACTCCCTAGAAAGGCCAAAACCTAGGAAGAAACCTAGAGAGAAACCAGGCTGTGAGGGGTGGCCAGTCCTCTTCTGGCTGTGCCGGGTGCAGATTATAACAGAACATGGACAAGATTTTAAAATGTTCATAAAACAGGCAGAACAGTTGAAACTGGAGAAGCAGCACGGCCAGGTGGACTCGGGACATCAAGGAGTCATCAGGCCAGGTAGGCCTTGAGGAATGGTCCTAATGCTCAGGTCCTCCGAGAGAGAGAGAGAGAGAGAGAGAGAGAGAGAGAGAGAGAGAGAGAGAGAGAGAGAGAGAGAGAAGAAGAAAAAAGAAAGAAAGAGAGAGAGAGATAATTAGAGAGAGCATACTTAAATTCGCACAGGACACCAGATAAGAGAAGAAATACTCCAGATGTAACAGACGGACCCTAGCCCCCCGACACATAAACTACTGCAGCATAAATACTGGGGGCTGAGACAGGAGGGGTCGGGAGACACTGTGGCCCAGTCCGACGATACCCCCGGACAGGGCCAAACAGGCAGGATATATCAACCAAACGATCGACCAGTCGACTAAATGGGGTCAGCCCTATTAGGGTTAGAATTAGGTTTAAGGTTAGGAGCTAGGGTTAGTTTTAGGGCTAGGGGATAGGGTTAGGGTTAAGGTTAGGTTTTGGAGTTAGGGTTAAGGTTAGGGTAAGGTTTAGGGAAAATAGGACTTTGAATGAGATTGAATTGTGTGCCCCCCCAAGGTTAGCTATTCAAGACTGTGTGTGTGTGTGTGTGCGTGTAGGATGTGCAGTGAAGTGGTGTGTGTGCGTGTAGGATGTGCAGTGAAGTGTGCTCTTGTGTCAAGCATAAATTGTGCCCATTGTCTTCTGAACTGAAAAACAGGAAAGTCCTCTTTATGAGGGTACCGGCATATTCTCCTCGCCAGTGTGTATTAGGGATAATCAACGAGGGGCTATGCGTTCTGTGGAAAAAAATCCACAACATGGAAGCATTATTTTCCATAGAATGGATAGAGTCCTGAGTTTATTCTTCTTCTTATACCACTGCTATAATTTAACACATTATATAAATATGTTCAGTACAGGTAGAAATGCACTGAGGTAGCTGGCTAGCAAGTTTACCATAGCTACACAGTGTGTCCCCCGTGTTCATCTGAATGAGAGACCATGAGCTCCACCAGGGTTTGGATATCAGTGCATGTCAAGTGGGGGTGAAAGGGAAGCTCTTCCATCTGGATCCAACATCACCACACGTACTACCCTACATCAAATCAAATCAATTGTTATTGGTCACATACACATGGTTAGCAGATGTTACTGTGAGTGTAGCAAAATGCTTGTGATTCTAGTCCCGATAGTGCAGTAATATCTAATAAGTAATCTAACAATTCCACAACAACTGCTTAATACTAAGTAAAGGAATGGAATGAGAATATGTACATGTAAATATATGGATGAGCAATGACCGACCGGCATAGGCAAGAAGCAGTAGATGGTATAAAATACAGTATATACATATAGGATGAGTAATGCAAGATATGTAAACATCATTATTAAAGTGGCATTAATAAAGTGACTAGTGATCCTTTGTTAGAGTGGCCAATGATTTCAAGTCTGTATGTAGGCAGCAGCCTCTCTGTGTTAGTGATGGCTGTTTAACAGTCTGATGGCCTTGTGATAGAAGGTATTTTTCAGTCTCTCGGTCCCAGCTTTGATGCACCTGTACTAACCTTGCCTTCTGGATGATAGCGGGGTAAACAGGCAGTGGTTCGGGTGGCTGTTATCCTTGAGGGCAGGTAGTTTTCCCACGGTGATGCGTTGTGCAGACCACACCACCCTCTGGAGAGCCCTGCGGTTGTGGGCGGTGCAGTTGTCGTACCAGGCGGTGATACAGCCCGACAGGATACTCTCAATTGTGCATCTGTAAAAGTTTGTGAGGGTTTTTGTTGACAAGACAAATTTCTTCAGCCTCCTGAGGTTGAAGAGGCGCTGTTGCACCTTCTTCACCACACTGTCTGTGTGGGTGAGCCATTTCAGTTTGTCAATGATGTGTACGCCGAGGAACTTAAAACTCCACTTTCTTCACTACTATCCCATTGATGTGGATAGGGGGGTGCTCCCTCTGCTGTTTCCTGAAGTCCACGATCATCTCCTTTGTTTTGTTGATGTTGAGTGAGAGGTTGTTTTCCTGACACCATACTCAGAGTGCCCTCACCTCCCTGTAGGCCGTCTCGTCGTTGTTGGTGATAAAGCCTACTACTGCAAACTTTATGATTGAGTTGGAGGTGTGCTTGGCCACGCAGACATGGGTGAACAGGGAGTATAGGAGGGGGCTGAGCACACACCCTTGTGAGGCCCCAGTGTTGAGGATCAGCGAAGTGGAGATGTTTCTTTCCTACCCTCACCACCTGGGTGCGGCTCGTCACGAACTCCACGACCCAATAGCACAGGGTGGAGTTGAGACCCATGGTCTCAAGCTTAAGGATGAGTTTGGAGGGTACAATGGTGTTGAATTCTGAGCTGTAGTCAATGAACAGCATTCTTACATAGGTATTCCTCTTGTCCAGATGGGATAGGGCAGTGTGCAGTGTGGTGGCGATTGCATCGTCTGTGGACCTATTGGGGACGAATGCAAATTGGAGTGGGTCTAGGGTGGCAGGTAGGGCGGAGGTGAAATGATCCTTGACTTGTCTCTCAAAGCACGATCATGATGACCTCATGGTATGTTGTCACATTTGTTTAAGATAATTCTGAAATTAATTACAACAATTAACCTCATGTTTAAGACACTCTCTCTCTCTCCTGCACTCACGTGCACACACACACTTTCCCTGCAAGTGGTTTAAAGCCTATAAGCACAACCTGGCCTGTACTTTACTACTGTTGATCATATAGAGTTTTCAGATGTTTCACAGTCCAGAGCAGTGGGTCCAGCACAGCCTCCTTTAAAGGCCTTTCCAAGTAGTATGCAAGGTAACAGGAGGAGGGCATTCAATGACTCTTGTTTTATTTTTTTATTTTTTTACCTTAATTTAACTAGGCAAGTCAGTTAAGAACAGATTCTTATTAACAATGACGGCCTACCCCGGCCTAACCTTAACCCGGACGACACTGGGCCAATTGTGCACCACTCTATGGGACTCCCAATCAAGGCCGGTTGTGATACAGCCTGGAATCAAACCAGGGTCAGTAGTGACGCCTCTAGCACTGAGATGCAGTGGCTTATACTGCTGCGCCACTCGGAAGCAATGTACTGTAGTAGTACCACAGAACCAATGTACTGTAGTAGTACCACAGAACCAACGTACTGTAGTAGTACCACAGAACCAATGTACTGTAGTAGTACCACAGAACCAATGTACTGAGATACTTGATACAAGTATCATCCGTGGCTCGAGTACTCACAAAGCCAGGACTGCTTTGCGTGTAGACACTTCTCCCCCTTCCAAATACCCCAGAATCTGCCTTCACTTCAGACTGTGGCTACTGGACTTAGAAAAAGGCAGTGTACAAAGACAATGGATTTAAAGTATAGGAGAGGTCATAACAAGGCTGATGAAACCAAAGATTTAAAAAAGAAGGAGTAGCTGTAACTGGTACTGAGGTACCACTACAGTACATTGGTACTGAGGTACTATTACAGTACATTGGTTCTGAGGTAGTACTACAGTACATTGGTACTGGATAGAAAACACTCTGAAGTTTCTAAACCTGTTAAAATAATGTCTGTGAGTATAACAGAACTGATATGGCAGGCAAAACCAGAGGAAAACCCATTCGGAAATGTTTATATTTGGAGGTCTTTCCAATGAGTTCCAATAGACTACACAGGGAAATAGCTCCCAGATTGCTGTTCCTATGGCTTCCACTAGATGTCAACAGTCTTTAGACATGGTTTCAGACTTATTTTTTGAAAAACAAACAAGAAATTGAAGTTTATCCAGGTGGCTGCTGATTAGGACACTAGTGTTTTGGCGCGCGTGAATGAGGTGCGCGCTCTTCGTTATTTCTCTTCCCTATTGAACATACTATTCTCCGTCTGAAATATTATTGTTTATTTAGATATTAGACACCCTGAGGATTAATTAGAAACATCGTTTGACTTGTTTGGACGAACTTTACCATTAACTTATTGGATTCCTTTGTCTCCATGTTGAAGGAGTGGATTACAGAACTCAATGGCGCCAACTAAACAGACTTTTTGGGACTTTATCGAACAAAATGACCATTCTTTGTGTAGCTGGGACCCTTGGGATTGCAAACAGAAGAAGATCTTCAAAGGTAAGTGGAGTGGGAGGCCCCGGTGCACAACTGAGCAAGAGGATAAGTACATTAGAGTGTCTAGTTTGAGAAACAGACGTCTCACAAGTCCTCAACTGGCAGCTTCATTAAATAGTACCCGCAAAACACCAGTCTCAACGTCAATAGTGAAGAGGTGACTCCGTGATGCTGGCCTTCTAGGCAGAGTTCTTCTGTCCAGTGTTCTTTTGCCCATCTTAAAACCTCTTCATCTTTTCTTTTTATTGGCCAGTCTGAGATATGGAATTGTTTTTGCAACTCTGCCTAGAAGGCCAGCATCCCGGAGTTGCCTCTTCATTGTTGACGCTGAGACTGGTGTTTTGCGGGTACTATTTAATGAAACTGCCAGTTGAGGACTTGTGAGGTGTCTGTTTCTCAAAATAGACACTCTAATATACTTGTCCTCTTGCGCACCGGGGCCTCCCACTCCTCTTTCTATTCTGGCTAGAATAGTGGGCATGGGATGAACATTGTAAATATAGGATTTGAAAATATATTTCCCTACATGGGATTAGAACCCACAACCATTAAGCTATGAGCCAACGGTTTTAGCTATGAGCCAACGGTTTTAGCTATGAGCCAACTGTTTTAGCAGACATTAATCAGTCATAGCACTTGGGAAAATATACAATGAGATGATATGACCAAGAAGTAGTTGATTATCAACTATTTCTTGTTTTGATGGACGTAGCGCCGAACATAAACCTATAGTCCTCATAGCCTACATGTTGGGTTTTTTCTTGTAAAAGCACATAGATATGTATGAAACAGTAAGCAAAAATGTTGAATTTGGTCATATGCGGAAATGTGCCTTAATGCTTTTTGAATTTTGTTTACATTCAGCTTCATTCGGTTTACTGCACGAACACACCCATTGAGTCTTCACATAGGAATGAATGGTGTAATGTGATTGGTGGCTTTGTCCATTCATATATGCAGTCATTGCTTGCTAACTTAGCTAACCAAATCATCTGTCCTCTTAGCTTACTATTATGAAAATCAAACTCAACAATGCCAATAATGTTTTAATTTGACTTTCGCTTCAAAAGCAGCTCAAACATAGAACATGTAAGAATGAACATCATAGCAGTTGGTTATTGATGTACATTACTGCAAAAATAATGCACACTCTAGAATTCCTTTGAAGCCAACCAGAATTTAGTATTCAACTATGCCACGGTATAATATTGTATTCTAATGCATTATAACGGTCTGCTTGTAAGTAAAGTGTTACCAATTGCCATTACAACAACAGTGTGTTGCTATGTTGTGATGTGCTGCGTTGAGGGAGTATTGTGTCCAGTCTGTAACAGTCACCACTCAGGTCAGCACCCTGTCTCCCTGGTCTGCTGCATTCCTCTCCTAAAGCCTGCAATCCCAACCTTTTGTCCAGGCACACGGTCTAACAACCCACTGACACACACACACCACACACACAGCACACACTACACACACTACACACACACACCACAGCACACACACACACACAAACCACACACACCACACACACCACACACACCACAGTACACACACCACAGCACACACACACACCACACAAACCACACACACCACACTACACACACACACACACACACACACACACACACACACACACACACACACACACACACACACACACACACACACACACACACACACACACACACAGCCTTAGGATTCATTATTAGGACATTGGGGTCCTGATAAGGTAGGAAAACAAATACACACAGACACAGTGTTCACCCTGATCCTAATGTTCTGAGGTCTCCAGTGGCCTTTGCTATATGCTTAACTCTCCTTGCTGGCAAACTAGCCCACAGGGCTTGGACGGACATGGAAGACTTTGGGTAAAGAATTTTGGCTGCCTCTCCCTTTACCCAGGAGTTATACCGAGGTACAGTGGGCTCCCAAATCAAATCCTGCTCAGGGCCCCCACATAGCTTCAGTTGTTTTGATCTGTCAGGGACCCCACATAGCTTCAGTTGTTTTGATCTGTCAGGGACCCCACATAGCTTCAGTTGTTTTGATCTGTCAGGACCCCCACATAGCGTCAGTTGTTTTGATCTGTCAGGACCCCCACATAGCTTCAGTTGTTTTGATCTGTCAGGACCCCCACATAGCTTCAGTTGTTTTGATCTGTCAGGGCCCCCACATAGCTTCAGTTGTTTTGATCTGTCAGGGCCCCCACATAGCTTCAGTTGTTTTGATCAGTCAGGGCCCCCACATAGCTTCAGTTGTTTTGATCTTGCTTTGATCACATAGCTTCAGTTGTTTTGATCTGTCAGGGCCCCCACATAGCTTCAGTTGTTTTGATCTGTCAGGGCCCCCACATAGCTTCAGTTGTTTTGATCTGTCAGGACCCCCACATAGCTTCAGTTGTTTTGATCTGTCAGGACCCCCACATAGCTTCAGTTGTTTTGATCTGTCAGGGCCCCTACATAGCTTCAGTTGTTTTGATCTGTCAGGACCCCCACATAGCTTCAGTTGTTTTGATCTGTCAGGGCCCCCACATAGCTTCAGTTGTTTTGATCTGTCAGGGCCCCCACATAGCTTCAGTTGTTTTGATCTGTCAGGGCCCCCACATAGCTTCAGTTGTTTTGATCAGTCAGGGCCCCCACATAGCTTCAGTTGTTTTGATCTGTCAGGACCCCCACATAGCTTCAGTTGTTTTGATCTGTCAGGGCCCCACATAGCTTCAGTTGTTTTGATCTGTCAGGACCCCACATAGCTTCAGTTGTTTTGATCTGTCAGGACCCCCACATAGCTTCAGTTGTTTTGATCTGTCAGGACCCCCACATAGCTTCAGTTGTTTTGATCTGTCAGGACCCCCACATAGCTTCAGTTGTTTTGATCTGTCAGCATCAGTAGACTAGTCACATCTCTAGTCACAGTAGGTTCAAAACAGTAGGTTCCAAACAGTAGGTTCCAAACAGTAGGTTCCAAACAGTAGGTTCAAAAACAGTAGGTTCCAAACAGTAGGTTCAAAAACAGTAGGTTCAAAAACAGTAGGTTCCAAACAGTAGGTTCCAAACAGTAGGTTCCAAACAGTACGTTCCAAACAGTACGTTCCAAACAGCAGGTTCCAAACAGTAGGTTCAAAAACAGTACGTTCCAAACAGTACGTTCCAAACAGTAGGTTCAAAAACAGTAGTTTCCAAACAGTAGGTTCCAAACAGTAGGTTCAAAAACAGTCGGTTCAAAAACAGTCGGTTCAAAACAGTAGGTTTAAAAAACAGTAGGTTCCAAACAGTACGTTCCAAACAGCAGGTTCCAAACTGTAGGTTCCAAACAGTAGGTTCCAAACAGTAGGTTCCAAACAGTAGGTTCAGAGGAGCACTAATGTCCGGCAGGTGGCGACAATGTCATGAGGAGCGCAGCCCCGGTAGCTCCAATCAATCTCTGTACACGCACGAAAAAGTAGGTGATTGGTGTCAGTGATACCATACCTGTATATATGAACCCATTCCGTTATGTGTATTATAGACATCAAATTGATTGGAATCTCATTCATGACGCTCACTTTATCTTATCATCATAAAGTGAAAGTAAAACTTTTTTTTTATTTGCATATTTGATTAAAAAACGAGGGAATTAACTTTTGTAATGATAGTTGTTTGGTTCAGTTTTACAAGCCCTATTTTTTATCATTGTTGGGGAGTAGTGAACTACATGTAGTTAAACTACTAATTCATCTACATTTAGCAGTAGCTTGGTGGTAGCTGAAATAAATTCAAATCTTGCTAGTGTTTTCTGTAGTTAATAACTTTTTTTGACATGTAGCAGTGTAGCTAACTACAGGAACTTTTTTTTGCAAAAATAAAATAATATATGGGTGAAGAATAGGCAAGAATCTCCTTTTTCGGTATCAGACATTCATCATTCTCAATTGAAAAATGTTTTGTGTGTGTTTATAATAGGCTAAATTACACATTTGATTAACATCTGACCCCATATGGATCTGTTGATCTTGAAATTTGTAGTTTATGATATTTTAGATATAGATATTATATTGTTTGTACTTTTTCAAAATAAACTATATTTGTGTAGCTGTAGGTGTAGGTTAACTTCTTGTGAACTAATTGGTAGGTTGGTAAACTATAATTTCAGAGTAGCTTCCCTAACACTGTTGTTTATTATCTAGGCTAATAAAGGTAACGATCCAATGAATTTATTAGTGTGCACCAGAAAATACTTCCAGAAGAGGGCAATGTCTTCCCTGGTAATCATCCGCGGAGTTTAAATCCCAAACCGCAGGTGCGTCTGCTCTCCCCTCTCCCTTGACCTCAGAAGAAAAACACGGTGATCGTTCGCTCGCTCCATGGTTTGCTCGCGTGCCACACCGAACCTGCGCGCTCTGCTTCAGTGACGTCGCTCCATTGGAGCCTGCGGTTGGAGCGCGAGTTCTTTTCACATACCAACCGGGAGAGAGAGAGGAGAGCGAGCGCACCGCGGTGCAGCCATGGTCAGCGCTTTGCGAGAACACTGTGAAATCAACCGGGAGGGACCACATCCTAGACATGGAATGCGACTGAGCAACATTGTGTCTTTCCTGGCTGTCTGACGTTATTTTTCTGCTCAACCATTGAAGAGTAGGAGGTTTGTCGTTTACGTATTGGATTCCAGAGCACTGGGAACACCCCTGTCTCTATTTTTCTTCCTATTTCTCCCCCTCGGGTTGAAAAGTCACCAGAGTGGAAAGGATATTTCGGTTTATTGGAATTCTAGCTGCTCTGAAGATGATCTCCGGTGTTTTCTGGGAACATTGTCTTGGATGAGAACCTGTGAGCATCATGAGTACCAATGGTGAGTCCATTCCTCTGCGCCTCTGTTCTCGAGGTTACTTTGAAGCTCTCCGCTCTTCTCTAGTTTACTTTGAAGCGTCGCTCTCTGAGGATACACATTTAAGACAATAAGATGCAACAATAGAGAATAGACAGGTTTAGTAGCATTCAATGGAAAATAAACTACAAATGTGCTTTAAATTCAAGATTTGAAGAACATACTGTATGTTCTAATTGACTGTGTATTGATTTGAAGTTATTCTCACAGAGCACAGAGAAAGACAACTCCGTTTCTCTGTTGTTTCCTCTCTCTCCCCCTCACTTCTAGAATTCACGAATGCTTTTCATGAGCTCATCCTTGGTACTATTTCTTGAATAAATGTCTTAAATTAGGCGACTGAGTGTGAGGATGGAGTACTGTGTGGGGATTGTGTGGTATGTTGTTGTGATTATGTAAAGGGTTAAGGGTCAAGGGACATATGTACTCAGTCCTCTTAGACTTCCTCCAGCAGCTGTTTCTTCCTGACATGTCAGGGCTTCTGTGTGTCTGTCTGTCTGGCAAACTGCATCTCTACATAATAGTAAACCACATTTGCTGTTAGAAATGTGCAGTTTGTCTTCTTAATTTCGTAAACAATCCATTCCCCCTGCTTATTATCATAATCATCTTTGTATTTATCATCAGACTCAGACATCACATCACATACATCCACAAACATGTTGTCTCCCTAGCAGAATAGCAAAGCTCATTGCAACCAGCCCCTGTCAGCTCTAGTCCAGCTCTACACCAGGACTGGACAGATCAGGCCCTGTCAGCTCTAGTCCAGCTCTACACCAGGACTGGACAGATCAGGCCCTGTCAGCTCTAGTCCAGCTCTACACCAGGACTGGACAGATCAGGCCCTGTCAGCTCTAGTCCAGCTCTACACCAGGACTGGACAGATCAGGCCCTGTCAGCCCTAGTCCAGCTCTACACCAGGACTGGACAGATCAGGCCCTGTCAGCTCTAGTCCAGCTCTACACCAGGACTGGACAGATCAGGCCCTGTCAGCTCTAGTCCAGCTCTACACCAGGACTGGACAGATCAGCCCCAGTTCAGCTCTACACCAGGACTGGACAGATCAGCCCTGTCAGCCCTAGTCCAGCTCTACACCAGGACTGGACAGATCAGGCCCTGTCAGCCCCAGTTCAGCTCTATACCAGGACTGGACAGATCAACCCCAGCCCTTGGGCCACAGATCTAACTGATCTGGAGACAGCTAATCTTACCAGGGCAGAGGCCATCCCCCTGAAGGATGTATACACACACAGATCTCATATCAGCTGACTGTAGCCTGCGATGCCAGGGGCAATTGCCTGTCTTTGCAACACCACTGATCCCCAGTCAGCTGAGTCCCCAGCAGCCACACAAACAGACATACACAGGCCTCCCCCATGACCACTGCTTTGATAAGAGGAGCCTGTCTGCTAGTGTTGGGCTGGAACAAAACTCCAGTTCCCCCAGGCCAGGACCCACACTGCTGCACTGTCTTCAGTCTGTCCTGGTACTCTGGAATGTCAGATGACTCCTGTCCTCCCTCCTCTCCTCCCTCCTCTCCTCTCCTCCCTCTTTCCTCCCTCTTTCCTCCTTTTCTCATTCTACTGCCTTCACTGCACTTACTTTTCTCCCCCTTTCTCCCCTCCCCTCCCCTGTCTCCCCCTGTCTCCATTCCCCTTTCTCCCCTCCCCTGTCTCCCCCGTCTCCATTCCCCATTTCTCCCCTCCCCTTCCCTGTCTCCCCCTGTCTCCATTCCCCATTTCTCCCCTCCCCTGTCTCCCCCTGTCTCCATTCCCCATTTCTCCCCTCCCTCCCCTGTCTCCCCTGTCTCCATTCCCCATTTCTCCCTCCCCTGTCTCCCCTGTCTCCATTCCCCATTTCTCCCCTCCCTCCCTGTCTCCCCTGTCTCCATTCCCCATTTCTCCCCTCCCTGTCTCCCCGTCTCCATTCCCCATTTCTCCCCTCCCTCCCCTGTCTCCCCGTCTCCATTCCCCATTTCTCCCTCCCTCCCTCCCTATCTCCATTCCCCCTTTCTCCCCTCCCTCCCTGTCTCCCCGTCTCCATTCCCCATTTCTCCCCTCCCTCCCTATCTCCATTCCCCTTTCTCCCCTCCCTCCCTGTCTCCCCCTGTCTCCATTCCCCCTTTCTCCCCTCCCTCCCTGTCTCCCCTTATCTCTATTCCCCCCATCTCTCCTCCCCAATGTCCAGGAATGTATGATTCTATTATTATTAATAGGCCAACAATATTCTTTCTCCTAATTGGGTGTCATTATTCACTATTCATTATTCCATCTAAAGTCTCCTGTGTGGATCCTTGCCTTATTGAGTATGTGTGTGTGCTTGTGTGTGTGTGTGTGTGCGTTCTTTTGTGTGTGTGCTTGTGTGTGCGTGTGTGTGTACAATTTCTCTGGTGGCTGTATAAATGTTTGGAGTTATTTTGTCAGATGATGGGAGACGGAGGGGTTAGGTCACTATCCGGAGAACTTTCACCAGAGAAACCTGCACATGCTGTCTGTAGACACACACACACGCACCCTACACACACACACACACACACACACACACACACACACACACACACACGCACCCTGTGTGTAGAGTCAGCAGGCAGATGGTTGTGTGACGTGTCAGTGCTCTGGCTCCAGGCGTACACACACAGCAGGGACAGTATCTCCTCTCCTCTCCTCTTAGAATGTCTCTTCTCATCTGCTGCTCTGTATCTCATGGTCTGTGGGTTGGGGCCGTGTGTCTTTTGGTGTGTGTCTTTCTGTGTGTGTGTGTGCCCTCTTCTCTATCTGGCTGAGGAGACCAGTTAGAGAGCAGCAGGTTATTCTCTGGTAGAGTTTCTCTGTCACACAGCCACACAACTACACAAAATCCCACTCCATCTCTCTGTCACTCTCTCTCCATTTCCATCTCTCTCTTTATCGCTCTGAGAGACCTGACACCTTATTAGTCTCTCTCTGTCTCTGTCTCTGTCTCTCTCTCTCTCTCTCTCTCTCCCTCCCTGTCTCTCTCTGTCTCCCTGTCTCTCTCCCTGTCTCTCTCTCCCTGTGTCTGTCTCTCTCTCCCTGTGTCTGTCTCTGTCTCTCTCTCCCTGTCTCTCCCTGTCTCTCTCTCTCTCTCTCTCTCTCTCTCTCTCTCTCTCTCTCTCTCTCTCTCTCCCTGTGTCTGTCTCTCTCTCTTTGTCTCTCTCTCTGTCTCGAGTCTCCCTTACTTTTTCACCTGTTGCACGGTCTCATTTTTTCCTCTTTCTTCTGGAAAAAGGATTACACCAGCTCAGTGACGTGTGTGTGTTGTCATTACATCTAGAGGATTACACCAGCTCAGTGACGTGTGTGTGTTGTCATTACATCTAGAGGATTACACCAGCTCAGTGACGTGTGTGTTGTCATTACATCTAGAGGATTACACCAGCTCAGTGACGTGTGTGTGTTGTCATTACATCTAGAGGATTACACCAGCTCAGTGACGTGTGTGTGTGTGTTGTCATTACATCTAGAGGATTACACCAGCTCAGTGACGTGTGTGTGTTGTCATTACATCTAGAGGATTACACCAGCTCAGTGACGTGTGTGTGTGTGTTGTCATTACATCTAGAGGATTACACCAGCTCAGTGACGTGTGTGTGTGTGTTGTCATTACATCTAGAGGATTACACCAGCTCAGTGACGTGTGTGTGTTGTCATTACATCTAGAGGATTACACCAGCTCAGTGACGTGTGTGTTATCATTACATCTAGAGGATAACACCAGCTCAGTGACGTGTGTGTGTTGTCATTACATCTAGAGGATAACACCAGCTCAGTGACGTGTGTGTGTTGTCATTACATCTAGAGGATTACACCAGCTCAGTGACGTGTGTGTTATCATTACATCTAGAGGATAACACCAGCTCAGTGACGTGTGTGTGTTGTCATTACATCTAGAGGATTACACCAGCTCAGTGACGTGTGTGTGTGTGTTGTCATTACATCTAGAGGATTACACCAGCTCAGTGACGTGTGTGTGTTGTCATTACATCTAGAGGATTACACCAGCTCAGTGACGTGTGTGTGTGTGTTGTCATTACATCTAGAGGATTACACCAGCTCAGTGACGTGTGTGTGTGTTGTCATTACATCTAGAGGATTACACCAGCTCAGTGACGTGTGTGTGTGTGTTGTCATTACATCTAGAGGATTACACCAGCTCAGTGACGTGTGTGTGTGTGTTGTCATTACATCTAGAGGATTACACCAGCTCAGTGACGTGTGTGTGTGTGTGTTGTCATTACATCTAGAGGATTACACCAGCTCAGTGACGTGTGTGTGTGTGTGTTGTCATTACATCTAGAGGATTACACCAGCTCAGTGACGTGTGTGTGTGTGTGTTGTCATTACATCTAGAGGATTACACCAGCTCTGTGACGTGTGTGTTATCATTACATCTAGAGGATAACACCAGCTCAGTGACGTGTGTGTGTGTGTTGTCATTACATCTAGAGGATTACACCAGCTCAGTGACGTGTGTGTGTGTGTGTTGTCATTACATCTAGAGGATTACACCAGCTCAGTGACGTGTGTGTGTGTGTTGTCATTACATCTAGAGGATTACACCAGCTCAGTGACGTGTGTGTGTGTGTGTGTGTGTGTTGTCATTACATCTAGAGGATTACACCAGCTCAGTGACGTGTGTGTGTGTGTGTGTTGTCATTACATCTAGAGGATTACACCAGCTCAGTGACGTGTGTGTGTGTGTGTGTTGTCATTACATCTAGAGGATTACACCAGCTCAGTGACGTGTGTGTGTGTGTGTGTGTTGTCATTACATCTAGAGGATTACACCAGCTCAGTGACGTGTGTGTGTGTGTTGTCATTACATCTAGAGGATTACACCAGCTCAGTGACGTGTGTGTGTGTGTGTTGTCATTACATCTAGAGGATTACACCAGCTCAGTGACGTGTGTGTGTGTGTGTGTTGTCATTACATCTAGAGGATTACACCAGCTCAGTGACGTGTGTGTGTGTGTGTTGTCATTACATCTAGAGGATTACACCAGCTCAGTGACGTGTGTGTGTGTGTGTGTGTTGTCATTACATCTAGAGGATTACACCAGCTCAGTGACGTGTGTGTGTGTGTGTTGTCATTACATCTAGAGGATTACACCAGCTCAGTGACGTGTGTGTGTTGTCATTACATCTAGAGGATTACACCAGCTCTGTGACGTGTGTGTTGTCATTACATCTAGAGGATTACACCAGCTCAGTGACGTGTGTGTGTTGTCATTACATCTAGAGGATTACACCAGCTCAGTGACGTGTGTGTGTTGTCATTACATCTAGAGGATTACACCAGCTCAGTGACGTGTGTGTGTGTTGTCATTACATCTAGAGGATTACACCAGCTCAGTGACGTGTGTGTTGTCATTACATCTAGAGGATTACACCAGCTCAGTGACGTGTGTGTTGTCATTACATCTAGAGGATTACACCACCTCAGTGACGTGTGTGTGTTGTCATTACATCTAGAGGATTACACCAGCTCAGTGACGTGTGTGTTGTCATTACATCTAGAGGATTACACCAGCTCAGTGACGTGTGTGTGTTATCATTATATCTAGAGGATAATACCAGCAAGGTGACTTAGATCAAAGCTTTACTGGAGGTAGTCAATATAAAACCCTGCCACCTCTACTTGGGAATGGTGCTTTATCACTTTGTGAGTTTGTTTAAGGTTACCTAAATATTTATAATGTCTTCTGTCTTGGATAAATGATTAGAGTCAAACTAACACAGTTCACCAAAGTTGTTTCCCAAATGACACCCTATTTCCTATATAGAGCACTCGTTTTGACGAGGGCCCATAGGGAATAGGGTGTTATTAGGGACCCTTCCACTCTCAGTTAACCAACTGATGCTTACCAACATCCCAGAGACAGGTAACAGTCCTCAGTTAACAAACTGATGCTTACCAACATCCCAGAGACAGGTAACAGTCCTCAGTTAACCAACTGATGCTTACCAACATCCCAGAGACAGGTAACAGTCCTCAGTTAACAAACTGATGCTTACCAACATCCCAGAGACAGGTAACAGTCCTCAGTTAACCAACTGATGCTTACCAACATCCCAGAGACAGGTAACAGTCCTCAGTTAACCAACTGATGCTTACCAACATCCCAGAGACAGGTAACAGTCCTCAGTTAACAAAGGTAACAGTTCATGAACTGAGGATTGAGAATCAGAAGTATTTCTGGCCATCAGGGCTGACCAGGTGAATACAGGACTTATCCACAGTCACTCCTGTGAGGTGACGGACACATTGAGTCCTTGAGAACCAAGCCTTCAGCACACAGAGTTAAAATCAACAGAATAGACATGTCCAATCGATGTCTATATTTTTCTATGCCTTCAGACTTGGTGACCTTGGGGGGGCTGCGCTGGTGTGAATCATCATGTGGTCTATCTACTAGAGACAATTTTACCCTCCTCTCACTCCGTAGAGTGACATGGTCTGTCTGTGATGTCACTGGACTAGGGTTGCACATTTTGTGGAATATTCAGAGGTGGAAACTTTCCGTGGGAATTAACGTGAATATAGGGGAATTAACGGGACTATATGGGAATTAACGGGAATATATGGGAATTAACGGAAATATGTGCACATTTATATTAATACCATTTAAATGTAGATGTTTTTTTGCATTGGATATATTTACCATATCATATGGATACAGAAACATACACCTTTTACCTCATCATAAGTAGACATAATTGCAATTGATTAAATCCTTTCAATAGAAATAAATAAATACAAATTTAGTTACAAATTGAACTTTAATTAAATGTGTTGACTCTTCACATGGGATGATTTCACTGAACAACAAAAGAAATGGAGTATTGAATGATCCCCAATGATCAATCGCATCAACCCTTGTATTGGTCAACCTGTTGCGTGCTTTGGTGTGTGTGTGTTCCCAAACAAGGACCAGTTGCGCTCTGAGGCGGCTGATGTTGGTGGGATTTGGAGGATGATGGAAGCAACAGGGGAAACGGCCTCAGATCCACAAAGTCCCTTCCACCAGGTGGCTGATGAGATATGTTGGCACGACTGCCATATTGCATCTCCATCCCAAAGCCCTTGCTTGGAAGTGTACTTCGCCAGACTGCCAAGAACCTTGCCCTCATCCAGGCCAAGGTGGCGAGACATGGTAGTGATGACACCATAGGCCTTGTTGATCTCTGCACCAGACAGGATGCTCTTGCCAGCATACTTGGGGTCCAACATGTACGCTGCGGCGTGTATGGGCTTCAGGCAGAAGTCTTTACGCTTTTTGATGTATTTCAGAACTGCAGTTCCCTCTGCTTGGAGCAACAGTGAAGTGGACAGGGCAGTACATATTTCTTCTCTTACATCTGCAAGCAGAGTCTAAACATCAGACAGGATGACATTGTCTCCCTCAATCCGTGCAATGGCTACTATAGGTTTCAGGCTGCTTACCACTCTCTTCCAAAATACATAATCCAGGAGGATCCTCTTGATGGGCCTGTCCATATCGGCAGACTGTGATATAGCCATGTCTTGGAGAGACTCCTTCTCCTCCAGGAGACTGTCAAACATGATGACAACACAACCCCAACGGGTGTTGCTGGGCAGCTTCAATGTGGTGCTCTTATTCTTCTCACTTTGCTTGGTGAGGTAGATTGCTGCTATAACTTGATGACCCTTCACATACCTAACCATTTCCTTGGCTCTCTTGTAGAGTGTATCCATTGTTTTCAGTGCCATGATGTCCTTGAGGAGCAGATTCAATGCATGAGCAGCGCAGCCAATGGGTGTGATATGAGGGTAGGACTCCTCCACTTTAGACCAAGCAGCCTTCATGTTCACAGCATTGTCTGTCACCAGTGCAAATACCTTCTGTGGTCCAAGGTCATTGATGACTGCCTTCAGCTCATCTGCAATGTGGAGACTGGTGTGTCTATTGTCCCATGTGTCTGTGCTCTTGTATAATACTGTTTGAGGGGTGGAGATGATGTAGTTAATTATTCCATGCCCACGAATAATCAAATCAAAGTTTATTTGTCAAGTGCGTCGAATACAACAGGTGTAGATCTTACAGTGAAATGCTTACTTACAGGCTCTAACCAATAGTGCAACAAAGGTATTAGGTGAACAATAGGTAAGTAAAGAAATAAAAACAACAGTAAAAAAAGACAGGCTATATACAGTAGTGAGGCTATAAAAGTAGCGAGGCTATAAAAGTAGCGAGGCTATAAAAGTAGTGAGGCTATAAAAGTAGTGAGGCTACATACAGACACCGGTTAGTCAGGCTGATTGAGGTAGTATATGTACATGTAGCTATGGTTAAAGTGACTATGCATATATGATGAATGAATATATGAGAGTAGCAGTAGCGTAAAAGAGGGGTTGGCGGGTGGTGGGTGGCAGGACACAATGCAGATAGATAGCCCGGTTAGCCAATGTGCGGGAGCACTGGTTGGTCAGTCCAATTGAGGTGGTATGTACATGAATGCATAGTTAAAGTGACTATGAATATATGATAAACAGAGAGTAGCAGCAGCGGGGGGGCACAATGCAAAAAGTCCGGATAGCCATTTGATTACCTGTTCAGGAGTCTTATGGCTTGGGGGTAAAAACTGTTGAGAAGCCTTTTTGTCCTAGACTTGTAGAGAGAACAGTCTATGACTGGGGTGGCTGGGGTCTTTGACCATTTTTAGGGCCTTCCTCTGACACCGCCTGGTGTAGAGGTCCTGGATGGCAGGCAGCTTAGCCCCAGTGATGTACTGGGCCGTACGCACTACCCTCTGTTGTGCCTTGCGGTCGGAGGCCGAACAATTGCCGTACCAGGCAGTGATGCAACAAGTCAGGATGCTCTCGATGTTGCAGCTGTAGAACCTTTTGAGGATCTCAGGACCCATGCCAAATCTTTTTAGTCTCCTGAGGTGGAATAGCCTTTGTCGTGCCCTCTTCACGACTGTGTTGGTGTGCTTGGACCATTCTAGCTTGTTGTTGATGTGGACACCAAGGAACTTGAAGCTCTCAACCAGCTCCACTACAGCCCCGTCGATGAGAATCAGAGATGATTGAAATACACTCTGCTTTCTCTATGATTTGCTTGGCCTTCACTTGAACTCTGTTGAACTCTGCATTCAGCAAATTAGTAGATAAAGCATGTCTGGTGAAGAACATTCATATATCTCTTCCAACACACATTGCCTGTGAGCATCAGAGGTGAATCAGTTGCTTACACAGCTCGACCAAGACATTCATCAGCATTTCTCTGACTACGTTCCTCCATTAAGTGAAAATAACTTCCAGGAGGACCAGGAGCTGTTGCTATTGATCAGGTGTCTACTTCTATTCGAGGTGAAAATGATGAATCAGAGGGACCTTTGTCAGAGGTTGCTTGTTGTGAGCGCTGAGGGAACTTTATGCACTTGGCCAGATGATTCAGCATCTTTGTTGCATTCTTCACATATGATTTGGCAAAGTATTTGCAAATGTACACAGCCTTTTCCTTTTCCTTAGCTGCAGTGAAATGTCTCCACACATCAGATAGTGCCCGTGACATTTCCCTGTAAAGATGAGAAAAAAAATGAGTAAAAAAACAACAAATACAATTCCATGTACAGATAAATAGTTAAGCAGTTAGATTAACTCCTTTGTAAGATAAATGTTTTTAAATGAAACATGTATAGAAACAGGTGAATTAACACTCCTCAGTTAGCAGGATCAAGCAAGCTACAACCCACATGATAGCAAAAACTAACTAGCAGAAATAATCTAAACACACTTTGCTGTAGGCTACTATTTACTAGTTATCAAAAAATCATGTATGTCATATAAAATATATTCACCCCACACAGTATTGTAATCAGAAGTTACCAGAAAGCATGTAGTCCTTGGCTCAGACAGTGTAGTAGTGTGGGCTCAATATCTCATTAGTGTGCAAGATCTTGAGAATCAGCTGTACATGTGATGGAAGAGTGCACTGCACATGTAATGGAAGAATGCACTGTGCTGGCAGAGGGTTGCAATTCCATTGCATTGGGGATAGTTAACCAAAATATGCCACAAGACCTAGAATTGCCTTATGTGTATTCCACAAAAAAGGTTCACTGTTATAAGCTAACTTTTTTGATGAAATTAAGCAAGATTACCCAAATTCCAGGGCTTAACTTCCCATGTAAAATTTCCGCAGAAATTTGGGAAATTTACCAGAAAGTTTCCGACCCTTTGCAACCCTACACTGGACCCTACATCACTCTCTGATGGATATGCAACCCTACACTGGACCCTACATCACTCTCTGATGGATATGCAACCCTACACTGGACCCTACATCACTCTCTGATGGATATGCAACCCTACACTGGACCCTACATCACTCTCTGATGGATATGGCCTCCCCAAGATCTGGAGAAGGAGAGGGGGGAGAGGGGGAGGAGAGAGAGAGAGAGAGGGAGGGAGTAGGTGAAAAATAGAGAGAGAGAGGGGGGTGAGGGTGAGAGAGGGGAAGATAGACTATACTGAGAGACGGTACTGGTCACTGACTTACTACAGTGGAGAGAGAGAGAGAGAGAGAGGGGGTGAGGGTGAGAGAGACTATACTGAGAGACGGTACTGGTCACTGACTTACTACAGTGGAGAGAGAGAGAGAGAGAGAGGGTGAGGGTGAGAGAGACTATACTGAGAGACGGTACTGGTCACTGACTTACTACAGTGGAGAGAGAGAGAGAGAGAGAGAGAGAGAGGGGTGAGGGTGAGAGAGACTATACTGAGAGACGGTACTGGTCACTGACTTACTACAGTAGAGAGAGAGAGAGAGGGGGTGAGGGTGAGAGAGACTATACTGAGAGACGGTACTGGTCACTGACTTACTACAGTAGAGAGAGAGAGAGAGGGGGGGTGAGGGTGAGAGAGACTACTGAGAGACGGTACTGGTCACTGACTTACTACAGCTAATAACCACCTGCTTTGGATTTAACTGAGGTGAGTGTCTCTTCTCCTCCTCCTCCCCCTCTTCTGTTCTCTTCATCCCTCTCTCTTCTCCTCTACCCCTCCCTCTCTTCTGTTCTCTTTATCTCAGAGAGAGAGAGAGAGAGAGAGAGAGAGAGACCTGTCACCTCCAATCTCCCACAATCCCTTGTGTGTGAGCTCTCAGCAGGTGTTGAGGTCAGCGCAGAAATAGCAGCAGACTGGAGAGAGAGAGAGAGAGAGAGAGAGAGAGAGAGAGAGAGAGAGAGAGAGAGAGAGAGAGAGAGAGAGAGAGAGAGAGAGAGAGAGAGAGAGAGAGAGAGAGAGAGAGAGAGAGAGAGAGAGAGAGAGAGAGAGAGAGAGAGAGAGAGAGAGAGAGAGAGAGAGAGAGAGAGAGAGAGAGAGAGAGAGAGAGAGAGAGAGAGAGAGAGAGAGAGAGAGAGAGAGAGAGAGAGAGAGAGAGAGAGAGAGAGAGACACAGGGTAGCACACAATCTGCCCAGCGCCGTCCGGGTTTGGCCAGGGTAGGCCAACATTGTAAATAAGAATTAGTTCATAACTGACTTGCCAAGTTAAATAAAAAAAATATGGCCTTGTCTCTTTCAGCAAATAGGCATTATGATGACCCTAGACAACATTACAGAACTATTTGTGTTAATAATCACCTTATTATTTCAGGTTTATCTTCATGTGCTTATAGAGAACCATTATGGTAGTATGTGCAAAACACATCATACTGCAAAACACATCATACTGCTTCATACTTTGACACTTTCTGTATTTAGAAAGTTCTAGAACTTAACTTGACTGCTGACATGCAAAACATTTAGGGACTTTATCAACAGTGGCTTTTAAGTGGAATTGTCCTTTAATCCAGGTAATCCTGTGGTGTGTACTTTCCCTCTCTGTGCTGTTGATGTCCTCTGGATGGAAGACAGGTGAAAGGCATTATCCTCTCCTCTCTATGCCCTGGCTAGTGGCTAGCTCCCATGATTCCTCTCCTCTCCTCTTCTCTCCTCTCCTCTCCTCTCCTCTCTAGAGGACAGAAGCCTTGAGGATTCTTTTACCTGGCACACACTACTTCCCCTGTGGCACAGAGAACTGGGTTAATCTATGCCAATCCTTTATCGCTGCAGACGGGTATGGCAGTGGCCACACACACGTATGCGCGTGTGCACGCACGCACTCACAGACACACACACACGTGTCTAGTACCCACTTTTTCATTGTCATGTCTGTGGAAACCTGTAGAGTTTTGTTTTGTTTGGATTCCTCAGACCTAACTGTAACATAATGTAGTGGTAGACATACACCGTTCCCCCTGCATCCTGTGTTGATACAACAAACTAGTCTTAGTGTTAGAGTTTCCCATTGTGTTGTGTTCTCTCCCTGTTAAGGTGTGCCTGGCCAGAAATACAGACTTTGCTCTACTGTGTTGCCAGCATTATGAAGGAAACAATCACCTATTATAGAATATGGGACTGAGCAATATGTCAAATCCACAAACAAACACACTCACAAATATGCATACAGGACACGATAGACTGGTAGAGAGAGTCGATGGTGGAGGGAGAGAGAGCTTGTAGAGGTGACAGACAGCTTCATAACAAGTGTTAGCAGAACACAGTGATATGATTATGTAAATCCTTCTCCACAACGTACACTATACATTAACAGTCTATATATAGTTTACTGCATGCAATGGCAGTCTGTGAACACTGGTATATTCTGCAAGATTTCTCGAGCCGGCGAGCCTCTGGTTACTGGCCTGCCTCTCTTACCGCTAGGCTCTTGCCTACTGGAGTATAGTACAGAATATATATATACTGACTGGTTTGTATTGTTGGCTGTGTCCCAGATGGCCCCCTATTCCCTACATAGAGGATTACTTTTGACCAGAGCCCTGTGGCCCATGTTAAATAGTAGTGAACTGTATAGGGAATAGGGGGCCATCTGGGAGACACATATTGACTGTTATGATTGGATGAGGTCAGCTGTGCTCTCTCTCTCTACAGCCTATCAGCAGGGCTCTTTGAGCGGTGAGCGGAGCTCTGGACCTATCCGGTGCCAGCGTTGTCGGGAGGTGTGTAAGGGAGAGGTGGTGCGTGTTCAGGACACACACTTCCACGTCAAGTGTTTCACCTGCACAGGTAAGGACACGCATGGCTACCTTCACTGCTTATTAGAGAGGTGTCTGTCTGCACTCTGCAGGGAAAGCCCTCTTCCTGCAGTAGTAGGTCACCCTGAATGTTAGGGCTCTTACAGGCTGGGACTCAGACTGTGATGTCAAGTCCCTGTGGACACAACACACACACACTCCAAGCCATGCCAATAATGATCCAGACGAAGGATCAGAAGAACCGTGTAGGAGGGCGTGGGCTCCTGCTAAGAGGTGTGTAGGAGGAAGTGGGCTCCTGCTAAGGGGTGTGTAGGAGGAAGTGGGCTCCTGCTAAGGGGTGTGTAAGAGGAAGTGGGCTCCTGCTAAGGGGTGTGTAGGATATTGAATGCGTTGAAGATGAAGATGGCGCCGACGGAGATGGCAGCATCGCGACTAGACTTTGCAGTATTTAACATTTTCTGTATTTTTTTTTTTACATTATTAGCTCAGGAAATGTTTTGTGTCATTACATACAGCCGGGAAGAACTATTGGATATTAAAGAGGCGGTAACTCACCAGAACTGCCAGCATTATGACCAGGTATACGACTTCCCTGGCAGATCCTTTGTTCACTTTCCCCAGAGCCATTGAACTTATTCCAGAGGCCGATTGAAAACATCGCCGGTGGAGGAGAGGCACTGGAGGCGGCCTGCTGGTTTAACTTAGGAGGCGTGCACACCACCCACCTCTTCCGAGTATATTACTCGCTAATGTTCAGTCTTTGGATAAAAAGTTGATGAGTTTAGAGCAAGGATTTCTTTCCAGAGAGACATCGGGGCCTATAAAATACTTTGGTTCACGGAAACATGGCTCTCTCGGGATACTGCAGGATTCTTAGTAGACAGGAATACATACAGTGGCTTGTGAAAGTATTCAACCCCCTTGGTATTTTTTCTATTTTGTTGCCTTACAACCTGGAATTAAAATAGATTTTTGGGGGGATTTTATCATTTGATTTACACAACATGCCTACCACTTTGAAGATGCAAAATATTTGTTATTGTGAAACAAACAAGAAATAAGACAAAAAAACAGAACTTGAGCGTGCAAAACTATTCACCCCCCAAAGTCAATACTTTGTAGAGCCACCTTTTGCAGCAATTACAGCTGCAAGTATCTTGGGGTATGTCTCTATAAGCTTGGCACATCTAGCCACTGGGATATTTGCCCATTCCTCAAGGCAAAACTGCTCCAGCTCCTTCAAGTTCGATGGGTTCCACTGGTTTACAGCAATCTTTAAATCATACTACAGATTCTCAATTTGATTGAGGTCTGGGCTTTGACTAGGCCATTCCGAAGACATTTAAATAATTCCCCTTAAACCACTCGAGTGTTGCTTTAGCACTATGCTTAGGGTCATTTTCCTGCTGGAAGGTGAACCACCTTCCCATTCTCAAATCTCTGGAAGACTGAAACAGGTTTCTCTCAAGAATTTCTCTGTATTTAGCGCCATACATCATTCCTTCAATTCTGACCAGTTTCCCAGTCCCTGCCGATGAAAAACATCCCCACAGCATGATGCTGCCACCACCATGCTTCACTGTGGGGATGGTATTCTCGGGGTGATGAGAGGTGTTGGGTTTGCGCCAGACATAGCGTTTTCCTTGATGGCCAAAAAGCGAAATATTAGTCTCATCTGACCAGAGTACCTTCTTTGTTTGGGTAGTCTCCCACATGCCTTTTGGCGAACACCAAACATGTGTGCTTACTTTTTTCTTTAAGTTATGGCGTTTCTCTGGCAACTCTTCTGTAAAAACCAGCTCTGTGGAGTGTACGGCTTAAATCGGTCCTATAGACAGATACCCCAATCTCCGCTATGGAGCTTTGCAGCTCCTTCAGGGTTATCTTTGGTCTCTTTGTTGCCTCTGATTAATGCCCTCCTTGCCTGTTCCATTAGTTTTGGTGGGCAGGTTTGTTGTGGTGCCATATTCTTTCAATTTTTTAATAATGGATTTAATGGTGCTCTGTGGGATGTTCAAAGTTTCAGATATTTGATATATTTTATATGGAAGTGTATAGGAAATGTAGTACCCATTGTGACTATTAAAACCTACCCTAACCAGAAACCGTGGATAGATGGTAGCATTCGCGCGAAACTGAAAGTGCAAACCACCGCATATAACCATGGCAAGGCGACTGGTAGTATGGCAGAATATAAACACTGTAGTTATTCACTCTGCAAGGCAATCAAACAAGCTAAACGTCAGTATAGAGATAAAGTGGAGTCGCAATTCAACAACTCAGACATGAGACGTATGTGGCAGGGACTACAGACAATCACGGACTGAAAAAGGAAAACCAGCCAGGCCGCCGAGACCGTCGTCTTGCTTCCGGACAGGCTAAACACGTTCTCCGCACGCTTTGAGGATAACACAGTGCCACCAACACATCCCGCTACCAAGGACTGTGGGCTCTCCTTCTCAGTGGCCGACGTGAGTAAAACATTTACACGTGTTAACCCTCGCAAGGCTGCCGGCCCAGATGGCATCCCTAGCCACGTCCTCAGAGCATGCGCTAGCTGGTGTGGTTACGGGCATATTCAGTCTCTCCCTATCCCAGTCTGCTGTCCCCACATGCTTCAATATGGCCACCATTGTTCCTGTACCCAAGAAGGCAAAGGTAACTGAACTGAATGACTATCTCCCCCCGTGGCACTCACTTCATCATGAAGTGCTTTGAGAGACTAGTCAAGGATCATATCACTTCTACCTTACCTGTCACCCTAGACCCACTTCAATTTGCTTTCCGCCCCAATAGGTCCACAGACGATGCAATCGCCATCACTCTGCCCTATCCCATCTAGACAAGAGGAATACCTATTTAAGAATGCTGTTTATTGACTATAGCTCAGCATTCAACACCATAGTACCCTCCAAGCTCATCTTTAAGCTCGAGGGCCTGGGTCTGTACCCCGCCCTGTGCACCTGGGTCCTGGACTTCCTGACAGGCCGCCCCCAGGTGGTGGAGGTAGGAAACATCACCTCCACTCCGCTGATCCTCAACACTGGACCCCACAAGGGTGCGTGCTCAGCCCCCTCCTGTGACTACGTGGCCAAGCACACCTCCAACTCAATCATCAAGTTTGCAGACAGCACAACGGTAGCAGGCTTGATTACCATCAATGACGAGACAGCCTACAGGGAGGAGGTGAGGGCTCTGGGAGTGTGGTGCCTGGAAAACAACCTCTCACCTCAACATCAACAAAACAAAGGAGATGATCGTGGACTTCAGGAAACAGCGGGTGCACCCCCCTATCTACACCGATGGTACCGCAGTGGAGAAGGTGGAAAGCTTCACATTCCTTAGCGTACACATCACTGACAAACTGAAATGGACCACCCACACAGACAGTGTGGTGAAGAAGGCGCAACATAGCCTCCTAAGGTTGAAGAGGCTAAAGAAATTTGGCTTGTCACCTAAAACCCTCACAAACCTTTACAGATGCCAATGGAAAGCATCCTGACGGTCTGTATCAGCACCTGGTTCGGCAACTGCACCGCCCACAACCGCAAGGCTCTCCAGAGGGTGGTGCGGTCTGCCCAACACATTACCGGGAGCAAACTACCCGTCCTCCAGGACACCTACAGCACCCAATGTCACAGGAAGGCCAAAAAGATCATCAAGGATATTAACCACCCGAGCCACTGCCTGTTCACCCCGTTATCATCCAGAAGGCGAGGTCAGTACAGGTGATTCAAAGCTGGGACCGAGAGACTGAAAAACAGCTTCTATCTCAAGGCCATCAGACTGTTAAACAGCCATGACTAGCACATTAGAGGCTGCTGCCTAAAGGCATAGACTAGAAATCACTGACCACTTTAAGGAATGGAACACTAGTCACTTTAATAATGTTTGCATATCTGGCATTACTCATCTCATATGCATGTACTGTATTCTATACTATTCTACGGTATCTTAGTCACTTAATGTTTACATATCTGGCATTACTCATTTCATATGTATATACTGTATTCTATACTATTCTACAGTATCTTTGTCACTTAATTAATAATGTTTACATATCTTGCATTACTCGTCTAATATGCATATACTGTTTTCTATACTATATCTCGTTCACTTAATGTTTAAATATCTTGCATTACTCATCTCATTTGTACAGTTGAAGTCGGAAGTTTACATACACCTTAGCCAAATACATTTAAACTCAGTTTTTCACATTCCTGACATTTAATCCTAGTATCACCACTTTATTTTAAGAATGTAAAATGTCAGAATAATAGTAGAGAAAATTATTAATTTCAGCTTTTATTTCTTTCATCACATTCCCAGTGGGTCACAAGTTTACATACACTCAATTAGTATTTGGTAGAATTGCCTTAAACAATTTAAACTTGGGTCAAACGTTTCGGGTAGCCTTCCACAAGCTTCCCACAATACGTTGGGTGAATTTTGGCCCATTCCTCCTGACAGAGCTGGTGTAACTGAGTCAGGTTTGTAGGCCTCCTTGCTCACACACGCTTTTTCAGTTCTGCCCACACATTTTCTATGGGATTGAGGTCAGGGCTTTGTGATGGCCACTCCAATACTTTGACTTTGTTGTCCTTAAGCTATTTTGCCACAACTTTGGAAGTATGCTTGGGGTCATCGTCCATTTGGAAGACCCATTTGCGACCAAGCTTTAACTTCCTGACTGATGTCTTGAGATGCTGCTTCAATATATCCACATAATTGTCCTACTTCATGATGGCATCTATTTTGTGAAGTGCACCAGTCCCTCCTGCAGCAAAGCACCCCCACAACATGATGCTGCCACCCCTGTGTTTCACGGTTAGGATGGTGTTCTTAGGCTTGCAAGCCTCCCCCTTTTTCCTCCAAACATAATGATGGTAATTATGGCCAAATCAGACCAGAGGACAATTCTCCAAAAAGTACGATATTTGTCCCCATGTGCAGTTGCAAACCGTAGTCTGGCTTTTTTTATGGCAGTTTTGGAGCAGTGTTTTCTTCCTTGCTGAGCGACCTTTCAGATTATGTCGATATAGGACTCGTTTTACTGTGGATATAGATATTTTTGTACCTGTTTCCTCCAGCATCTCTAGGAGACCGAACACATCTCCTTCCTGAGCGGTACCGTGGTGTTTATACTTGCGTTCTGTTGTTTGTACAGATGAACGTGGTACCTTCAGGCATTTGGAAATTGCTCCCAAGGATGAACCAGACTTGTGGAGGTCTACCATTTGTTTCTGAGGTCTTGGCTGATTTCTTTTGATTTTCCCATGATGTCAAGCAAAGAGGCACTGAGTAGGCCTTTAAATACATCCACAGGTACACCTCCAATTGACTCAAATTATGTCAATTAGCCAATCAGAAGCTTCTAAAGCCATGACATCATTTTCTGGAATTGTCCATGGTGTTTAAAGGCACAGTCAACTTAGTGTATGTAAACTTCTGACCCACTGGAATTGTGATACAGTGAATTTTAAGTGAAATAATCTGTCTGTAAACAATTGTTGGAAAAATTACTTGTATCATGCACAAGGTAGATGTCCTAAATGACTTGCCAAAACTATAGTTTGTTAACAAGAAATTTGTGGAGTGGTTGAAAAAAGAGTTTTAATGACTCCAACCGAAGTGTATGTAAACTTACTACTTCAACTGTATATACTGTATTCTATAATATTCTACTGCATCTTAGTCCGTTCCGCTCTGACATTGCTCGTCCATATGTATATAGTCTTAATTCATTCCTACTTAGATTTGTGTGTATTGGGTATGTTGTGTAATTTGTTAGATATTACTGCACTGTCGGAGCTAGAAGCACAAGCATTTCGCTACACCTGCAATAACATCTGCTAATCACGTGTATGTGACCAATACAATTGGATTGGATTTGATATAGTTGTTATACCCACTAAGGAGATGTAAAGTGTTTCTCTGTACAATCTCTACCTACAGTGTGGTGCATTGTGTCATGACAACAACAGTATGTTTTTTAACACAAGTGCTGTAGGTATGGCCAATGCTTTGTGGTTCTGCGCGCATCTTCTTAGAAGTTTACATGAATGCCTGCTACAGCACAGCACATACAGTAGTTCACTGCCACCATAGAAAGCGTTTGTATAAGCAACTTAGTCAAGGATTGTTTCAAATGCAGTTTTATGATATCCCCCTCTACTTTCACTTGTGTGTTTTCAGTTGAGGGGTTGCTGTGGTAACCATGTGAAGGGGCCCGCTCCCTCTGATTGGTGGTTATTCTCAGCCTCACTAGGGAGCCTCAACCAATGGGAAACCCCCGTTACAGAGACCAGAGAGAAGGTTCAGGCAGAGAGAAGGAGAGAGAGAGAGGGGGGGTTATATTTCCCCCTAATTCATGATGTCATATGTTTGTTTCTCCATCTCTCTGTTTATGCCCCCCCTCTCTCTCTCACTCTCACCCTAACCTGAGCTCTCCACTCCACTCCTTTCATCTCAAAATGGAACCAATGGGATAGTCTCAAAAGTGCAAAATGCAAACTCAAGCAAAAATAGTTTGACATGGACGTATTTGACCCAGGTCTGACCTGGACCAAAGCAGAGACAGGTGTTGCCAGTACAGTAGAGCAGTATTGTGTGACCACGCCCTCCCTCTATGTGGTTCTATCCACTGTGTTTCCAGTAGCATCGATGGCCACAGCTTGCTAAAGACCTGCTATTGTTTCACTGTCACCCCCTACCCCTCCCTTCCTTCCTTCCTTCCTTCCTTCCTTCCTTCCTTCCTTCCTTCCTTCCTTCCTTCCTTCCTTCCTTCCTTCCTCCCTCCCTCCCTCCCTCCCTACCCTTCCTTCCTTCCTTCCTTCCCTCCCTCCCTACCCTTCCCCTCAACTACATGTTCTCTCCTCTAGTCATCCCCCTCTTTTCTGTTCTGTTTGTTTTTCATTCCTGTCGTTTGTCTTTGGCTGATGATGATCTGGGTGTGTGATGGGGAATGAAACCGACACATGAAGAAGATAGAAAGATGGAGAGAGAGAGAGAAAGAGGTTGGTCATGGTTTATGCGACAGTTATCAAACCAAGCATTTCTCTCTCTCTCCCCCCTCTCGCTCTATGATAGTTATCCAAGCATGAAATCAATTTCCCATCATGGGACAGTTTGACATTGGCGTGTTCAGTGTGTGATAGGGTGGCTAAACGAAGAAGTGTGTGTGTGAGATAGGGAGGCTGAAAATACTAAATTACACTCTGGTCAATTTCATTTGAGGAATTGTAGAACACCAAGGTGGACAACGTGGTCATATTTGTCATAACCATGTATTGATCCTGTGATATTAGTTTATTTATCTTTCTAACGTGGTATTTTGTGTTGTCTGTCTGGCTGTAAGGAAACATATGGAAAGTATTCAGACCCCTTGACTTTTTCCACACTTTGTTACGTTACAGCCTTATTCTAAAATTGATTAAATTGTTTTTATCTCTCATCAATCTACACACAAAACCCCATAATGACAAAGCAAAAACAGATTTTTAGAAATGTTTGCAAATGTACTTTGTTGAATGCGGAGCGTCGCTGGATGCGGTGCGTCGCTGGATGCGGTGCGTCGCTGGATGCGGAGCGTCGCTGGATGCGGAGCGTCGCTGGACAGCTATTTTCATGTCTCTCCAGAGATGTTTAATCGGGTTCAAGTCTGGGCTCTGATTGGGCCACTCAAGGACATTCAGAGACTTGTCCCTAAGCCACTCCTGCGTTGTCTTAGCTGTGTGCTTTGGGTCGTTGTCCTGTTGGAAGGTGAACCCTCTCCCCAGTCTGAGGTCCTGAGCTCTCATTTCACCTGTTGAGGCAGAACTGTTTATATTCGACTCATTTCACCTGTTGAGGCAGAACTGTTTATATTCAACTCATTTCACCTGTTGAGGCAGAACTGTTTATATTCGACTCATTTCACCTGTTGAGGCAGAACTGTTTATATTCGACTCATTTCACCTGTTGAGGCAGAACTGTTTATATTCAACTCATTTCACCTGTTGAGGCAGAACTGTTTATATTCAACTCATTTCACCTGTTGAGGCAGAACTGTTTATATTCGACTCATTTCACCTGTTGAGGCAGAACTGTTTATATTCGACTCATTTCACCTGTTGAGGCAGAACTGTTTATATTCGACTCATTTCACCTGTTGAGGCAGAACTGTTTATATTCGACTCATTTCACCTGTTGAGGCAGAACTGTTTATATTCGACTCATTTCACCTGTTGAGGCAGAACTGTTTATATTCGACTCATTTCACCTGTTGAGGCAGAACTGTTTATATTCGACTCATTTCACCTGTTGAGGCAGAACTGTTTATATTCGACTCATTTCACCTGTTGAGGCAGAACTGTTTATATTCAACTCATTTCACCTTAGGAAACAATAAGTGCCATTTTCTAAGAAGCTGTTCCTTTCCTTCCTTCTGTCTGTTATTATCACTTGTCTTTCTTTGTCTGTCTCAGTCTGTCTGTCTTTCTCCATCTGTCTCTCAGCAGGGAGTTCAGTAGCATTGTGATGGAAAGAGCAATAGAGGGACAGACAGATATTATTATTACAGCATTCTTTGAGTGTAGCAGCACTCTGTTTCTAGAGAAGTCATTATAATTCCATTATGTTGACGGCTCTGTCTTTTCTCTCCATTGTAAAAACCCATACAGCACACACACACGCGCACACACACACGCGGTTACACACACAGACGCACACGCGGTTACACACACGGACACACACACGGTTACACACACAGACGCACACGCGGTTACACACGGACTCACACACGGTTACACACACAGACACTCACGCATTTGCGAATTCGCGTACGAACACACACACACACATATACAACCCCTTCTGTACACCCTTCACTTGTTGGTCGTATCTCTCCCTTACTGTGTTGATTGTCATTAGATCCAGAGCTCAACATTATGATCATTGATTCTCATGCATTACTGAGAGATCACTAATCGTGTTCATCCTCCTATTTAAACCCATTACAGAGCAACTGACTATGGCGTGGAGAAGAAGCCTTTTAATCTAAGTCCAAGACAAACACTATGGAAGATACATTGATATAGTGTGATAAATAAGATACATAACGAATATACACACGTGCCAATTTAATTCCACTAAATTATGCAAACTAATCCATAGACCGATAAGCATGACTGGTAAACTGTCTTTATATCAATGAATAGGCTAAAAAGTATTATTTCACATTGTTATTTTTCTTCTCCCGGACAATTGGCCGCTGGCAATTTTATTTATCGCTGGTAGCTGGTATTTATTTACCAGCTATTACT
The DNA here is from genome assembly GCA_030435695.1 of Brachymystax lenok tsinlingensis. NCBI lineage: Eukaryota > Metazoa > Chordata > Actinopteri > Salmoniformes > Salmonidae > Brachymystax > Brachymystax lenok. Next base: position 11,468,434 of record CM059789.1, read on the forward strand.
GGCAAACTGAAACCCTGGCGAGGACGCACGTATCCACACACACACACACACACACACACACACACACACACACACACACACACACACACACACAGTAAGGATGATATGTAGTATTGTATTACTGGGAATGGTAGCACACTGTGTATGGTGGCCTAATGACACACTGACCACATTTTCCTCTGGTTGCTAAAGTGGCACTCTCCCATTCCAGCACAGCTACCAGGCATTACAGTGGTCTAAATGCATGTTCCATATGGACAACTTCTTAGGGAGATACTCACACACACACACACTCACACACGCACTCTCTCACACACACACACACACACACACGCACACAGTAAGGATGATATGTAGTATTGTATTACTGGGAATGGTAGCACACTGTGTATGGTGGCCGAATGACACACTGACCACATTTTCCTCTGGTTGCTAAAGTGGCACTCTCCCATTCCAGCACAGCTACCAGGCATTACAGTGGTCTAAATGCATGTTCCATATGGACAACTCCTTAGGGAGATACTCACACACACACACACACTCACACACGCACTCTCACACACACACACACACACACACGCGCACAAGTCAAATCAGATTTCTACAATGTCCAGAGTATCAGGATGACTGTAAGAGGTTACCTGTATCTGTTTGTCTCTGGTAAAACTTCCCTTAAAGAAAGGAACAGAAGGATCACAGAAGCTTTTCTTTCAGGTGGGTTCTGTAGAACGCCAGACCAGATCAAACCTGTCCAGACCAGTTTATTACTCGTCTTCTCTCTGTAACCTTTAGGTCTCATCACATTCTCTCTTAGCCCTTGGCACTAACAACACACCATGACAATCTACCTTGGTTGTTCTCTGTGTGTGGAAGGGAAAGAGAGGGAGCTGGAGGCAGGGAGAGAGGGAGCTGGAGGCAGGGAGAGAGGGAGATGGAGGCAGAGAAAACAAAAAAGATAATTATTTGACACATTGGAAAGAATTAACAAAAAAACTGAACAAACTAGAATGCTATTTGGCCCTAAACAGAGAGTACGCAGTGGCAGAATACCTGACCACTGTGACTGACCCAAACTTAAGGAAAGCTTTGACTATGTACAGACTCAGTGAGCATAGCCTTGCTATTGAGAAAGGCCACCGTAGGCAGACCTGGCTCTCAAGAGAAGAGAGACTATGTGCACAATGCCCACAAAATGAGGTGGAAACTGAGCTGCACTTCCTAACCTCCTGCCAAATGTATGACCATATTAGACATATTTTTTCCCTCAGATTACACAGACCCACAAAGAATTCAAAAACAAACTCAATTTTGATAAACTCCCATACAGTGGGGCAAAAAAGTATTTAGTCAGCCACCAATTGTGCAAGTTCTCTCACTTAAAAAGATGAGAGAGGCCTGTAATTTTCATCATAGGTACACTTCAACTATGACAGACAAAATGAGGAAAGAAAATCCAGAAAATCATGTTGTAGGATTTTTAATGAATTTATTTGCAAATTATGGTGGAAAATAAGTATTTGGTCACATACAAACAAGCAAGATTTCTGGCTCTCACAGACCTGTAACTTCTTCTTTAAGAGGCTCCTCTGTCCTCCACTCGTTACCTGTATTAATGGCACCTGTTTGAACTTGTTATCAGTATAAAAGACACCTGTCCACAACCTCAAACAGTCACACTCCAAACTCCACTATGGCCAAGACCAAAGAGCTGTCAAAGGACACCAGAAACAAAATTGTAGACCTGCACCAGGTTGGGAAGACTGAATCTGCAATAGGTAAGCAGCTTGGTTTGAAGAAATCAACTGTGGGAGCAATTATTAGGAAATGGAAGACATACAAGACCACTGATAATCTTCCTAGATCTGGGGCTCCACGCAAGATCTCACCCCGTGGGGTCAAAATGATCACAAGAACGGTGAGCAAAAATCCCAGAACCACAAGGGGGGACCTAGTGAATGACCTGCAGAGAGCTGGGACCAAAGTAACAAAGCCTACCATCAGTAACACACTACGCCGCCAGGGACTCAAATCCTGCAGTGCCAGACGTGTCCCCCTGCTTAAGCCAGTACATGTTCAGGCCCGTCTGAAGTTTGCTAGAGAGCATTTGGATGATCCAGATGAGGATTGGGAGAATGTCATATGGTCAGATGAAACCAAAATATAACTTTTTGGTAAAAACTCAACTCGTCAAGTTTGGAGGACAAAGAATGTTGAGTTGCATCCAAAGAACACCATACCTACTGTGAAGCATGGGGGTGGAAACATCATGCTTTGGGGCTGTTTTTCTGCAAAGGGACCAGGACGACTGATCCGTGTAAAGGAAAGAATGAATGGGGCCATGTATCGTGAGATTTTGAGTGAAAACCTCCTTCCATCAGCAAGGGCATTGAAGATGAAAGCGTGGCTGGGTCTTTCAGCATGACAATGATCCCAAACACACCGCCCGGCAACGAAGGAGTGGCTTCGTAAGAAGCATTTCAAGGTCCTGGAGTGGCCTAGCCAGTCTCCAGATCTCAACCCCATAGAAAATCTTTGGAGGGAGTTGAAAGTCCGTGTTGCCCAGCGACAGCCCCCAAACATCACTGCTCTAGAGGAGATCTGCATGGAGGAATGGGCCAAAATACCAGCAACAGTGTGTGAAAACCTTGTGAAGACTTACAGAAAACGTTTGACCTCTGTCATTGCCAACAAAGGGTATATAACAAAGTATTGAGATAAACTTTTGTTATTGACCAAATACTTATTTTCCACCATAATTTGCAAATAAATAAATTAAAAATCCTACAATGTGATTTTCTGGATTTATTTTTCTCATTTCGTCTGTCATAGTTGAAGTGTACCTATGATGAAAATTACAGGCCTCTCTCATCTTTTTAAGTTGGAGAACTTGCACAATTGGTGGCTGACTAAATACTTTTTTGCCCCACTGTATCTACTGGGTGAAATACCGCAGTGTGCCATCACAGCAGCAATATTTGTGGCCTGTTGCCACAAGAAAAGGGCAACCAGTGAAGAACAATCACCATTGTAAACACAACCCATATTTGTTCATTTATTTTCACTTTTGTACTTTAACCATTTACACATCATTACAACACTGTGTATATATACATTTTTCTTTTGGAACTTCTGTGAGTGTAATGTTTACTGTTCATTTTTATTATTTATTTCACTTTTGTATAATTTCTACTTCATTTGCTTTGGCAATGTTAACACATGTTTCATATGCCAATAAAGCCCCTTGAATTGAATTGAGAGATGTGAGTTAGAGGGGATGGCAGCTTCCCGTAGCTATAGCAACCACTGCCACGCTGCTCCAATCACCAAGCTAATGTGTGGTTGCTAGGGAGACATTGCAAGATTCCAGGGAGATGAGTTTAGGCAGCTGTGGTTTTCCCTCCAGAAGCTGGTGGATTTTAGACAACCTTTGTCTCAAATAGCACCCTATTCCCTATATAGTGCTCTGTTCAAAAGTAGTGCACTATTTAGGGAATACTGTGCAATTTGGGATGAAAAAGGGGATTATCCTGCATCTAGTCTCCTAAAGAATTGCTGCTTGAGGGGATCAACACACGCATCCTCCCTGCCTATTGTCTCTCCCTTGTGCGTGTGTGTGTGTGTGTGTGTGTGTGTGTGTGTGTGTGTGTGTGTGTGTGTGTGTGTGTGTGTGTGTGTGTGTGTGTGTGTGTGTGTGTGTGTGTGTTGCTCTGTAAGTGAGAGATTCTCTGACAAGCTGAAGGATTGATCTGTGACGGCTGTAGGGGATCATTTAAACAGAAACTCCGCTATACACACTCACCCAGTTCTGTCTCATACGTTTCAACAGCGTTTATTGGTTGGTGATGTGTTAACTTCCCCTTGACTTTTCCTCCCTAGTGACTATGGTTATGTTTTAGGATTTATGTTTGTGTATTCTTAATGAGGGTTCCTTCTGTATGTCTGAGTAAGATGTCTTGTCTGCTCATCATCAAGTTGAGTTGTGTTTTGTCCACAAGCTGCTTAGTTAGGTCTGACTGCCTGAGATCTGGAGAGACTGTCTCAAATTCACTGTTTTACCCTGGAGTCTTCATTAACCCCTAAACGATTTAAGTAAGAGTCTCTCTCTCTCTCTCTTCAGCCCCCTCCCTCGGCACTGCTGTCTGTAACAGTACATTAATTACAGCTGAAGCGTTTCCCAAAGGTTCAGAAGGCAATGAAAGACAGGAGGAGAGGAATAGAGGAAAGGCGGGGGAGGGAGAGAATGGAAGAGTTGGAGAAAGTGCGGATGAGGAGGAGAGCGTGTAAGGAACACAGAGTAGAAGGGGCATATAGGGACGTATGGGGAGGTTGGGAGGATGTGCTGTAGCCTGTCCCTACTGGAGGTAGTCATATGTGTGTGTGTGTGTGTGGATACATGCGTCCTCGCCAGGGTTTCAGTTAGCCAGTAATAGCTGGCCCTTGGCCGTATTTTAGGCGATAAATAAAATTGCCAGCGGCCAATTGTCTGGGAGAAGAAAAATATTATATCTATTCATCGATATAAAGACAGTTTACCAGTCATGCTTATCGGTCTATGTATTATCGGTCTATGTGTGTATATATGTGTGTGTGTACCATTGTCCTAGCCAGCAGCCTTATACCCAGGCTTGGTGTATATTAGCACAGTGTTGTCAGTAGCAGTAGAACAATTAGACTGTGTGGGTATCCCAAATGTCACCCTATTCCCTACTGGGCCTGGGCCTGGGGCCGGGCCTGAGGCAGGGGCAGGGGCAGGGCCTGGGGCAGGGCGCTGGTCAATAGTAGTGCGCTATATATAGAGCCATTTGGAACATAGCCTGTAGCTGCAGTAGTATGGCTAACAGACTCCACAGAGAGGACAGACATTTGTGAAACGATTCAGAGATTTAACACAAGTGCAAAAAGAGGAACGGTGAGAGATAGAGAGCAGAGGCGGGAGGCATGATGGAGAGAGAGTGGAAGACTTACTGAGTTGGAGTAGTAGAATACACAATGCAAACATACACACTAACAACTGCAAACATTTCTCTCCACCCTGTGTAGAAATAAGCTGTAAAACTGCCCCATGGTAAAATGAGTAGAATTGTGGCGTTCTTGCTTTTAAACCACAACATGTTCTCTATGCCTCGTGGCAAAATGTGTAGAGTTGCAGGAAATTAACTTAAATGTTTTTTCTCCGCTGTGAAAGGGATAAGTTCAGATGTTTTTGTAGCCCCGCCCCTTCCTTGTTGCCCATCCCTGGTCTAACACAATGCTACAGCCTTTCACAGACCATGTGATCCTGATTAGAAGTAGTAAAAAGCATTTCCTGCTAACCATGTGTATGTGACCAATACAATTTGATTTGATTTGATAAAAAGCAGTTACCCAGAACTTTCTTCATGGGCCAAGCCACATGTACATTACAGCTGCCCTGCGCTGTCAGAGTTCGGCACAGAAGAACACATCACAACCCAGGCCTGAACTGCCCTAGCCTGTAACACTGGCAGCAGTGTCTTTTCACCCCGTAGAGACCCTGTTGTCATTTCCTGGTAACTAAGAGATATTTGGGAACACAAGATGCTGCAGCACGACCTCAGCCTTTATAATGGGATGCCACTGTCTCTAGGGCAACCACGGAAGGTTAATGGCTCCTATGGCAACCGGGGGAAAGGGGACGTCCCTGCCCAGCACATCCAACCAATGGTCACTCACCACACAGGGTAACAATGTGATTACCATGAACAGGTGGACCTTTCACCAAAACCACCTACCCTACAGCTGCATCCCAAATGGCACCCTATGCCTTGTCTATTGCGCTTCTGTTGATGGGTCCTGGTCAAACGTAATGCACAATATATAGAATAGGGTGCCATTTCAGATACCAACCAGTCCCACCAAATGCATGTAGGCTGTCATATGGCCTGATGCTATGGTAATGAGATGCACTAGGTTAATGATATGAGTGGTTTCTGTGTTTGAAGTCTGGCCAGGTCTGGGAGTGTCTGGGAACATACTCTTAGTGTGTCACAGATTGAAAAGGCTGGTACCTGCCAGAGAGATGGGGGAAGGGAAGGGCAGAGAGAGATGAAAAGAGAGAGATTCAGCAAGAAAGAGGCTTAGAGAGAAAGAGAGAGACATGATTAACTAATTCAGCATGCCACATTTAGCTCAAATAGTCAATCCAATTTCTTAACATTCAAATAAAAATATTTAGTTTGATTGTATTCCGTTACTGTTGTACGTTTTCCATCTAGATTTACTTATATTACTGTATTCTCTCTCTCTCTTTCTCTCTCTCTCTCTCTCTCTCTCTTTCTCTCTCTCTCTCTAGGAAGTGGAAGTGCAGCTCAGTCTCCACCTCATTTTGTGGTTAGTGTGCATATATCCTGTTTTCTCTTGAGAGCCAGGTCTGCCTACGGTGGCCTTTCTCAATAACAAGGCTATGATCACTGAGTCTGTACATAGTCAAAGCTTTCCTTAATTTTGGGTCAGTCACAGTGGTCAGGTATTCTGCCACTGTGTACTCTCTGTTTAGGGACAAATAGCATTCTAGTTTGTTCAGTTTTTTGTTAATTCTTTCCAATGTGTCAAGTAATTATCTTTTTGTTTTCTCATCTATTTGTGTTGCTGTCCTGGGGCTCTGTGGGGCCTGTTTGTGTTTGTTTGTTCTCTCCTGTTTTTCCATAGAGCATCAGATATCATGTGGTTTTGTGGTTTTGTGGTCAGCTTTCTGGCTGCTTCTCCCTGTTTTCAACTCCACTGGGACCTTGTGTTTGAAGCACTGCCATTGTTCCGTGGTTCGGGAAATGTGGCCGACACACACACATCACACACTCACTCACTCACTCACAAGCCCTATAATTGTCTCCCAATACTAGCTGGATCTCTCTCTCTCTTACTCTTCATGTCCCTCTTCCTTTAGCTCTTTTACTATCTCCCTTTCCCTGCCCCCTCTCTCCCCTCTCTCTCTCTCTCTCTCTCCCCCTCTCTTTCTCAGCAGCAGCTCCTGTCTAGGTGCCAAGCTCTGTCAGAATGATGAAGGTCCATAATTACATCTCTCCATAGACAATGTCAAACTCCATGATGATATCTCTATACACAGCGCCTCATGTCATGCCAGATGGATGGAGCTCTCGTCTCTCTCCTGGGACACTGTTCCCTACTGTACATAGTGGGCCCTGGTCAAAAGTAGTGCACTAAATAGGGAATAGGGTGCGATTTGGGACGCAGACAAAGATTAGTTCATAGTAAAGAACTATTGATATTTTTTCACTGTGTACAGTCAGTACACTCCACTCATGAACTCAGGATAAAATAAGTTATTTTGAAGGATGTGTGTGTCTAGCGAGAGTGGCGGGATGGTGTGTGTGTGTGTGTGTGTGTGTGTGTGTGTGTGTGTGTGGGTGTGTGTGCGCGCTGGGACAATACAGCTCACAAAGGAAGATATGAATGCATATGATAGATTCATGACTAAAGAGTGTGTCATTATGCAGAGAGATCACTCCAGATTCAAGGCCAAATTTGGTTTTTGATGATCCCCAGGACATCGGGAGCAGCAGTCAAAAATATATATAATTGTCCACTAGAAAAATTGTCCACTTGAAAAAGAAAAGTGCCCAGAGTTTGGATTGAACCTGCAGTCTATGGAGCAAGAGCTTGCTGGTAGGACCACTGCACCATCTGTCCACAGTGACTTAGACAGGCCAGTCTGGCTAAATGGAACCGTGGGCTGTTTTTCTGTTTTAAACCTTCATCTTTAACTTAACCTGATTTAATGGCTCAACTGTTCGTTTTTTTTCAATCACTTTGGTAAATATTTCAGATGCAGGTGGTATATTTTCAGAAGTCTGAGCACAAAACAAAGCCGTGGAACACTTGTAACCCCACTGTTTTATGTTGGAGTTGACTAAACACTTCCTGAGTCATTCATGCAAAATCGCATGAGAACATTTTGTTTAGTCACCGATACTTAAGATAATGACAGGCTAACATTTAACTAACATTTAATCCAATAGCAACAAATGCATGATACAATTTTCTAAACAGATATTTTTGAAGTGCGGAGTATAAGGAATAATACAGGGTGAATACCAGTAACAGTATTTAACCATGTACCAGTATTTACCATTTTTTTAAGTTTAATGCAAATAAAAAATAGATATAATTTGTTTGTATCCAATGTAAAGTTTAGAGCTTGTTGAGAATAATGTCAGTCTTCCAGTTTCAGTGTCAGTAGATGAAGAAATCATCAGATACAGTGCATTGGGAAAGTATTCATGACCCATTGACTTTATCCACATTTTGTTACATTACAGCCTTATTATAAAATTGATTTATTATTATTATTTTTTTAATCAATCTACACACAACACCCCATAAAGACAAAGCAAACACAGGTTTTTCTAAATGATAGCAAATGTATTCAGACTACTTGCTATGAGACTTGAAATTGAGCTCAGGTGCATCCTGTTTCCATTGATCGTCCTTGCGATGTTTCTACAACTTGATTGGAGTCCACCTGTGGTAAATTAAATTGATTGGACATGATTTGGAAAGGTACACACCTGTCTAGATAAGGTCCCACAGTTGACAGTGCATGTCAGAGCAATTGTTCACAGAGCTTCGAGACAGGATTGTGTCAAGGAACAGATCTGGGGAAGGGTACCAAAACATTTCTGCAGCATTGAAGGTTCCCAGAAACACAGTGGCCTCCATCATTCTCAAATAGAAGAAGTTTGGAACCACCAAGACTCTTCCTAGAGCTGGCCACCCGGGCCAAACTGAGCAATTGGTGGAAAGGCCTTGGTCAGGGAGGTGATAAAGAACCCAATGGTCACTCGGTCAGAGCTCCAGAGTTTCTCTGTGGAGATGGGAGAACCTTCCAGAAGGTCAACCATCTCTGCAGCACTCCACCAAACAGGACTTTATTGCAAAGTGGCCAGACAGAAGCCACTCCTCAGTAAAAGGCACATGACAGCCCGGCTTGGAGCTTGGCACCTAAAGGACTCAGACCATGAGAAACAAGATCTCTGGTCTGATGAAACCAAGATTGAACTCTTTGGCCTGAATGCCAAGTGTCACATGTGTAGGAAACCTGGCACCATCCCTACAGTGAAGCACGGTGGTGGCTGCATCATACTGTGGGGATGTTTTTCAGTGGCAGGGACTGGGAGACTAGTCCGGATCAAGGGAAAGACGAACGGAGCAAAGAACAGAGAGATCCTTGATGAAAACCTGCTCTAGAGCGCTCAGGATCTCAGACTGGGGCGAAGGTTCACCTTCCAACAGGACAACGACCCTAAGCACACAGCCAAGACAGTGCAGGAGTGGCTTCGGGACAAGTCTCTGAATGTCCTTGTGTGGCTCAGCCAGAGTCCGGACTTGAACCCAACCGAACATCTCTGGAGAGACCTGAAAATAGCTGTGCAGCGACGCTCCCCAAATACTGGTGTGCCAAGCTTTTAGCGTCATACAAGAAGACTCAAGGCTGTAATTGCTGCCAAAGATGCTTCAACAAAGTACTGAGTAAAGGGTCTGAATACTTGATAGTTTTTTATAGATCTAAAAATAAAACATATTTTGGGTTTGTCATTATGGGGTAGTATGTGTAAGTTGATGAGGGGAAAAAAACTATTTAATACATTTTAGAATAAGGCTGTAACATAACAAAATGTGGAAAAAGTCAAGGGTTCTGAATCATTTCCGAAGGCCCTGTATATGGGGTGCGGTGCGGTGTTGGTGCGGAGCGGTGTTTGTTGTACTCAGTCAATTGAAAATGCGCTTAGAGTTTTGAAACATGAGCCATTTTGATGATCTGTTTAGATTTTTGTGCTTAGAATTGTGAAAATTGCACCATAGTGATTGAAAGGGAGAGGGAGTGAGGGGGAGAGGGAGAGAGAGGGAGCGAGGGAGAGGGAGCGAAGGAGAGGGAGCGAAGGAGAGGGAGCGAGGGAGAGGGAGCGAGGGAGAGGGAGTGAGGGGAAGAGGGAAAGAGCAGAATGGTGATTCACTGATCTGATTGAAACATATTGATCCTCCTTTAGAAGTACTATTGACCTTTTAGGAACCACGCCCACTAGAGTTACTATAGTTTCTCTCTTCACTTGACCTTACAGACAAATAAATAGCTGTGGGGAATACCAACTCTGTTTACTAGAACAAATCACACATGTAGTCTCTCTCTCCCTCATTTCTCTCTCTCATCGCTTTCTCTCTCTCCTTCATCTCTCTCTCTCTCATCGCTCTCTCTCTCCATCTCTCTTTCCTTTCCCCTCTTTCTCTCTCTCTGTCCATTCCTCTCTTTCGCTCTCCCTCTCTTTCTCTCTCCCTCTTTCTCTCTTCTCGTGGACAACATGTAGGAAGGGTATTTTGTCGTGTCTCATTTATCTCCAATGAGGGAATCGTTTCTGGATCTTCTGGAGAAAATTACTTTTCCACATTGTCTTTATTTTCACATCACACAAAACTGCAGTGTCCACAAACGGTATACCCGACACCCGGAAACACACACACGCGCAAGTAGGCACGCACCACATGAGGTTGTGGCATCTTACATAGGGAGAATGGGCTCGGGGTAATGGCTGTAGCGGAATATGGAATGGTATCAAAAATATCAAACACATGGTTTGATGCCATTCCAATTGCTTCGTTCCAGCCATTATTATGAGCCGTCCTCCCCTCAGCAGCCTCTAATGGCAAGCACGCACGCAAATATACACACACACACCATGTCTATGTCTGCCTGTCTGTAATGAGGGTGGGCTGTTCTGTCTGGAGAAGCAGGGAGGAGGAAACCTAATAAAACCCAACAAAATATCTCTGTCAGAACCACCACTGAACAACCCTCTGAGCTCCACATAAAACACTAATTGGCTCATTTCGAACAGTTTACTGTGGAAGTGGGGCAGATGTGACCAACTGGGTCCAAACCCGGGATATAGACTAGCTTTGCCACCTAAATTGAAGCCAAGGAATTACTGTAGCTTGGTGCAAGCACTTTTGTATGTCATTTGTACTATGGTTTTTCATGTAGAATAGTTTGTGTTCAGACCTAATCCACCATCTCTCTCTCCCCCTCTCTGTCTCTATCTCCCTCTCACTCTCTCTTTCTCCCCTCACTCTCCCCCTGTCTCTCTCTCCAGTGTGTGGGTGTGGCCTGGCTAGATCTGGGTTCTTTCAGAAGAGTGGTGAGTACATCTGTACGTCAGACTACCAGCGTCTGTACGGGACGCGCTGTGACCGCTGTGACGGCTTCATCACCGGGGAGGTGGTCTCTGCCCTGGGGAGGACCTACCACCCTACCTGCTTCGTCTGTAGTGTCTGCAGGTACACACACACTCTCTAACACACACACACACACTCTCCCTAACACACACACACACTCTCCCTAACACACACACTCCCTAACACACACACACACTCTCCCTAACACACACACACACTCTCCCTAACACACACACACTCCCTAACACACACACACACTCTCCCTAACACACACACACTCTCTAACACACACACACACACACTCCCTAACACACACACACACACTCTAACACACACACACACACACACTCTCCCTAACACACACACACTCTCTAACACACACACACACTCTCCCTAACATGCATACTGTACACACACTCTCTAACACACACACACACACACACACACACTCTCCCTAACATGCATACTGTACACACACTCTCTAACACACACACACACTCTCCCTAACATGCATACTGTACACACACTCTCCCTAACATGCATACTGTACACACACTCTCTAACACACACACACACAAACACACACACACACACACAAACACACACACACACAGACGTCTCCTGATTGATCATTGTGAAACAGTGAGGGTGAGCTCTTTTGTGGTTAGCTCTGTGAACTGGTGTTTTGTGGTTAGCTCTGTGAACTGGTGTTTTGTGGTTAGCTCTGTGAACTGGTGTTTTATGGTTAGCTCTGTGAACTGGTGTTTTGTGGTTAGCTCTGTGAACTGGTGTTTTGTGGTCAGCTCTGTGAACTGGTGTTTTGTGGTCAGCTCTGTGAACTGGTGTTTTGTGGTTAGCTCTGTGAACTGGTGTTTTGTGGTTAGCTCTGTGAACTGGTGTTTTGTGGTCAGCTCTGTGAACTGGTGTTTTGTGGTTAGCTCTGTGAACTGGTGTTTTGTGGTTAGCTCTGTGAACTGGTGTTTTGTGGTTAGCTCTGTGAACTGGTGTTTTGAGGTCAGCTCTGTGAACCTGGTGTTTTGAGGTTAGCTCTGTGAACTGGTGTTTTGAGGTTAGCTCTGTGAACTGGTGTTTTGAGGTTAGCTCTGTGAACTGGTGTTTTGAGGTTAGCTCTGTGAACTGGTGTTTTGTGGTTAGCTCTGTGAACTGGTGTTTTGTGGTTAGCTCTGTGAACTGGTGTTTTGTGGTCAGCTCTGTGAACCTGGTGTTTTGAGGTTAGCTCTGTGAACTGGTGTTTTGTGGTTAGCTCTGTGAACTGGTGTTTTGTGGTTAGCTCTGTGAACTGGTGTTTTGTGGTTAGCTCTGTGAACTGGTGTTTTGTGGTTAGCTCTGTGAACTGGTGTTTTGTGGTTAGCTCTGTGAACTGGTGTTTTGTGGTTAGCTCTGTGAACTGGTGTTTTGAGGTTAGCTCTGTGAACTGGTGTTTTGTGGTTAGCTCTGTGAACTGGTGTTTTGAGGTTAGCTCTGTGAACTGGTGTTTTGAGGTTAGCTCTGTGAACTGGTGTTTTGTGGTTAGCTCTGTGAACTGGTGTTTTGTGGTTAGCTCTGTGAACTGGTGTTTTGTGGTTAGCTCTGTGAACTGGTGTTTTGAGGTTAGCTCTGTGAACTGGTGTTTTGTGGTTAGCTCTGTGAACTGGTGTTTTGAGGTTAGCTCTGTGAACTGGTGTTTTGAGGTTAGCTCTGTGAACTGGTGTTTTGAGGTTAGCTCTGTGAACTGGTGTTTTGAGGTTAGCTCTGTGAACTGGTGTTTTGTGGTTAGCTCTGTGAACTGGTGTTTTGTGGTTAGCTCTGTGAACTGGTGTTTTGAGGTCAGCTCTGTCAACTGGTGTTTTGTGGTTAGCTCTGTGAACCTGGTGTTTTGAGGTTAGCTCTGTGAACTGGTGTTTTGTGGTTAGCTCTGTGAACTGGTGTTTTGTGGTTAGCTCTGTGAACTGGTGTTTTGAAAAGGCAGCGGAGATGGTGGAAGACAGAGACACAGAGCGTGCTGTCAGAGTAGGACAGAAATAGCAGCAATGCTTTTGTGGCCAGAGTAACACGGCTTCCATTAAATATGTAGAGTAAAAGTTGAAAGCGCAGAGCAAGGCTGACGGTGCAGTCTCTGGAAGGAGAGACACACGCAGCTAACAGCAGTCTCACACACACACACACTCCTCTAGTCTACTACTCCTCTAGTCTACTACTACTCCTCTAGTCTACTACTACTCCTCTAGTCTACTACTCCTCTAGTCTACTACTACTCCTCTAGTCTACTACTCCTCCTCTAGTCTACTCCTCTAGTCTACTACTCCTCTAGTCTACTACTCCTCCTCTAGTCTACTCCTCTAGTCTACTACTCCTCTAGTCTACTACTACTCCACTAGTCTACTACTCCTCTAGTCTACTACTCCTCTAGTCTACTACTCCTCCTCTAGTCTACTACTACTCCTCTAGTCTACTACACCTCTAGTCTACTACTCCTCCTCTAGTCTACTACTACTCCTCTAGTATTCTACTCCTCTAGTCTACTACTACTCCTCTAGTCTACTCCTCTAGTCTACTCCTCTAGTCTACTACTCCTCTAGTCTACTACTACTCCTCTAGTCTACTACTCCTCTAGTCTACTACTACTCCTCTAGTCTACTACTACTCCTCTAGTCTACTACTACTCCTCTAGTCTACTACTCCTCTGGTTTACTACTACTCCTCTAGTCTACTACTCCTCTAGTCTACTACTACTCCTCTAGTCTACTACTACTCCTCTAGTCTACTACTCCTCTAGTCTACTACTCCTCCTCTAGTCTACTCCTCTAGTCTACTCCTCTAGTATTCTACTCCTCTAGTCTACTACTACTCCTCTAGTCTACTCCTCTAGTCTACTCCTCTAGTCTACTACTCCTCTAGTCTACTACTACTCCTCTAGTCTACTACTACTCCTCTAGTCTACCACTCCTCTAGTCTACTACTCCTCCTCTAGTCTACTACTACTCCTCTTGTCTACTACTCCTCTAGTCTACTACTACTCCTCTTGTCTACTACTCCTCTAGTCTACTACTACTCCTCTTGTCTACTACTCCTCTAGTCTACTACTACTCCTCTAGTCTACTACTACTCCTCTAGTCTACTACTACTCCTCTTGTCTACTACTCCTCTAGTCTACTACTACTCCTCTAGTCTACTACTCCTCTAGTCTACTACTCCTCTAGTCTACTACTACTCCTCTAGTCTACTACTACTCCTCTAGTCTACTACTACTCCTCTAGTCTACTACTACTCCTCTAGTCTACTACTACTCCTCTAGTCTACTACTACTCCTCTAGTCTACTACTACTCCTCTAGTCTACTACTACTCCTCTTGTCTACTACTCCTCTAGTCTACTACTACTCCTCTAGTCTACTCCTCTAGTCTACTACTCCTCTAGTCTACTACTACTCCTCTAGTCTACTACTACTCCTCTAGTCTACTACTCCTCCTCTAGTCTACTACTCCTCTAGTCTACTACTCCTCTAGTCTACTACTACTCCTCTAGTCTACTACTCCTCTAGTGTACTACTCCTCTAGTCTACTACTCCTCTAGTCTACTCCTCTAGTCTACTCCTCTAGTCTACTACTACTCCTCTAGTCTACTACTACTCCTCTAGTCTACTACTCCTCTAGTCTACTACTACTCCTCTAGTCTACTCCTCTAGTCTACTCCTCTAGTCTACTCCTCTAGTCTACTACTACTCCTCTGGTTTACTACTACTCCTCTAGTCTACTACTACTCCTCTGGTTTACTACTCCTCTAGTCTACTACTCCTCTAGTCTACTCCTCTAGTCTACTACTACTCCTCTAGTCTACTACTCCTCTAGTCTACTACTACTCCTCTAGTCTACTACTACTCCTCTAGTCTACTACTACTCCTCTTGTCTACTACTCCTCTAGTCTACTACTACTCCTCTAGTCTACTACTACTCCTCTAGTCTACTACTCCTCTAGTCTACTACTACTCCTCTAGTCTACTACTCCTCTAGTCTACTACTCCTCTAGTCTACTACTACTCCTCTAGTCTACTACTACTCCTCTAGTCTACTACTCCTCCTCTAGTCTACTCCTCTAGTCTACTACTACTCCTCTAGTCTACTACTACTCCTCTAGTCTACTACTACTCCTCTAGTCTACTACTACTCCTCTAGTCTACTACTCCTCTAGTCTACTACTACTCCTCTAGTCTACTACTACTCCTCTAGTCTACTACTCCTCTAGTCTACTACTACTCCTCTAGTCTACTACTACTCCTCTAGTCTACTACTACTCCTCTAGTCTACTACTCCTCTAGTCTACTACTACTCCTCTAGTCTACTACTCCTCTAGTCTACTACTACTCCTCTAGTCTACTCCTCTAGTCTACTACTACTCCTCTAGTCTACTACTCCTCCTCTAGTCTACTACTACTCCTCTAGTCTACTACTCCTCTAGTCTACTACTACTCCTCTAGTCTACTACTACTCCTCTAGTCTACTACTACTCCTCTAGTCTACTACTCCTCTAGTCTACTACTACTCCTCTAGTCTACTACTTCTCCTCTAGTCTACTACTACTCCACTAGTCTACTACTACTCCTCTAGTCTACTACTCCTCTAGTCTACTACTTCTCCTCTAGTCTACTCCTCTAGTCTACTACTACTCCACTAGTCTACTACTACTCCTCTAGTCTACTACTCCACTAGTCTACTACTTCTCCTCTAGTCTACTACTACTCCTCTAGTCTACTACTACTCCTCTAGTCTACTACTACTCCTCTAGTCTACTACTCCTCTAGTCTACTACTACTCCTCTAGTCTACTACTCCTCCTCTAGTCTACTACTACTCCTCTAGTCTACTACTACTCCTCTAGTCTACTACTCCTCTAGTCTACTACTACTCCTCTAGTCTACTACTCCTCTAGTCTACTCCTCTAGTCTACTACTCCTCTAGTCTACTACTACTCCTCTAGTCTACTACTCCTCTAGTCTACTACTACTCCTCTAGTCTACTACTCCTCTAGTCTACTACTCCTCTAGTCTACTACTACTCCTCTAGTCTACTACTCCTCTAGTCTACTACTACTCCTCTAGTGTACTACTCCTCTAGTCTACTACTTCTCCTCTAGTCTACTACTACTCCTCTAGTCTACTACTCCTCTAGTCTACTACTACTCCTCTAGTCTACTACTACTCCACTAGTCTACTACTACTCCTCTAGTCTACTACTCCTCTAGTCTACTACTTCTCCTCTAGTCTACTCCTCTAGTCTACTACTACTCCACTAGTCTACTACTACTCCTCTAGTCTACTACTCCACTAGTCTACTACTACTCCTCTAGTCTACTACTACTCCACTAGTCTACTACTACTCCTCTAGTCTACTACTCCTCTAGTCTACTACTCCTCTAGTCTACTACTCTAGTCTAGTACTACTCCTCTAGTCTACTCCTCTAGTCTACTACTACTCCTCTAGTCTACTACTACTCCTCTAGTCTACTACTCCTCTAGTCTACTACTACTCCTCTAGTCTACTACTCCTCTAGTCTACTCCTCTAGTCTACTACTCCTCTAGTCTACTACTACTCCTCTAGTCTACTACTCCTCTAGTCTACTACTACTCCACTAGTCTACTACTCCTCTAGTCTACTACTCCTCTAGTCTACTACTACTCCTCTAGTCTACTACTCCTCTAGTCTACTACTCCTCTAGTCTACTACTACTCCTCTAGTCTACTACTCCTCTAGTCTAGTACTCCTCCTCTAGTCTACTACTCCTCTAGTCTACTACTCCTCTAGTCTACTACTACTCCTCTAGTCTACTACTCCTCTAGTCTAGTACTCCTCCTCTAGTCTACTACTCCTCTAGTCTACTACTACTCCTCTAGTCTACTACTCCTCTAGTCTACTACTACTCCTCTAGTCTACTACTCCTCTAGTCTACTCCTCTAGTCTACTACTCCTCTAGTCTACTACTACTCCTCTAGTCTACTACTCCTCTAGTCTACTACTCCTCTAGTCTACTACTACTCCTCTAGTCTACTACTCCTCTAGTCTACTACTACTCCTCTAGTGTACTACTCCTCTAGTCTACTACTACTCCTCTAGTGTACTACTCCTCTAGTCTACTACTCCTCTTGTCTACTACTCCTCTTGTCTACTCCTCTAGTCTACTACTCCTCTAGTCTACTCCTCTAGTCTACTCCTCTAGTCTACTACTCCTCTAGTCTACTACTACTCCTCTAGTCTACTACTACTCCTCTAGTCTACTACTCCTCTAGTCTACTACTACTCCTCTTGTCTACTACTCCTCTAGTCTACTACTACTCCTCTAGTCTACTACTACTCCTCTAGTCTACTACTCCTCTAGTCTACTACTACTCCTCTAGTCTACTACTCCTCTTCTAGTCTACTACTACTCCTCTAGTCTACTACTACTCCTCTAGTCTACTACTACTCCTCTAGTCTACTACTACTCCTCTAGTCTACTACTCCTCTAGTCTACTACTACTCCTCTAGTCTACTACTACTCCTCTAGTCTACTACTACTCCTCTAGTCTACTACTCCTCTAGTCTACTACTCCTCTAGTCTACTACTCCTCTTCTAGTCTACTACTACTCCTCTAGTCTACTACTACTCCTCTTCTAGTCTACTACTACTCCTCTAGTCTACTACTACTCCTCTAGTCTACTACTACTCCTCTAGTCTACTACTACTCCTCTAGTCTACTACTCCTCTAGTCTTCTACTACTCCTCTAGTCTACTACTACTCCTCTAGTCTACTACTTCTCCTCTAGTCTACTACTCCTCTAGTCTACTACTACTCCTCTAGTCTACTACTACTCCTCTAGTCTACTACTACTCCTCTAGTCTACTACTCCTCTAGTCTACTACTCCTCCTCTAGTCTACTACTACTCCTCTAGTCTACTACTACTCCTCTAGTCTACTACTCCTCTAGTCTACTACTACTCCTCTAGTCTACTACTTCTCCTCTAGTCTACTACTACTCCTCTAGTCTACTACTACTCCTCTAGTCTACTACTACTCCTCTAGTCTACTACTCCTCTAGTCTACTACTCCTCTAGTCTACTACTCCTCTTCTAGTCTACTACTACTCCTCTAGTCTACTACTACTCCTCTTCTAGTCTACTACTACTCCTCTAGTCTACTACTACTCCTCTAGTCTACTACTACTCCTCTAGTCTACTACTACTCCTCTAGTCTACTACTCCTCTAGTCTACTACTACTCCTCTAGTCTACTACTTCTCCTCTAGTCTACTACTCCTCTAGTCTACTACTACTCCTCTAGTCTACTACTACTCCTCTAGTCTACTACTCCTCTAGTCTTCTACTACTCCTCTAGTCTACTACTACTCCTCTAGTCTACTACTACTCCTCTAGTCTACTACTACTCCTCTAGTCTACTACTACTCCTCTAGTCTACTACTCCTCTAGTCTACTACTACTCCTCTAGTCTACTACTTCTCCTCTAGTCTACTACTACTCCTCTAGTCTACTACTACTCCTCTAGTCTACTACTCCTCTAGTCTACTACTACTCCTCTAGTCTACTACTCCTCTAGTCTACTACTACTCCTCTAGTCTACTACTACTCCTCTAGTCTACTACTCCTCTAGTCTACTACTACTCCTCTAGTCTACTACTCCTCTAGTCTACTACTACTCCTCTAGTCTACTACTTCTCCTCTAGTCTACTCCTCTAGTCTACTACTCCTCCTCTAGTCTACTACTACTCCTCTAGTCTACTACTACTCCTCTAGTCTACTACTACTCCTCTAGTCTACTACTACTCCTCTAGTCTACTACTCCTCTAGTCTACTACTACTCCTCTAGTCTACTACTCCTCTTCTAGTCTACTACTACTCCTCTAGTCTACTACTACTCCTCTAGTCTATTACTTCTCCTCTAGTCTACTACTACTCCTCTAGTCTACTACTACTCCTCTAGTCTACTACTACTCCTCTAGTCTACTACTCCTCTAGTCTACTACTACTCCTCTAGTCTACTACTACTCCTCTAGTCTACTACTACTCCTCTAGTCTACTACTTCTCCTCTAGTCTACTACTACTCCTCTAGTCTACTACTACTCCTCTAGTCTACTACTACTCCTCTAGTCTACTACTACTCCTCTAGTCTACTACTCCTCTAGTCTACTACTACTCCTCTAGTCTACTACTTCTCCTCTAGTCTACTACTACTCCTCTAGTCTACTACTACTCCTCTAGTCTACTACTACTCCTCTAGTCTACTACTCCTCTAGTCTACTACTACTCCTCTAGTCTACTACTCCTCTAGTCTACTACTACTCCTCTAGTCTACTACTCCTCTAGTCTCCTACTCCTCCTCTAGTCTACTACTCCTCCTCTAGTCTACTACTCCTCTAGTCTACTACTCCTCCTCTAGTCTACTCCTCCTTTAGTCTACTACTCCTCTAGTCTACTACTCCTCCTCTAGTCTACTACTCCTCTAGTCTACTACTCCTCCTCTAGTCTACTCCTCCTCTAGTCTACTACTCCTCTAGTCTACTACTTCTCCTCTAGTCTACTACTCCTCTAGTCTACTACTCCTCTAGTCTACTACTCCTCTAGTCTACTACTACTCCTCTAGTCTACTACTACTCCTCTGGTCTACTACTACTACTCCACTAGTCTACTACTCCTCTAGTCTACTACTACTCCTCTAGTCTACTACTCCTCTAGTCTACTACTACTCCACTAGTCTACTACTCCTCCTCTAGTCTACTACTACTCCTCTAGTCTACTACTACTCCTCTAGTGTACTACTACTCCTCTAGTCTACTACTACTCCTCTGGTCTACTACTACTACTCCACTAGTCTACTACTACTCCTCTAGTCTACTACTACTCCTCTAGTCTACTACTCCTCTAGTCTACTACTACTCCACTAGTCTACTACTCCTCCTCTGGTCTTCTACTACTCCTCTAGTGTACTACTTCTCCTCTAGTCTACTACTACTCCTCTAGTCTACTACTACTCCTCTAGTCTACTACTACTCCTCTAGTGTACTACTACTCCTCTAGTCTACTACTACTCCTCTGGTCTACTACTACTACTCCACTAGTCTACTACTCCTCTAGTCTACTACTACTCCTCTGGTCTACTACTCCACTAGTCTACTACTACTCCTCTAGTCTACTCCTCTAGTCTACTACTACTCCTCTAGTCTACTACTACTCCTCTAGTCTACTACTACTCCTCTAGTCTACTACTCCTCTAGTCTACTACTACTCCTCTAGTCTACTACTCCTCTAGTCTACTACTACTACTCCACTAGTCTACTACTACTCCTCTAGTCTACTACTCCTCTAGTCTACTACTACTCCTCTAGTCTACTACTCCTCTAGTCTACTACTACTCCTCTAGTCTACTACTCCTCTAGTCTCCTCCTCCTCTAGTCTACTACTACTCCTCTAGTCTCCTCCTCCTCTAGTCTACTACTACTCCTCTAGTCTACTACTCCTCTAGTCTACTACTCCTCTAGTCTACTACTCCTCTAGTCTACTACTACTCCTCTAGTCTACTACTCCTCTAGTCTACTACTCCTCTAGTCTACTACTCCTCTAGTCTACTACTACTCCTCTAGTCTACTACTCCTCTAGTCTACTACTCCTCTAGTCTACTACTACTCCTCTAGTCTACTACTCCTCTAGTCTCCTACTCCTCCTCTAGTCTACTACTCCTCCTCTAGTCTACTACTCCTCTAGTCTACTACTCCTCCTCTAGTCTACTCCTCCTCTAGTCTACTACTCCTCTAGTCTACTACTCCTCCTCTAGTCTACTACTCCTCTAGTCTACTACTCCTCCTCTAGTCTACTCCTCCTCTAGTCTACTACTCCTCTAGTCTACTACTCCTCCTATAGTCTACTACTCCTCTAGTCTACTACTACTCCTCTAGTCTACTACTACTCCTCTAGTCTACTACTTCTCCTCTAGTCTACTACTCCTCTAGTCTACTACTACTCCTCTAGTCTACTACTACTCCTCTAGTCTACTACTAATCTAGTCTACTACTCCTCTAGTCTACTACTCCTCCTCTAGTCTACTACTACTCCTCTAGTCTACTACTACTCCTCTAGTCTACTACTACTCCTCTAGTCTACTACTCCTCTAGTCTACTACTACTCCTCTAGTCTACTACTACTCCTCTAGTCTACTACTTCTCCTCTAGTCTACTACTACTCCTCTAGTCTACTACTACTCCTCTAGTCTACTACTACTCCTCTAGTCTACTACTCCTCTAGTCTACTACTCCTCTTCTAGTCTACTACTACTCCTCTAGTCTACTACTACTCCTCTTCTAGTCTACTACTACTCCTCTAGTCTACTACTACTCCTCTAGTCTACTACTACTCCTCTAGTCTACTACTACTCCTCTAGTCTACTACTACTCCTCTAGTCTACTACTCCTCTAGTCTACTACTACTCCTCTAGTCTACTACTACTCCTCTAGTCTACTACTTCTCCTCTAGTCTACTACTCCTCTAGTCTACTACTACTCCTCTAGTCTACTACTACTCCTCTAGTCTACTACTCCTCTAGTCTACTACTCCTCCTCTAGTCTACTACTCCTCTAGTCTACTACTACTCCTCTAGTCTACTACTACTCCTCTAGTCTACTACTACTCCTCTAGTCTACTACTACTCCTCTAGTCTACTACTCCTCTAGTCTACTACTACTCCTCTAGTCTACTACTTCTCCTCTAGTCTACTACTACTCCTCTAGTCTACTACTACTCCTCTAGTCTACTACTACTCCTCTAGTCTACTACTCCTCTAGTCTACTACTACTCCTCTAGTCTACTACTCCTCTAGTCTACTACTACTCCTCTAGTCTACTACTTCTCCTCTAGTCTACTCCTCTAGTCTACTACTCCTCCTCTAGTCTACTACTACTCCTCTAGTCTACTACTACTCCTCTAGTCTACTACTACTCCTCTAGTCTACTACTACTCCTCTAGTCTACTACTCCTCTAGTCTACTACTACTCCTCTAGTCTACTACTCCTCTAGTCTACTACTACTCCTCTAGTCTACTACTACTCCTCTAGTCTACTACTTCTCCTCTAGTCTACTACTCCTCTAGTCTACTACTACTCCACTAGTCTACTACTACTCCTCTAGTCTACTACTTCTCCTCTAGTCTACTACTACTCCTCTAGTCTACTACTACTCCTCTAGTCTACTACTTCTCCTCTAGTCTACTACTACTCCTCTAGTCTACTACTACTCCTCTAGTCTACTACTACTCCTCTAGTCTACTACTACTCCTCTAGTCTACTACTACTCCTCTAGTCTACTACTTCTCCTCTAGTCTACTACTACTCCTCTAGTCTACTACTACCCTCTAGTCTACTACTACTCCTCTAGTCTACTACTACTCCTCTAGTCTACTACTACTCCTCTAGTCTACTACTCCTCTAGTCTACTACTCCTCTAGTCTACTACTCCTCTAGTCTACTACTACTCCTCTAGTCTACTACTCCTCTAGTCTACTACTACTCCTCTAGTCTACTACTCCTCTAGTCTCCTACTCCTCCTCTAGTCTACTACTCCTCCTCTAGTCTACTACTCCTCTAGTCTACTACTCCTCCTCTAGTCTACTCCTCCTCTAGTCTACTACTCCTCTAGTCTACTACTCCTCCTCTAGTCTACTACTCCTCTAGTCTACTACTCCTCCTCTAGTCTACTCCTCCTCTAGTCTACTACTCCTCTAGTCTACTACTCCTCCTCTAGTCTACTACTACTCCTCTAGTCTACTACTACTCCTCTAGTCTACTACTCCTCCTCTGGTCTACTACTACTCCTCTAGTGTACTACTTCTCCTCTAGTCTACTACTCCTCCTCTAGTCTACTACTCCTCTAGTCTACTACTACTCCTCTAGTCTACTACTACTCCTCTGGTCTACTACTACTACTCCACTAGTCTACTACTCCTCTAGTCTACTACTACTCCTCTAGTCTACTACTCCTCTAGTCTACTACTACTCCACTAGTCTACTACTCCTCCTCTAGTCTACTACTACTCCTCTAGTCTACTACTACTCCTCTAGTCTACTACTACTCCTCTAGTCTACTACTACTCCTCTGGTCTACTACTACTACTCCACTAGTCTACTACTCCTCTAGTCTACTACTACTCCTCTAGTCTACTACTCCTCTAGTCTACTACTACTCCACTAGTCTACTACTCCTCCTCTGGTCTTCTACTACTCCTCTAGTGTACTACTTCTCCTCTAGTCTACTACTACTCCTCTAGTCTACTACTACTCCTCTAGTCTACTACTCCTCCTCTAGTCTACTCCTCCTCTAGTCTACTACTCCTCTAGTCTACTACTCCTCCTCTAGTCTACTACTCCTCTAGTCTACTACTCCTCCTCTAGTCTACTCCTCCTCTAGTCTACTACTCCTCTAGTCTACTACTCCTCCTCTAGTCTACTACTCCTCTAGTCTACTACTACTCCTCTAGTCTACTACTCCTCCTCTGGTCTTCTACTACTCCTCTAGTGTACTACTTCTCCTCTAGTCTACTACTCCTCTAGTCTACTACTCCTCTAGTCTACTACTACTCCTCTAGTCTACTACTACTCCTCTGGTCTACTACTACTACTCCACTAGTCTACTACTCCTCTAGTCTACTACTACTCCTCTAGTCTACTACTCCTCTAGTCTACTACTACTCCACTAGTCTACTACTCCTCCTCTAGTCTACTACTACTCCTCTAGTCTACTACTACTCCTCTAGTGTACTACTACTCCTCTAGTCTACTACTACTCCTCTGGTCTACTACTACTACTCCACTAGTCTACTACTCCTCTAGTCTACTACTACTCCTCTAGTCTACTACTCCTCTAGTCTACTACTACTCCACTAGTCTACTACTCCTCCTCTGGTCTTCTACTACTCCTCTAGTGTACTACTTCTCCTCTAGTCTACTACTACTCCTCTAGTCTACTACTACTCCTCTAGTCTACTACTACTCCTCTAGTGTACTACTACTCCTCTAGTCTACTACTACTCCTCTGGTCTACTACTACTACTCCACTAGTCTACTACTCCTCTAGTCTACTACTACTCCTCTGGTCTACTACTCCACTAGTCTACTACTACTCCTCTAGTCTACTACTACTCCTCTAGTCTACTCCTCTAGTCTACTACTACTCCACTAGTCGTCTACTCCTCTAGTCTACTACTACTACTCCACTAGTCTACTACTACTCCTCTAGTCTACTACTCCTCTAGTCTACTACTACTCCTCTAGTCTACTACTCCTCTAGTCTACTACTACTCCTCTAGTCTACTACTCCTCTAGTCTCCTCCTCCTCTAGTCTACTACTACTCCTCTAGTCTCCTCCTCCTCTAGTCTACTACTACTCCTCTAGTCTCCTCCTCCTCTAGTCTACTACTACTCCTCTAGTCTACTACTCCTCTAGTCTACTACTCCTCTAGTCTACTACTCCTCTAGTCTACTACTACTCCTCTAGTCTACTACTCCTCTAGTCTACTACTCCTCTAGTCTACTACTCCTCTAGTCTACTACTACTCCTCTAGTCTACTACTCCTCTAGTCTACTACTCCTCTAGTCTACTACTACTCCTCTAGTCTACTACTCCTCTAGTCTCCTACTCCTCCTCTAGTCTACTACTCCTCCTCTAGTCTACTACTCCTCTAGTCTACTACTCCTCCTCTAGTCTACTCCTCCTCTAGTCTACTACTCCTCTAGTCTACTACTCCTCCTCTAGTCTACTACTCCTCTAGTCTACTACTCCTCCTCTAGTCTACTCCTCCTCTAGTCTACTACTCCTCTAGTCTACTACTCCTCCTCTAGTCTACTACTCCTCTAGTCTACTACTACTCCTCTAGTCTACTACTCCTCCTCTGGTCTTCTACTACTCCTCTAGTGTACTACTTCTCCTCTAGTCTACTACTCCTCTAGTCTACTACTCCTCTAGTCTACTACTACTCCTCTAGTCTACTACTACTCCTCTAGTGTACTACTACTCCTCTAGTCTACTACTACTCCTCTGGTCTACTACTACTACTCCACTAGTCTACTACTCCTCTAGTCTACTACTACTCCTCTAGTCTACTACTCCTCTAGTCTACTACTACTCCACTAGTCTACTACTCCTCCTCTGGTCTTCTACTACTCCTCTAGTGTACTACTTCTCCTCTAGTCTACTACTACTCCTCTAGTCTACTACTACTCCTCTAGTCTACTACTCCTCCTCTAGTCTACTACTCCTCTAGTCTCCTCCTCCTCTAGTCTACTACTACTCCTCTAGTCTCCTCCTCCTCTAGTCTACTACTACTCCTCTGGTCTACTACTCCACTAGTCTACTACTACTCCTCTAGTCTCCTCCTCCTCTAGTCTACTACTACTCCTCTAGTCTCCTCCTCCTCTAGTCTACTACTACTCCTCTAGTCTACTACTACTCCTCTAGTCTACTACTCCTCCTCTAGTCTACTACTACTCCTCTAGTCTACTACTACTCCTCTAGTCTACTACTACTCCTCTAGTCTACTCCTCTAGTCTACTACTACTCCTCTAGTCTACTCCTCTAGTCTACTCCTCCTCTAGTCTACTACTACTCCTCTAGTCTACTACTACTCCTCTAGTCTCCTCCTCCTTTAGTATACTACTGCTCCTCTATTCTAATCCTCTAGTCTCGTCTTCCTCCTCCTTTAGTCTCCTCCTCATCCTCCTCCTCTGGACTTGTCTCCTCCTCTTCCTCCTCTAGTTTTCTTCTATCTCAAAACGTCAAACCATTAACATTCTGTTGTCCATCCAATGTCATCTTCCTCACAACCAAAGACATGATACCTGCTCTCACACATCAGATATTCATTCACAACATACACACACACAGCCTTTTCTGGGTAAAGTAAAGGGTTATTCCTGCATGTGTATAAATCTGGGTTATAGCGTTTATTTTCCTCAGTCACAGTGAAACCAGTTTGGTGTGGTGTGGTGTGTGTGTGTGTGTGTCATCCCAGCATAGCGTGAAAGCGTTGGTTGTTCAGTGATGAGGACAATGACCATGTGGTGCCTTCCCTGGGCGCTGTGTGTGTGTGTGTGTGTGTGCATGCTTGCGTACGTGTACATGAATGTGTATTTAATCAGTGTAAATCTCCCCCATGCAGGAAGCCGTTCCCTATCGGAGACAGAGTGACGTTCAGTGGGAAGGACTGTGTGTGTCAGCAGTGTTCTCACACACTCGTCACCTCCAGCGAACCAATCAAGATCCACGGACCCAGCCGTAAGTCCCGCCCTCATGACCTTGAGACTTGGAACTAAAGGGCTTCACGGGTCCAAACTGTTGTACCCGTTCCAAAATGGACCTGGGGTATATCATCCCGGACCCAATATATGCATATGTCTATTTCTTTATATAGAGACCCATTCTGAATGGACCCGAGGACAACTAGACCCGTCCCGTGTAGACCTGGTCGGTCCAGACCCAGTCCTAGTGCGGGAAGCAGCAGAAAAGTCATTTTTTAAGCTACTTTATTAACCAGAGCTGATAAAGCATGAGAGGAGGGAGAGAGGTGCTGTTCTAGCAAGCGGGGAGGGGCCGTAATGTGAGCGAGTGACATGGGGAGCAGGGAGGAGGAAGGGAGAGATGGAAGACAGAAACCAACCAACCTGACTCACACTATAGTAGAATAATAGCTGCCATAGCTAGGTTATTTATCATCCACTATGATTACATAGTACCTGTCTTGGACTGCATCAAATCGGAACGAGAAGCTAGTTAAGCTAGCTAGCGACACGCACCACTCTCCACTCTCGTGAAAAGCAAGAGCAGGAGCATAAATTATACAATTTCTTTCTCTCTCTACTGCAGTCGCATTTGGATCTGTGCGGGCCCTTCCGGACAAGTCAGTTAAAATCACACATACCCGAGACCCGTGACAATCATATCAAATCTGACCTAGACCTGTTACATTAATTAGAATTCTGGACCCGCTCCAGACCCGCTCAGGTCTCGAATCAGGTTTAAGGTATTCGGGTACTGGTGAAACCGTGAAGAACTCTACTTGGAACCAATCTAGAACTAAACTCTAGACCACACCCCTTTAGGATGACCCAATCTAGAATCAACCCCTAAACCACACCCCTTTAGGGTGACAGAATCTAGAACCAACCCCTAGACCACACCACTTTAGGATGACCCAATTAAGAGCCAACCCCTATTCCTCCACCACACCCCTTTAGGGTGACACAATCAAGAACCAACCCCTAGACCACACCTCTTTAGAGTGACCCAATCAAGAATGAACCCCTATTCCTCCACCACACCCCTTTAGGGTGGATCAATCAAGAACCAACCCCTATTCCTCCACCATACCCCTTTAGGGTGGATCAATCAAGAACCAACACCTAGACCACACCTCTTTAGGGTGACACACTCTAGAATCAACCCCTAGACCACACCCCTTTAGGGTGACACACTCTAGAACCAACCCCTAGACCACACCTCTTTAGGGTGACACAGTCTAGAACCAACCTCTAGACCACACCCCTTTAGGGTGACACACTCTAGAACCAACCCATAGACCACACCCCTTTAGGGTGACACACTCTAGAACCAACCCCTAGACCAACCCCTTTAGGAGTCTGCAGGTATGGGGCTGATACACTGAGTTGACACACGCATTGTTGGGTATAGATACATTAGCCCCTCAGGTTTGTCCCTCTCTCACTTCTTTTCTCTCACCCCTCTAATTCTAACCACTTTTCTTTGCCTCTTTCCCCCACCCCTCCTCCTCCCCCTCCACTCTCCCTCTTCTGTCTCTGCGTCTCCCCTCTCTCCCTCCACCTCTCTCCCTCCCTTCCCCTCTCTCCCCATACCTCCCCCTCTCTCCCTCTCTCCCTCACCCCCTCTGACTCCCTCTCCCTGTCCCCTTCTCTCCCTCTCCCCCCTCCCTCATTCTCTCCACCTCCCTCTCCCCATCTCCCACCTCCCTCTCTCTCCAGACTGTTCAGGGTGTGGAGAGGATATAAAACAGGGACAGTCTCTGCTGGCGTTGGAGAAACAGTGGCATGTCAGCTGCTTCAAGTGTCACACCTGCAACATGGTCCTCACTGGGGAATACATCAGCAAGTTAGTACACACATACAGACGTACAGTACCAGTTTTAACACACCTACTCATTCCAGGGTTTTTATTTATTTTTACTATTTTCTACATTGTGGAATAATAGTGAAGACATCAAAACTATGAAACGACAAATATGGAATCATGTAGCAACCAAAAAAGTGTTAAACAAATCAAAATCTATTTTATATTTGAGATTCTTCAAAGTAGCCAGCCTTTGCCTTGATGACAGCTTTGCACACTCTTGGCATTATCTCAACCAGCTTCATGAGGTAGTCACCTGGAATGCATTTCAATTAACAGGTGTGCCTTGTTTAAAGTTAATTTGTGGAATTTCTTTCCTTCTTAAAACTTCTTAGGGAGCAGCTCCCGAGGAGACTGTTTTGGAGAGTCTGGCGTGCCCAATGTAAAATGCCTGCCATTCAGGCCCAGAAAATAGGATATGCACATAATTAGTACTATTGGATAGGAAACACTCTGACGTTTCTAACTAAAAGTGTTAAAATAATGTATGTGAGTATAACAGAGGTGATATAGCAGGCGAAAACCCGAGAAATTCATACGGATTTGCTGTTTTTTTTGTAAATTACCTTTTTCTCCATTGTGCCTATTCATTTCTCTGTTATGTAGGACTGAGACTGCAGTACCTATGTCTTCCACACGAGGTCAACGGTCTTTAGACAAGGTTTCAAAACAATAGGGCTAAAGGGAACCGTATAGAAGAATATTTACTGAAGTGAGAAATACTTTTTCCGTTCACGAGAACGAGAGCGCGCCTCACATTATTTTCCTTTCTTATCAGTCAGGCTACAATCCGGTTGAAATATTATAGTAAATATACATAAAATGATACCTAAGGAAACATTAAAAATTATGTTTGATTTGTTTGGAGAAATATGATAGGTATAATTTGAACGCGTTCTCTTCACGGTTCAATGGGCGACTCAACGGTGGATTTTATGAACATAACGTGCCAACCAAACTGAGATTTATGGATATAATAAATGACTTTTTCTAACAAAATAAGCATGGATTGTCTTCGTTGGACACTTGGGAAGCCCTCAGCAGAAGTTCTTCAAAGGTAAGCGATTTTATATTAGCGATTTTATGCGTTTTGTGAGACCCGCGTTGGTTATGGATTTATGCTAATGCATAAAATATGAGAGGGGCTATCCTCAAACAATCAAATGTTGTGCTTTTGCCGTAAAGCCTTTTTGAAATCTGACAACGCTGTGATATTGCCAAGAATCAGAGCTTTTGATGACTATGCAACACTTGTATATTGATGAATGTTTAATAATTCAACTTTTGGATTTTGAATTTGGCGCCTTACATTTCACCGGGTAGTGTCGGGAGTGCTAGCGCCCCACTGCTCCCTAAGTAGTTAATGCGTTTGAGCCAGTCAGTTGTGTTGTGACAAGGTAGGGGTGGTGTACAGAAGATAGCCCTATTTGGTAAAAGACCAAGTCCATATTATGGCAAGAACAGCTCAAATAAGCAAAGAGAAACAACAGTCCATTATTTTAAGATGTAAATGTCAGTCAATCTGGAACATTTCAAAAACTTTGAAAGTTCCTTCAAGTGCAATCGCAAAAACCATCAAGCGCTATGGTGAAACTGGCTCTCATGAGGACCGCCACAGGAAAGTAAGACCCAGAGTTACCTCTGCTGCAGAGTTCATTAGAGTTAACTGCACCTCAGATTGCAGCACAATTAAATTCAAGTAACAGACACATCTCAACATCAACTGTTCAGAGGAGACTGTGTGAATCAGGCCTTCATGGTCGAATTGCTGCAAAGAACCACTACTAAAGGACACCAATAAAAAGAAGAGACTTGCTTGGGCCAAGAAAAAACACAAGCAATTGACATTAGACCAGTGGAAATCTGTCCTTTTGTCTGATAAGTCCAAATTTGCGATTTTGGTTCCAACCACCGTGTCTTTGTGAAACGCAGAGTAGGTGAACGGATGATCTCTACATGTGTGGTTCCCACCGTGAAGCATGGAGGAGGAGGTGTGATGGTGCGGGGGTGCTTTGCTGGTGACACTGTCACTTAACCAGCATGGCTACCACAGCATTTGGCAGCAATACGCCATCCCATCTGGTTTGCGCTTAGTGGGACTATCATTTGTTTTTCAACAGGACAATGACCCAAAACACACCTCCAGGCTGTGTAAGGGCTATTTGAGCAAGAAGGAGAGTGATGGAGTGTTGTGTCAGATCATCCGACCTCAACCCAATTGAGATGGTTTGGGATGAATTGGACCGCAGAGGGAAGGAAAAGCAGTCAAGTGCTCAGCGTATATGGGAACTCCTTCAAGACTGTTGGAAAGGCATTCCTCATGAAGCTGGTTGAGAGAATGCCAAGAGGTGTGCAAAGCTGTCATCAAGGCAAAGGGAGGCTACTAAAATATATTTAGATTTGTTTAACACTTTTTTTGTTACTACATGATTCCATGTGTTATTTAATAGTTTTGATGTCTTCACTATTATTCTACAATGTAGAAAATATTAAAAATAAATAAAAACCCATGGAATTAATGTGTGTCCAAACTTTTGACTTGTACTATATATACACACAGACACATGGGCATGTACACACACAAACAGACACACCACACACACACAGAGACAGACACATGTACACACAAACACACACTTTTGATTATACTTTTTAGTATGTGTTTAACCCTTTATGTTTCAGGGACAACGTGCCGTACTGTGAGTCTGACTACCATGCCCAGTTTGGGGTTAAGTGTGAGACGTGCAGCAGATACATCAGTGGACGGGTACTGGAGGTGAGCACTCATACACACTCCCCCTGGGGACCTATACTATCCTTACCTCGCCTCCTCTCACCTCTCCTCTCCATCAGTCTCTCTCTGGGTTATTAGCAGCTTCTACAACACGGCTGGCTTCGTGTGTGTGTGTGTGTGTGTCCAGATTAGAGGTCGACCGATTATGATTTTTCAATGCCTTTACCGATTTATTGGAGGCCGATTTTCATATATATATATATTTGTAATGAGGACGATTACAACAATACTGAATGTTCAATTTGGTTTAAATAATGCAAAAACACTGTTGGAGAAGAAAGTAAAAGTGCAATATGTGCCATGTAAAAAAGATAACGTTTAAGTTCCTTGCTCAGGACATGAGAACCCTTTTCCCAACATAGTGCCTTACTTTTGACCAGAGCCCTATGGGTCCTAGTGCACTACCTAGGAATAGGGTGCCATTTGGGAGGAATCCTCAGTGTAGGAGCTGTTGAATAGGGGGTCATTATGAGAACCATCATTATTATCCGGCTGATAGGCTATCATTAATAAGCAGGAGACCACTGGTGACCACTGTTAACTGACGATTAGGATGATTAGCTATCTTTACTAGATGTTCACTTTCAAATCATTTACTTAATCTCTCTCTCTCTCTCTCTCTCTCTGTCTCTCTCTCTCTGTTTCTGTCTCTCTCTGTCTCTCTCTGTCTCTCTCTGTCTCTCTCTCTGTCTCTCTCTCTCTCTCTCTGTCTCTCTCTCTCTCTGTCTCTCTCTCTCTCTCTGTCTCTCTCTCTGTCTCTGTCTCTCTGTGTCTCTCTCTCTCTCTCTCTCTCTCTCTCTCTCTCTCTCTCTCTCTCTCTCTCTCTCCCCATCTTTTGCATTTCAATAGACTGGCAAGTTAAATTACTTACATTGTCAAAGTATACATACAGTTGAAGTTGGAAGTTGACATACACTTAGGTTGGAGTCATTAAAACTAGATTCTCCATCACTCCACTAACAAACTATAGTTTTGGCAAGTCGGTTAGGACATCTACTTTGTGCATGACACAAGTCATTTTTACAACAATTGTTTACAGACAGATTATTTCACTTATAATTCACTGTATCACAATTCCAGTGGGTCAGAAGTTTACATACACTAAGTTGACTGTGCCTTTAAACAGCTTGGAAAATTCCAGAAAATGACGCCATGGCTTTAGAAGTTTCTGATAAAAAATCAGCCAAGAGTCTGGTTCATCCTTGGGAGCAATTTCCAAACGCCTGAAGGTACCACGTTCATCTGTACAAACAATAGTACCCAAGTATAAACACGATGGGACCACGCAGCCGTCAAACCGCTAAGGAAGGAGACGCTTTCTGTCTCCTAGAGATGAACGTACTTTGGTGCGAAAAGTGCAAATCAATCCCAGAACAACAGCAAAGGACCTTGTGAAGATGCTGGAGGAAACAGGTACAAAAGTATCTGTATCCACAGTAAACGAGTCCTATATCGACATAACCTGAAAGGCCGCTCAGCAAGGAAGAAGCCACTGCCAAAACCGCCATAAAAAAGCCAGACTACGGTTTGCAACTGCACATGGGGACAAAGATCGTACTTATTGGAAAAATGTCCTCTGGTCTGATGAAACAAAAATAGAACTGCTTGGCCATAATGACCATCGTTATGTTTGGAGGAAAAAGGAGGAGGCTTGTGAGCCACAGAACACCATCCCAACCGTGAAGCACGAGGGTGGCAGCATCAATTATGTGGATATATTGAAGCAACATCTCAAGACATCAGTCAGGAAGTTAAAGCTTGGTCGTTAAATGGGTCTTCCAAATGGACAATGACTCCAAGCAAACTTCCAAAGTTGTGGCAAAATGGCTTAAGGACAACAAAGTCAAGATATTGGAGTGACCATCACAAAGCCCTGACCTCAATCCCATAGAATATTTGTGGGCAGAACTGTGTAATTAAGGAGGCCTACAAACCTGACTCAGTTACACCAGCTCTGTCTGGAGGAATGGGCCAAAATTCACCCAACTTATTGTGGGAAGCTTGTGGAAGGCTACCTGAAACGTTTGACCCAAGTTCAACAATTTAAAGGCAATGCTATCAAATACTAATTGAGTGTATGTAAACTTCTGACCCACTGGGAATGTGATGAAAGTGATAATAGCTGAAATAAATCATTCTCTCTACTATTATTCTGACATTTCACATTATAAAAATAAAATGGTAACCCTAACTGACCTAAGACAGGGAATTTTTACTAGGATTAAATGTCAGGAATTGTGAAACTGAGTTTAAATGTATTTGGCTAAAGTGTATGTATACTTCCTACTTCAACTGTATAACAAAAATGGTGGGACAAACAGCAATAATGATAGTAGTAGTGGAAATGGGATTACCATTAACAGCAACTACAACAACAATACTAATGAGAATAATAATACATTAAAGCAATATTAGTAGGCCAGTCTCAACATGACATGGTATGAAAGCCAAAACAAAATGGGAAATATTATTGACATTACATTGCACTTTTCACTGGCTGTCCCTCAGATTGTGGCTGGAGGACACATATTTGGCTGCCAAAACTGCACATTTTGGCTTTTCACCCACTAAATATATATTATAGTTTCAAATTCTTTGTACTGAATGATAATGTTGGGAACGAAAGATTTTCTTAGGTCTGAGTATTTATCACAGTGTAATAGGAAATGCAGCTCTCCTGGAGCAGAGTGAGAACAGCCTGTCCTCTCTGGGCAGCCAAGTTTGCCTGTGACGACCAGTCTCTATAGACTGTGCTCACTGAGTCTGTACCTAGTCCGTGTTTTCCTCAGTTTTTCTATCAGTCAGATAGTCTGCCACCATGTACTGTCTGTTTTAGAGCCAAATAGCATTGATGTTTACTTCGATTTTTTGTGGTGTCTTTCCAGTAGGTGGTGTATTTTTATTTTAGCTTTGTGATGATTTGGTTGGGCCAGATGTCCTGAGGCTTTATGGGGTTGGTTTGGGTTAGTGTACTGAGCCTCAGAACCAGCTGGCTGAGGGGACTCTTCTCTTGTTTCATCTCTTGACATTGTAGAGCTGTGTGATGGAATGTTTCTGAGTCACTTGTTTTTAGATGGTTGTAAAATGTGATGTCTCTTTTTTTCTATTTGAATGAGGAGGGGGTTTTGTCCCAATTCTGATCTACATGTGTTATTTGGAGGTTTTCTTTGCTCTTGCAGTACAGTCTTGAAAAACTCTGCATGCAGTATTTCGATTGGATGTTTGTCCCATTAGGTAAATTCATTATTAGAGAGCGGACCCAGTACTTCGCTAACATATAGAGCAATTGGTTCTATAACTGATTGAAACGTTTTGAGACAGATTCTAATTGGAATTTCGATTTTAATGTTTCTTTAAATGGCATAGAATGCTCTTGTTGCTTTGTCTCTCAGCTCATTCACAGCCATGTGAAAGCTACCTGTGTTGCTAATATTTAATCCTAGATACGTGCCGTTTTGGGTGTGTTCTAATAGAACTGTGTCCCCCACAAAGAAAATTCCAGACCTTTTTTGGAATATAACTATTCGTTTTTTTCAGGTTAACAGTCAGAGCCCAGGTCTGACAGAACCTGTGGTCAGTGCCCAGGTCTGACAGAACCTGTGATTAACGGTCAGAGCCCAGGTCTGACAGAACCTGTGATTAACGGTCAGAGCCCAGATCTGACAGAACCTGTGCAGATGATCTAGGTGCTGCTGTAACTCCTCCTTAGTGGGAGACAGCAGCACCAGGTCATCTGGTGGAGAAGGTGGAAAGTTTTAAGTTCCTCGGCGTACACATCACGGACAAACTGAATTGGTCCACCCACACAGACAGCGTGGTGAAGAAGGCGCAACAGCCCCTCTTCAACCTCAGGAGGCTGAAGAAATTCGGCTTGTCACCAAAAACACTCACAAACTTCTACAGATGCACAATCGAGAGCATCCTGTCGGGCTGTATCACCGCCTGGTACGGCAACTGCTCCGCCCACAACCGTAAGGCTCTCCAGACGGTAGTGAGGACTGCACAACGCATCACCGGGGGTAAACTACCTGCCCTTCAGGACACCTACACCACCCGATGTCACAGGATGGCCAAAAAGATCATCAAGGACAACAACCACCCGAGCCACTGCCTGTTCACCCCGTTATCATCCAGAAGGCGAGGTCAGTACAGGTGCATCAAAGCTGGGACCGAGAGACTGAAAAACAGCTTCTACCTCAAGGCCATCAGACTGTTAAACAGCCATCACTAACATTGAGTGGCTGCTGCCAACATACTGACTTAAATCTCTAGCCACTTTAAACTTTAAACATAGGAATTGGATGTAACAATGTATCACTAGCCACTTTAAACAATTGTGTATATAATGTTTACGTATACGACATACTCATATCAAATGTATACACCGTACTCTAAACCATCTACTTAATCTTGCCTATGCCGTTCGGCCATCGACCCAAATCTCTAGCCACTTTAATAATTATAATTGGATGAAATAATGTATCACTAGCCACTTTAAACAATGCCATTTATATAATGTTTACATATCCTACATTACTCATCTCATATATATATATATATATATGTGTATATACTGTACTCCATACCATCTACTGCATCTTGCCTATGTTAGGTCAGCCATCGCTCATTAATATATACAGTGGGGAAAAAAAGTATTTAGTCAGCCACCAATTGTGCAAGTTCTCTCACTTAAAAAGATGAGAGAGGCCTGTAATTTTCATCATAGGTACACTTCAACTATGACAGACAAAATGAGGAAAAAAAACAGAAAATCACATTGTAGGATTTTTAATGAATTTATTTGCAAATTATGGTGGAAAATAAGTATTTGGTCACATACAAACAAGCAAGATTTCTGGCTCTCACAGACCTGTAACTTCTTCTTTAAGAGGCTCCTCTGTCCTCCACTCATTACCTGTATTAATGGCACCTGTTTGAACTTGTTATCAGTATAAAAGACACCTGTCCACAACCTCAAACAGTCACACTCCAAACTCCACTATGGCCAAGACCAAAGAGCTGTCAAAGGACACCAGAAACAAAATTGTAGACCTGCACCAGGTTGGGAAGACTGAATCTGCAATAGGTAAGCAGCTTGGTTTGAAGAAATCAACTGTGGGAGCAATTATTAGGAAATGGAAGACATACAAGACCACTGATAATCTTCCTCGATCTGGGGCTCCACGCAAGATCTCACCCCGTGGGGTCAAAATGATCACAAGAACGGTGAGCAAAAATCCCAGAACCACACGGGGACCTAGTGAATGACCTGCAGAGAGCTGGGACCAAAGTAACAAAGCCTACCATCAGTAACACACTACGCCGCCAGGACTCAAATCCTGCAGTGCCAGACGTGTCCCCTGCTTAAGCCAGTACATGTTCAGGCCCGTCTAAAGTTTGCTAGAGAGCATTTGGATGATCCAGATGAGGATTGGGAGAATGTCAGATGAAACCAAAATATAACTTTTTGGTAAAAACTCAACTCGTCGTGTTTGGAGGACAAAGAATGCTGAGTTGCATCCAAAGAACACCATACCTACTGTGAAGCATGGGGGTGGAAACATCATGCTTTGGGGCTGCTTTTCTGCAAAGGGACCAGGACGACTGATCCGTGTAAAGGAAAGAATGAATGGGGCCATGTATCGTGAGATTTTGAGTGAAAACCTCCTTCCATCAGCAAGGGCATTGAAGATGAAACGTGGCTGGGTCTTTCAGCATGACAATGATCCCAAACACACCGCCCGGCAACGAAGGAGTGGCTTCGTAAGAAGCATTTCAAGGTCCTGGAGTGGCCTAGCCAGTCTCAGATCTCAACCCCATAGAAAATCTTTGAAAGTCTGTGTTGCCCAGCGACAGCCCCAAAACATCACTGCTCTAGAGGAGATCTGCATGGAGGAATGGGCCAAAATACCAGCAACAGTGTGTGAAAACCTTGTGAAGACTTACAGAAAACGGTTGACCTCTGTCATTGCCAACAAAGGGTATATAACAAAGTATTGAGATAAACTTTTGTTATTGACCAAATACTTATTTTCCACCATAATTTGCAAATAAATTCATAAAAAATCCTACAATGTGATTTTCCGGATTTTTTTCCCTCATTTTGTCTGTCATAGTTGAGGTGTACCTATGATGAAAATTACAGGCCTCTCTCATCTTTTTAAGTGAGAGAACTTGCACAATTGGTGGCTGACTAAATACTTTTTTTCCCAACTGTATTTATATGTACATACTCGTATTCATTCCTTTACTCTTGTGTGTATAAGGTAGTTGTGAAATTGTTAGATACTACTGCATGGTCGGAACTAGAAGCACAAGCATTTCGCTACACTCGCATTAACATCTGCTAACCATGTGTATGTGACAAATAAAATTTGATTTGATTTGATCTGTGTACAGCAGACACTTGA
This sequence comes from Brachymystax lenok tsinlingensis, assembly GCA_030435695.1. NCBI lineage: Eukaryota > Metazoa > Chordata > Actinopteri > Salmoniformes > Salmonidae > Brachymystax > Brachymystax lenok. Next base: position 11,506,005 of record CM059789.1, read on the forward strand.
TTTCAGTGTTGTGTAGGGTGAGACCAGATGCTGCAGATTCTTCTACTGTTTTGGCCAATTCATTAAAGTAGATGTTAAATAGTGTTGGACTTATTGAGCAGCCCTGTTTCACTCCATGTCCCTGAGAGAATAGGTCTGTTTGCTTGTTGCCAATTTTAACCACACATTTGTTTTACCACTTTCTATTAGTCTATAAAAAGACTAAAATGCTTTCTTGAAGACTACAAAACACGAGTAGATTGTGCCTTTGGTTTACTTGTTTGTCAATTAGAGTGTGGAGGGCGTTAATGTGGTCTGTTGATTGAAATCCAATCCTGCTTCTGCTCAGGACGTTGTATTCATAAAGGAAATGACGTAGTCTGCTATTTATGATACTGCAGAGAATTTTCCCCTATTTGCTGTTAACGCAAATTCCTCTAATTTATTCCTCAAATAATTTTTGTCAAATTTGTCTCCATTTGTATAGAATGGTGTGATCAATTCTTGGTTCCGGATATCGGAGAAAATACCTGCAGTGAGGATAATGTTGAAGAGTTTGTGTATAGCCAATTTGAATTTGTGGTCTGTATATTTGATCGTTTCATTTAAAATACCGTCAGCACCACAGGCCGTTTTGGGTTGGAGAGTGCATCGTTTTTCAATAATTATTCTACTGTAATTGAGGTATCTACAGGATTCTGATAGCTTTTGACTGCTGATTCAAGTATTTGTAATTGTTCTTGTATATCTTTTTGTTCTGGGCTCTTTGTTATATTGCTGTCGAGGTTTGCAAAGTGATTTCTCCACATATCCCAATTTTGGATAGCCAATTCCTCATGATGAGGTTTGTTTAATTTATTCCAGTTCTCCCAGAAGTGGTTTGATTCTATGGATTCCTCAATTACGTCCAGCTGATTTCTAATGTGCTGTTGCTTTTTTGTTCTTAGGGTGTGTTTGTATTGCTTCAGTGTTTCCCCATATTGAAGGCGTATATTTTTGTTGTCTGGTTCTCTGTGTTTTTGATATGATATATTTCTCAATGACTTTCTTGATTTTTGCAATAATTATCAAACCATTTTTCGTTATCTATTATTTTTGGTTTGCTCTTATGTTTCTTTAGATTAGCCAAGGAGGCTAATTTGTCAAATATAAAGTTTATGTTCCAAACGGCCAAATTTACCCCTTCATTGCTTTTTTGTCTACTAATTGCTTTTTGGTAGATTTCTGTACTGTTTGTACTCCATCTATATGCCTGTATTTGTATTGTATTTGTCACATGCGTCAATTAACCAACAATGGTTTTTAAAAAAAAGTTAAAAATAGATAAGTACATTTAAAAAAATAAAAGTAACATATAACTAGACAGCAGTAGTAACAATAGCGAGACTAAATACAGGGGGTACCGGTACAGAGTCAATGTGCGGGGGCACCGGTTAGTCAAGGTAATTGAGGTAATATGTACAGTTAAAGTGACTATGCATACAGTTGAAGTCGAAGGTTTACATACACCTTAGCCAAATACACTTAAACTCACAACTTTGGAAGTATGCTTGGGGTCATTTGGAAGACCCATTTGCGACCAAGCTTTAACTTCCTGACGGATGTCTTGAGATGTTGCTTCCATATATCCACAACATTTTCCTTCCTCATGTAGCCATCTATTTTGTGAAGTGCACCAGTCCCTCCTGCAGCAAAGCACCCCCACAACATGATGCTGCCACCCCCGCGCTTCACGGTTGGGATGGTGTTCTTCGGCTTGCAAGCCTCCCCCTTTTTCCTCCAAACATAACGATGGTCATTATGGCCAAGCAGTTCTATTTTTGTTTCATCAGACCAGAGGACATTTCTCCAACAAGTACGATCTTTGTCCCCATGTGCAGTTGCAAACCGTAGTCTGGCTTTTTTATGGCGGTTTTGGAGCAGTGGCTTCTTCCTTGCAGAGCGGCCTTTCAGGTTATGTCGATATAGGACTTGTTTTACTGTTGATACAGATACTTTTGTACCCGTTTCCTCCAGCATCTTCACAAGGTCCTTTGCTGTTGTTCTGGGATTGATTTGCACTTTTCGCACCAAAGTACGTTCATCTCTAGGAGACAGAATGCGTCTCCTTCCTGAGCGGTATGGCGGCTGCGTGGTCCCATCATGTTTATACTTGGGTACTATTGTTTGTACAGATGAATGTGGTACCTTCAGGCGTTTAGAAATTTAACCAGACTTGTGGAGGTCTACAATTATTTTTCTGAGGTCTTGGCTGATTTCTTTTGATTTCCCCATGATGTCAAGCAAAGAGGCACTGGGTTTGAAGGTAGGCCTTGAAATACATCCACAGGTACACCTCCAATTGACTCAAATTATGTCAATTAGCCTATCAGAAGCTTCTAAAGCCATGACATCATTTTCTGGAATTTTCCAAGCTGTTTAAAGGCACAGTCAACTTAGTGTATGTAAACTTCTGACCCACTGGAATTGTTGTAAAAATGACTTGTGTCATGCACAAAGTAGATTGCCAAAACTATTGTTTGTTAACAAGAAATTTGCTGAGTTGTTGAAAAACGAGTTTTAATGACTCCAACCGAAGTGTATGTAAACTTACTACTTCAACTGTATATAATAAACAGAGTAGCAGCAGCGTAAAAGAGGGGTCTGGGTAACCATTTGATTAGCTGTTCAGCAGCCTTATGGCTTGGGGGTAGAAGCTGTTAATAAGCCTCTTGGACCTAGACTTGGCGCTCCTGTACTGCTTGCCGTGCGATAACAGTGAGAACAGTCTATAACTAGGGTGGCTGGAGTCTTTGTCATTTTTAGTGCCTTCCTCTGACAC
>CM059789.1:12153804-12191304 GCA_030435695.1 Brachymystax lenok tsinlingensis
TGTTGCTCCTAGACGTTTCAACTTCACAATAACAGCACTTACAGTTGACCAGGGCAGCTCTAGCAGGGCAGAAATTTGACCAACTGACTTGTTGGAAAGGTGGCATCCTATGACTCTGACACGTTGAAAGTCACTGAGCTCTTCAGTGAGGCCATTTTACTACCAATGTTTGTCTATGGAGATCGCATGGCTGTGTGCTCAATTGTACACACCTGTCAGCAACGGGTGAGGCTGAAATAGCTGAATCCACTCATTTGAAGTGATGTCGACATACTTTTGTATATATAGTGTACCATGTTCAGAAAGAAGAAGGCGATGCACAGGCAGTCACACACACACACACACACACACACACACACACACACACACACACACACACACACACACACACACACACACACACACACACACACACACACACACACACACATAGACACACACATACACACATACACACACACACACACACACATAGACACACACACACACACACACATTCAGAGAAGGTGATAACTCACCAGCCTGCTGCTCGGGAAAGGTGAGATAAATGAGAGAAGAAGAAATGTTTCCCATGCCAATAAAGCCCTTTTTATATTGAATTGAGAGAGGGTGAGTGAGAGAACGAGTAAGAGAGAGAGGACAGAGAGAGAGGAGAGAGATAGAGAGAGAGAGAAATAGAGAATTGGGCCACTGGTGTTTTTAATGGTCTGTAGTTATATAGGTCACGGTTCTCTCGCTATGGAGAAGGTTAGGTTTTTTATCTCCAGAGAGAGAGTGAGAGAGGGATTGGAGAGAGAGAAAGAAAGGGAGGAAACGGGCAGAGAGAGATATTGTGAGATAAAGAGGGAGAGAGAGAGAGAGAGAGAGAGAGAGAGAGAGAGAGAGAGAGAGAGAGAGAGAGGGAGAGAGGACAGTGGAGTGCAGGAGAGAAAGAAGGGAGAAGGAAAGAGAGAGAGAAGGACATTTGTAAATGTAACAAGGTATTTGGCCTGTGGTAGCGATACTAAAATACTCTCTCCTTTTCCTTTTCCCTTTCTAGTCCCTTTCTTTCACCTGATTGGCTGGCAGGAGGCTAACTGACGGCCTAGAGAAAGAGGTGGAGAGGTGATGGAGGAAGAAGATACTAGAGAAAAGGAGGTGGGAGAGGTGATGGGGAGAGACACAGCCACACACAAAAACGTATTTGACTGTGCTGTAACTTCACAGAGATGCAGCACAAACAGATACTTCACAGATATGCACGACACACACACACACACACACACACACACACACACACACACACACACACACACACACACACACACACACACACACACACACACACACACACACACACACACACACACACAGGGACACAGAGTGTGTGTGTGTGTGGTGTGGTCGGACATTGCTCTCTGAGGAACAGCTTGTGTTTCTAAAATAAGACCATCTCTGGAAAGAGATGGATTCCCCTAGAGAGGAGAGGAGGATACAGGAGAGCACTAAAAGCTAAGTGGACATGAAAAAACAAACCTCTAGGAGTATAAGGGAGGATGGAGGGAGGATGGAAAAAGGGAGTATGGAGGGAGGATGGAGGGAGGGAGGGAGGTAGGATGGAGAGAGGATGGAGGGATGGAGGATGGAGGGAGGGTGGAGGGAGGATGGAAAGAGTAGGGAGGATGGAGGGATGATGGAGGGAGGGAGGAGGGAGGAAGGATGGAGGTAATATGGAGGGAGGATGGAGGGAGGATGGAAGGAGGGAGGATGGAGGGAGGGAGGATGGAAAAAGGGAGGATGGAGGGAGGATGGATGGAGGTAGGATGGAGGGAGGAGGGAGGATGGAGGATGGAGGGAGGGAGGGAGGGAGGGAGGGAGGGAGGGAGGGAGGGAGGGAGGGAGGGAGGGAGGGAGGGTGGATGGATGGAGGGAGGGAGGGAGGGAGGGAGGGAGGATTGACGGTAAAATGGAGGGAGGAGGGCGGATGGAGGGAGGATGGAGGAAACAGGGAGGAGAGAGTGAAGATAGAGGGAGGGAGGATGGAGGATGGAGGGAGGGAGGATGGATGGAGGGAAAATGGAGAGAGGATGTAGGGAGAGAGGATGGAGGATGAGGGAGGGAGGGATGGAGGGGGGAGGATGGCGGAAGGGAGAATGGATGGAGAATGGATGGAGAATGGATGGATGGATGGAGGGAGGGAGGACGATGGATGGAGGATGGCGGGAGGGAGGATGGAGAGAGAGAGAGGGGGAGAAGAAGGGCAGAGAGAGATATTGTGAGATAAAGAGGGGGGAGAGAGAGAGAGAGAGAGAGAGAGAGAGAGAGAGAGAGAGAGAGAGAGAGAGAGAGAGAGAGAGAGAGAGGAGAGAGGACAGTGGAGTGCAGGAGAGAAAGAAGGGAGAAGGAAAGAGAGAGAGAAGGACATTTGTAAATGTAACAAGGTATTTGGCCTGTGGTAGCGATACTAAAGTACTCTCTCCTTTTCCTTTTCCCTTTCTAGTCCCTTTCTTTCACCTGATTGGCTGGCAGGAGGCTAACTGACGGCCTAGAGAAAGAGGTGGAGAGGTGATGGAGGAAGAAGATACTAGAGAAAAGGAGGTGGGAGAGGTGATGGGGAGAGACACAGCCACACACAAAAACGTATTTGACTGTGCTGTAACTTCACAGAGATGCAGCACAAACAGATACTTCACAGATATGCACACACACACACACACACACACACACACACACACACACACACACACACACACACACACACACACACACAGGGAAACAGTGTGTTTGTGTGTGGTCGGACATTGCTCTCTGAGGAACAGCTTGTGTTTCTAAAATAAGACCGTCTCTGGAAAGAGATGGATTCCCCTAGAGAGGAGAGGAGGATACAGGAGAGGTATAGAGCACTAAAAGCTAAGTGGACATGGAAAAACAAACCTCTAGGAGTAGGAGGGAGGATGGAGGGAGGGAGGATGGAGGGAGGGAGGATGGAGGGAGGATGCAGGATTGAGGGAGGGAGGATTGATGGATGGATGGGGGATGGAGGGTGGATGAAGGGAGGGTGGAGGGTGGGTGGAGAGAGGATGGAGGATGGAGGGTGGATGGAGGAGGAGGGTGGATTAATGGATGGAGAGAAGAAGATGAGATGAGACAAGGATTTTGTGAGCATGTGTGTGTGTGTGTGTTTGTACTTTGACGTGAGCGTGTGTGTGTGTGTGTGTGTGTGTGTGTGTGTGTGTGTGTGTGTGTGTGTGTGTGTGTGTGTGTGTGAAGTCTGTACATTAATACTCTTATATTCTCATCTCAGCTGTTGGTGATTTAACAGAAACATAGAGCCACAGGATCAAGGTGTTAGACTGTGTCTTACAATGTGTTTGTGTGTGTACCTACTTATAAAGCGATACAGTATTAGTCATGTTTCTTGAACACTTTTCATGTCGATGAGACAAACTTGCACTTTGATACATTTCACTCCAACATTAATTATTGGATACATTATTTATTAATCTACTTATTTGATTATGTCGGTTTGTTCTTTGATATTGAATTAAGGGAACCTTGCAATTGGCATTTGGTGTTTTTAAATTCACACAACATTGATCATTTCAAGAAGCTAACAAGGAGAGAGAAAGAAGAAGAAGAATTCAAGTTTAAATGATTCACTGTAACTAAGGCCTTATCAGACAGAATTATTTATTCTAACAGAACTGTTGGATTCAGAGTGGTTTGATTGACAGAGAGCCAGAGATGCAAGGTACAGCAAGTTTGGATGGTTGACATCCACACACCTCCCTCTCCTGATACAGCCATTCCTTCTACTAAACTTCTCTCTCCTTCTAGAACTGTCTCTCTTTTCTCTCTCGTTCTGTGTGTGTTTTTTATTTTTATTTTATCTTTATTTAACTAGGCAAGGCAATGATGGCCTAGGAACAGTGGGTTAACTTCCTTGCTCAGGGGTAGGACAACAGTTTTTTACCTTGTCAGCTCAGGGATTCGATCTTGCAACCTTCTGGTTATTAGTCCAACGCTCTAACCACTAGACTACCTGCTGTGTATCTGTGTGTATATGTGTGTATGTGTGTTTGTGTGTGTATGTGAATGTGTGTATATGTGTGTGTATGTGAATGTGTGTATACGTGTGTGTGTGTGGTGTGTGTGTGTGTGTGCGCATGTGTGTGTGTGTGTGTGTGTGTGTGTGTGTGTGTGTGTGTGTGTGTGTGTGTGTGTGTGTGTGTGTGTGTGTGTGTGTGTGTGTGTGTGTGTGTGTGTGTGTGTGTGTGTGTGTGTGTGTGTGTGTGTGTGTGTATGGGCTCCCGAGTGGCACAGTGGTCTAAGGCACTGCATCTCAGTGCTAGAGGCGTCACTACATACCCTGGTTTGATTCAAGGCTGTATCACAACCGGCTGTGATTGGGAGTCCCATAGGGCGGCGCAAAATTGGCCCAGCGTCGTCCGGGTTAGGGTTTGGCCGGGGTAGGCCGTCATTGTAAATTAACTGACTTGGCTAGTTAAATAAATGTTAAATAAAAACATTTAAATAAATAATAAAATGTGTGTGTAGGTGTGTGTATGTCTGTGTGTGTATGTGGTTAGGTGGGTGAGACCCATCCAGTCCCAGCCTCCCACAAGGCTTCATTTCAAACAGACTGGCTAAGTACTACCAGTGTGGTTCAGTTAATGTGCGTGTGCTCTCGTTTCCAACCCTGTTCCTCCTTATGTTAGGATGTAGGGTGTTTTAAATGCATGCTACAGATACGCCCCCGCCCCACTTGCTTCTGCTTCACACACACGTACATGGACATGGAATCACTGGTCACTTTAATAATGGAACACTGGTCACTTTAATAATGGAACACTGGTCACTTTAATAATGTTTACATACTGCTTTACTCATTTCATATGTATATACTGTATTCTATTCCACTGTATTTTAGTCAATGCCACTCCGACATTGCTCATCCTAATATTTATATATTTCTTAATTCCATTCTTTCACTTGTAGATTCATGTGTATTGTTGTAAATTGTTAGATATTACTGCACTGATGGAACTATAAACACAAGCATTTCGCTGCACCCGCAATAACATCTTCTAAATATGTTTATGTGACCAATACAATGCCATTTGATTTTCACAGTCATAATATAATATGGTTGGGAGACCTGAATCTAGGCTGGGTTGATCCCTGGATGGGAGACCTGTAGCTAGGCTGGGTTGATCCCTGGATGGGAGACCTGTAGCTAGGCTGGGTTGATCCCTGGATGGGAGACCTGTAGCTAGGCTGGGTTGATCCCTGGATGGGAGAGTTGCAGACAGGGTGGGTTGATCCCTGGATGGGAGACCTGAAGCTAGGCTGGGTTGATCCCTGGATGGGAGACCTGAAGCTATGCTGGGTTGATCCCTGGATGGGAGACCTGTAGCTAGGCTGGGTTGATCCCTGGATGGGAGACCTGTAGCTAGGCTGGGTTGATCCCTGGATGGGAGAGTTGCAAACAGGGTGGGTTGATCCCTGGATGGGAGACCTGTAGCTAGGCTGGATTGATCCCTGGATGGGAGACCTGTAGCTAGGCTGGGTTGATCCCTGGATGGGAGAGTTGCAGACAGGGTGGGTTGATCCCTTCACAGCAACTCTAGCTAAGGTGCATTTGCATTTGTCATGAAGAGTATACTCTCTTCATCTCCCTCCTCATTTCCCTCGCTCTTTCAGTCCCTCGCTCCATCTCTCAGTTTCTCTCTGTAGGAGTGGTGATTTGGGGAGACTACCTGCTGGATAATCCTGCATTACACACTTAATCCCCATGTCTGTGTCTACACACACACAAGCACACACACAATGGGAATATTTAAATAGATAACCGAGTGCTGGAGAGTGCTGATGGACAAAAACACACATCTGCAATATGAGATAGTAGTTAGCCGGAGTAGTCTTATTTATCTTGTGTTAGTGAGGTAAATATTATAATATCACCTGCACATTTAGAGAGAGAGAGTGAGAGGGAGATAAAGATACAAGAGAGAGGAAGAGAGAGATAGGGAGAGAAAGAGAGACACAGAGAGAGAGAGAGAGAGAGAGAGAGAGAGAGAGAGAGAGAGAGAGAGAGAGAGAGAGAGAGAGAGAGAGAGAGAGAGAGAGAGAGAGAGAGAGAGAGATAGAGAGAGAGAGAGAGAGAGAGCAAGAGAGAAGAGAGAGAGAGGGAGATAGAGAGAGAGAGAAAGAGAAAAGAGAGAGTGAGAGAGAGATATAGAGAAAGAGAAAAGAGAGAGTGAGAGAGTTTCAACAGTGTCTCTTCATTGATCAGTTTAGAATCCAACCCTTCCATTGACACACATTTACATTTCTGTCATTTAGCAGACGCTCTTGTTCTGAGCGACTTACAGTTAAATGGCAGAACCACAAATCACAGTCATAGTAACTACATTTCCTCTCAATAAAGTAGCTATCAGCAAGGTCAGAGCTAGTAAGGAGAAAAAAGTCAAGAGCGAGTGCTAGTGCACAAAAGGCATTTTTATCATTATTATTATTAATTTATTTGGGCGGGGGGCTTGCGGTGAGGAGGGGCTGCGAAAAGGGGTGCTGTGGGATTATTTAAGATACTGTTTGAAGATGTAGGGTTTCAGATGTTTTCGGAAGATAGGCAGGGTCTCTGGTGTTCTAGCTTCAGGGGGAAGCTGGTTCCACCATTGGGGAGCCAGGACAGAGAACATTTTGGACTGGGCTGAGCAGGAGCTGCCCTCCCATAGGGTTGGTAGGGCCAAGAGCGCTCAAGCTGGGATGTTTGAGCAGAGCCTGAAGGTAGGGAGGAGCACCAGGGTCTTGAAGATGATGTGAGCTTCGACTGGAAGCCAGTGGAGTGTTCAGAAGAGCGGGGTGACATGGAAGAACATCGGAAGGTTGAACACCAGGCAGGCTGCAGCATTCTGGATAAGTTGCAGGGGTTCGATGGCACAAGGATGTTAATGCATAATCGGGGAGCTCAGCCAACAGTGAGTTGCAGTAGTCCAGACGGGAGAGGACAAGTGGCTGGATTAGGACCTGCGCCGCTTCCTGTGTGAGGTAGGGTCGTACTCTACAGATGTTGTAGAGCATGAACCTGGAGGAGCGAGTCACTGCTTTGATGTTTGCAGAGAACGACAGGATGTTGTCCAGGGTCACTCCTAGGTTCTTTGCACTCTGGGAGGGGGACACAGTGGAGTTGTCAACCATAATGGAGAGGTCTTGGAGCTGGCAGGCCTTCCCCGGGAGGAAGAGCAGCTCCGTCTTGTTGAGGTTGAGAATAAGGGGGTGGGACAACATCCAAGCTGAGATATCTGCCAGAAACACAGAGATGCGTGTTGCCACCTTGGTGTCAAAAGGGGGGAGGAGAAAAGTAGTTGAGTGTCATCCACATAGCAATGATAGGAGAGACCATGTGAAGGTTATAACAGAGCCGAGTGTCTTGGTGTATAGAGAGAAGAAGAAAGGGCCTCGAACAGAACCCTGGGGGACACCAGTATTGTGAGTATGTGGTGCAGACACAGCCTAAAGCCCTCTCACAGCCCACACACAGCCCACACACACGGACACACACACGGACACACACAGCCCACACACACGGACACACATACGGACACACACAGCCCACACACACGGACACACATACGGACACACACACGGACACACATATGGACATACATACGGACACACACATGCACACATACCCACCAGGTTACCTTACCCACCTTAAGCTACAAACCCCCACCCCAGTGAAACAGAAAGATGCTGTCAAATCTCAGACCTCAGACAGTGTTTGTATGTTTGTGTGTGTGTGAGTTTGTTTGTTTGTTTGTTTGTGTGTGTGTTTGTGTGTGTGTGCAGGGTGAAAGGCGTATGAACAGACTCAATAACTAATCAATAGCAATCTGCAGCCAGCTCTAGCCATGCTAATGGAACTGAGTTGCAGCTGGCAAGAGGCCAACACCATCTCAGCAGCATCTGGCTAACACACAAACACGCTGTCAAGCACACACACACAGATATGCACATGCATCACCCAGTAAAAAAATTCACACAAACACACATGCGTGAAGAGAAAGAGAGAGACAGAGAGAGAGAGAAAGAAAAGAGAGAGAGAGAGAGAGAGAGAGAGAGAGAGAGGGAAAGAGAGAGAAAGAGAGGGAAAGAGAGAGAGGGAGAGAGAGTGTACTCTCTAGTCAGTACTACTGTAGACTTTATCACTGACTTCAACCCCGAGTCTCTCATAGCTTTCACAGTCAGTCCACTGACACCCCTATCAGATCAGAGCAAAATCACACTACTTGAACAGAGCAATATTCAATCATGAGGCATCAAAGCCAAAGGAACTGAATAATTTTAAGAAATGCTATAGATGGAAGGAAAGTAGTGTGGAAACCTACCAAAAAACAATTAGGCAACAACAAATTCAATCCCTTTTAGACAACTTCCTGGAGAAAACGTTTCACTGTAATAGTGAAGATGTAAACTTGGCGTTATAAAATATAAACAGTATATTTGACCTCTCAGCTTCCCTATAACATCAACAAAAATTGATGTAAGAAAATTAACAACAATGACAAAGTGTTTGATGAAGAATGCTAAAACCTAAGAAAGAAATTGAACCTATCCAACTAAAACATAGAGACCCAGAAAACCTGAGCATACACCTTCAATATGGTGAATCACTAAAACAATACATAAATACACCAGGGAAAAATAAGGAACAGCACGTCAGAAATCAGCTCAACGTAATTGAGGAATCCATAGACTCTAACCACTTCTGGGAAAATTGGAAAACACTAAACAAACAACAACACAAAGAGTTACTGTATCTATCAAAAACAGAGATGTATGGATAACGCATATCACCAGTATTTTTGGCCCTATAACAAAGAACAAACAGCAAAAAAATGTACATGATCAAATACAAATCTTAGAATTAACTATTAAAGACTACCAGAACAAACTGGATTCTCCAATTGCATTGAATGGACTACAGGACAAAATACAAACCCTCCAACCCAAAAAGGCCTGTGGGGTTGATGGTATCCTAAATTAAATGATAAAATATACAGACCACAAATTCCAATTGGCTATACTTGAACTCAGGGATGCAGCTTAAGCCCCACCCTCTACAACATGTATATCAATGAATTGGCAAGGGCACCTCAACAGTCTGCAGCACCCGGCTACACCCTACTAGAATCTGAAATCAAATGTCTACTGCTTGCTGATAATCTGGTGCTTCTGTCCCCAACCAAGGAGGGCCTACAGCAGCACCTAGATCTTCTGAACAGATTCTTTCAGACCTGGGCTTATATAGTAGTGGGAGAGAGGGGCATTTTTCATAGTTTACAACCAATGTATGTTCACTTGGGCGGGGCCACAGAGTGAGCAGACTTTTTACTCTATGAAAATCATTCTCTCATTTTGGAGCTAAAATTACATGTCATCTTTCCACAAATAGTTTCATATTTAAACATTTAAATTGGACAACAATTCCATGTGAATCTGATAACTAGAATGTGTAGACTTTCCAAGATACAGTTGATGTCATCCTATCATTAGTAATAATGTCTCCAACGCCAACTGATCTGACATCATATTCCTTAAGTACCAACGCATATTTTCAGCTGGTTGGATTGCCGAAATATGGTAACTTTCCCCACCCTTTTGATGTTACCATACTCTCTCTATGTTAACAAAGGGATTTGAAGAGACAACTCTATAGAGTAGAGAGAGAGAAAAGGGAGGGGAAGGTATTTATGGGGGTCATAAACCTCACCAGCAGGCCAACGTCATGACATAATCATTATATATAGTGGCATTGTTTAAAGTGACTATTGATACATTAATTACATCCAATAATTAATTATTAAAGTGGCTAGAGATTTGAGTCAGTCTTTTGGCAGCAGCCACTCAATGTTAGTGATGGCTGTTTAACAGTCTGATGGCCTTGAGATAGAAGCTGTTTTTCAGTCTCTCGGTCCCAGCTTTGAAGTACCTGTACTGACCACGCCTTCTGAATGATAGCATGGTGAACAGGCAGTGTCTCGGGTGGTTGTTGTCCTTTGGCCTTCCTGTGACATCGGGTGATGTAAGTGTCCAGGAAGGCAGGTAGTTTGCCCCCGGTGATGCGTTGTGCAGACCACACTACCCTCTGGAGAGCCTTACGGTTGTGGGTGGAGCAGTTGCCGTACCAGGTGGAGATACAGCCCGACAGGATGCTCTCGGGTGTGCTTCTGTAAAAGTTTGTGAGTGTTTTCGGTGACAAGCCAAATTTCTTCAGCCTCCTGAGGTTAAAGAGGCGCTGTTGCACCTTCTTCTCCATGCTGTCTGTGTGGGTAGACCATTTCAGTTTGTCCGTGATGTGTAAACCGAGGAACTTAAAACTGTAGGCTGTCTCGCCATTGTTGGTAATCAAGCCTACCTCTGTAGTGTTATCTGCAAACTTGATGATTGAGTTGGTGGCGTGCATGGCCACGCAGTCATGGGTGAACAGGGAGTACAGGAGAGGGCTGAGAACGCACCCTTGTGGGGCCCCAGTGTTGAGGATCAGCGAAGTGGAGATGTTGTTTCCTACCCTCACCACCTGGGGGCGGCCCGTCAGAAAGTCCAGGACCCAGTTGCACAAGGCGGGGTCGAGACCCAGGGTCTCGAGCTTAATAATGACTTTGGAGGGTACTATGGTGTTAAATGCTGAGCTGTAGTCAATGAACAGCATTCTTACATTGGTATTCCTCTTGTCCAGATGGGATAGGACAGTGAGCAGTGTGATTGCGATTGTATCGTCTGTGGACCTATTGGGGCGGTAGGCAAATTGGAGTGGGTCTAGGGTATCAGGTAGGGTGGAGGTGATATGATCCTTGACTAGTCTCTCAAAGCACTTCATGATGACAGAAGTGAGTGCTACGGGGCAATAATGGTGGCCCTCTTGAAGCATGTGGGTACAGCAGACTGGGATAGGGATTGACTGAATATGTCCGTAAACACACCAGACAGCTGGTCTGCGCATGCTCTGAACGCGGCTGGGGATGCCGTCTGGGCCAACATCCTTGCGAGTGTTAACACGTTTAAATGTTTTACTCACGTTGGCCACGGTGAAGGAGAGCCCACAGGTTTTGGTAGCGGGCCGTGCCAGTGGCACTGTATTGTACTCAAAGCAAGCAAATAAGTTGTTTAATTTGTCTGGGAGCGAGACGTCGGTGTCTGCGACGGGACTGATTTTCTTTTTTGTAATCCGTGATTGACTGTAGACCCTGCCACATACGTCTTTTGTTTGAGCCATTGAATTGCGGCTCTACTTTGTTTCTATACTGATGCTTAGCTTGTTTGATTGACTTGCTGAGGGAAGACTTACACGGTTTGTATTCGGTAATGTTTCTGGTCGCATTGCCATGATTAAAAGTAGTAGTTCGCGCTTTCAGTTTTGCGCGAATGCTGCCATCAATCCACGGTTTCTGGTTAGGGAAGGTTTTAACCTCTACAGGCATCGGGGAAGTATTCTGAAGTTTGGAGAGTCTGGCGTGCCCAAAGTAAAATGCCTGCCACTCAGGCCCAGAAACAAGGATATGCACACAATTAGTACTATTGAATAGGAAACACTCTGAAGTTTCTAAAACTGTTAAAATAAGTTTACATAGAGTCCAGTAAAAGTTATTTCAGGGTCGTCGAGGTATCTGCTTGGGGGGGGGATAAAGACGGCTGTGACTATAATCGAAGAGAATTCTCTTAGGAGATAATGTGTTCGGCATTTGATTGTAAGGAAGTTTAGGTCAGGTGAACAAAAGGACTTGAGTTCCTCTATGTTGTTATGATTACACCAAGATTCGTTAATCATAAGGCATACACCACCACCATTCTTCTTACCAGAGAGATGTTTGTTTCTGTCGACGCAATGCGGGATGAAACCGGGTGGCTGTACCGACTCTGATAACATATCCCGAGTGAGCCTTGTTTCTGTGAACCACAGAATGTTACAATCTCTGATGTCTCAGTGGAAGGCAAGCCTTGTTCGAATTTCGTCTACCTTGTTGTCAAGAGACTGGACATTGGCGAGTAGTATACTCGGGAGCGGTGAGCGATGTGCCCGTCTACGGAGCCTGACCAGAAGACCGCTCCGTTTGCCCCTTCTGTGGTGCCATTGTTTTGGGTTGCCTACTGGGATTAGATCCAATATCCAGGGTGGAGGTCTGAACAGAGGATCCGCTTTGGGAAAGTCATATTCCTGGTCGTAATGTTAGTAAGTTGATGTTGTTCTTATATCCAATAGTTCTTCCCGGCTGTAACTTGGAGCAAGCTGGTCCTGGGGCTCTGTTCACAAACACAAACAGACCCCAAAGAGTCCCAGGATAGCAACACAATTAGACCCAACCAAATCATGAGAAAACAAAAACATAATTACTTAACACATTGGAAAGAATCAACAAAAAAACTGAGCAAACTAGAATGCTATTTGGCCCTAAACAGAGAGTACACAGTACACAGAGACTGAAAAACAGCTTCTATCTCAAGGCCATCAGACTGCTAAACAGCAATCACTAACTCAGAGAGGCTGCTGCCTACATTGAGACCCAATCACTGGCCACTTTAATAAATGGATCACTAGTCACTTTAAACAATGCCACTTTAAATAATGCCACTTTAATAATGTTTACATATCTTACATTACTCATATCATATGTATATACTGTATTTTATACCATCTATTGCACCTTGCCTATGCCGCTTGGCCATCGCTCATCCATGTATTTATATGTACATTTTCTCATTCCATCCCTTTAGATTTGTGTGTTTAAGGTAGTTGTTGGGGAATTGTTAGATTACTTGTTATATATTACTGCACTGTCAGAACAAGAAGCACAAGTATTTCGCTACACTCGCATTAACATCTGCTAACCATGTGTATGTGACCAATAACATTTGATTTGATGTAGTATGTGCACAAAGGGAGCTGATTTTCTCTTTGTCATCGCCCCCAACGCAAGGTGACATTGTATCCTCTACACCTCTCTGTGTGTGTGTGTGTCAGTGTGTGTCTGTCTGTGTGTGTGTGTGTGTGTGTCTGTGTGTGTCTGTGTGTGTGTGTGTGTGTGTCTGTCTGTGTGTGTCTGTGTGTGTCTCTCTCTCTGTGTGTGTGTGTGTCTCTGTGTGTGTGTGTGTGTCTGTGTGTGTGTGTGTGTGTCTCTGTGTGTGTGTGTGTGTGTCTCTGTGTGTGTGTCTCTGTGTGTGTGTGTGTCTCTGTGTGTGTGTGTGTGTCTGTGTGTGTGTGTGTCTCTGTGTGTGTGTGTGTCTCTGTGTGTGTGTGTGTGTGTGTCTCTCTGTGTGTGTGTGTCTGTGTGTGTGTGTCTCTCTGTGGGTGTGTGTGTGTCTCTGTGTGTGTGTGTGTCTCTCTGTGTGTGTGTGTGTGTCTCTGTGTGTGTGTGTGTGTGTGTGTCTGTGTGTGTGTGTGTGTCTCTCTGTGTGTGTGTGTGTGTGTCTCTGTGTGTGTGTGTGTCTCTGTGTGTCTCTGTGTGTGTGTGTGTCTCTGTGTGTGTGTGTGTGTCTCTGTGTGTGTGTGTGTGTCTCTGTGTGTGTGTGTATGTGTGTAGTGACTGTGAATGGACACATTTTATTTATAATGTTCTAGAGAGAGAACAAAGAAGTCAGAAGAAAATGATGGAGAGAAAGAAGAAGAGTTCACCAACATGGAAAAATGAGTGTTGCAAAAGAAAGAGATGAGAGAGATGATGAGAGGAGAAAATAACACGG
The DNA here is from genome assembly GCA_030435695.1 of Brachymystax lenok tsinlingensis. Classification (NCBI taxonomy): domain Eukaryota; kingdom Metazoa; phylum Chordata; class Actinopteri; order Salmoniformes; family Salmonidae; genus Brachymystax; species Brachymystax lenok. Next base: position 12,167,524 of record CM059789.1, read on the forward strand.
AAAATAGGAGTGAAGGAGAAAAAGAGGGAGAAAGAGATGAGAGAGATGAGAGATTGATGGAAGAGTGGAGAGAATTATGGAGGGGGAGACGGAGAGATGAGAGATTGATGGAAGAGTGGAGAGAATTATGGAGGGAGAGACGGAGAGATGAGAGATTGATGGAAGAGTGGAGAGAATTATGGAGGGAGAGACGGAGAGATGAGAGATTGATGGAAGAGTGGAGAGAATTATGGAGGGAGAGACGGAGAGATGAAGGTGGGGATGCAATGAGGGGTGGAGTTTATGTGAGACACATGGTAACTCCACATGCCTAAAGGAGCAGCCAGGGTAGAGACACACTCACACACACTGAGGAAGCCAGTTAGCATGCCAGCCTGTGCCCACCCAAATTACCACTGAGAAAATTAATACCTCCATCCATCCACACAAACACACACACTCTCAAATGCTAACACAAACACACACACACACACAGGCTGACAGTGGGTGTTTAACCCTGTAACAGTCTGCCATGTGGGTGATCGGTTTTCATAGTCTCTGTGTGTGTGTGTATGTCCCAGCCTATGTGATTTAGAAGAAGATACATTACATGACCAAAAGTATGTGGACACTGCTCATCGAACATCTAATACCAAAATCATATGGAGGTGGTGTCCCCTTTGCTGCTATAACTGCCTCCACTCTTCTGGGAAGGCCTTCCACTAGATGTTGGAAGATTGCGGCGGGGACTTGCTTCCATTCAGCCACAAGAGCATTAGTGAGGTCTGGCACTGATGTTGGGCATTTAGGTCTGGCTTGCAGTCAGCATTCCAATTCATCCCAAAGGTGTTACATGGGGTTGAGGTCAGGGCTCTGTGCAGGCCAGTCAAGCTCTTCCACACCGATCTGACAAACCATTTCTGTATGGACCTCGCACGGGGGCATTGTCATGGTGAAACAGGAAAGGGCCTTCCCCAAACTGTTGCAACAAAGTTGGAAGCACAGAATCGTCTAGAATGTCATTATGTACTGCAGCGTTTAGATTTCCCTTCACTGGAACTAAGGGGCCTAGCCGAACCATGACAAACAGCCCCAGATCATTATTCCTCAGACCATTATTCCTCTTAGGCTTGTGTGCAGTTGCTCGGCCATGGAAACCCATTTCATGAAGTTCCCTACGAACAGTTATTATGCTGACGTTGCTTCCAGAGTCATTTTGGAACTCGGTAGTGAGGGTTGCAAACGAGGACAGACAATTTTGAAGTGCTTCAGCACTCTGCGGTCCCGTTCCGTGAGCTTGTATGGCCTACCACTTCACGGCTGAGCCGTTGTTGCTCCTAGACATTTCCACTTCCCAATAACAGCACATACAGTTGACCGGGGCATCTCCAGCAGGGTATACAATTGACGAACTGACTTGTTGGAAATGTGGCATCCTATGATGGCGCCACGTTCAAAGTCACTGAGGTCTTCAGTAAGGCCATTCTATAGCCAATGTTTGTCTATGGAGATCGCATGGCTGTGTGCTCGATTTTATGCACCTGTCAGCAACGGGCTGAAACTGCCGAATCCACTAATTTGTCCACATACGTTTGTTTGTATTTGTTGTGGTAACGTTGAAACACACAGTTAAGCTACATGAGGCAGGCCTCCAGAAGATATTCCCTTCCATTAGCAGCTTTACCACACACACATCCTCTCTCCACACACGCATCCTCTCTCCACACACGCATCCTCTCTCCACACACGCATCCTCTCTCCACACACACATCCTCTCTCCACACACACATCCTCTCTCCACACACACATCCCCTATCCACACACACATCCCCTATCCACACACACAGATGCCCTCTCCACACACACATCCTCTCTCCACACACACATCCTCTCTCCACACACACATCCTCTCTCCACACACACATTCTCTCTCCACACACACATCCTCTCTCCACACACACATCCTCTCTCCACACACACATCCCCTATCCACACACACATCCCCTATCCACACACACATCCCCTATCCACACACACAGATGCCCTCTCCACAAAGACACATGTCAACGTTTTTTACCTGTGACGGATGATGGGATGGATTTAAAGATTTAAAGCATGGACGCCCTTCAATCCCAACACACACACACTCACGTCCAGTTCGGGACGCAGGAAGGCCAGAAGTTGGAGGGATGAACATAGGAGAGGAAAAGGAGTGATGTAATCATCTGGCGGAGAAGTGATGCTTTCACAGTGATTGAGGACAACGACATCATGACACATACTCACAATCAACCTCACACACATGGCATCCTGAGTGGCGCAGCAGTCTAAGGCACTGCATCGCAGTGCTTGAGGTGTCACTACAGACCCGGGTTCGATCCCAGTCTGTATCACAGCCGGCCGTGACCAGGAGACCCATGAGGCGGCGCACAACTGGCCCAGCATCGTCCGGGTTAGGGAAGGGTTTGGCAGGCAGGGATTTCCTTGTCCCATTTCACTCTAGCGACTCCTTGTGGCGGGCCGTGTGCCTGCAAGCAGACTTCGGTCTCCAGCTGGACGGTTTTCCTCCTACACATTGGTGCAGCTGGCTTTCGGGTTAAGCAAGCGTTGTGCCAAGAAGCTGTGCGGCTTGGCAGGGTCATGTTTCGGAGGAAGCATGGCTCTCGACCTTTCCTCTCCCGAGTCCGTAGGGGAGTTACAGCGTTGGGACAAGACTGTAACTACCAATTGGATATCACTAAAAAGGCGTAAAAAAGTACAACAACAAAAATAACAAATCATAAAAAATACAAAAATAACTCACACACACACACACGTCTCACCATCACATACCTCACCATTACCCACACACACATTAGCTAAGAGAGCAGTATGGAGAGAATAATTTTATTTCCTGAAGAATGAAACAAATATATGAAGACGGAAAGAGACAGAGAGTGATATTGGCAAAGAGAGAGAGACACATTGAAAGAGATACAGAGAGAGATACATTGGAAGAGAGATAAAGAGAGATACAGAGAGAGATACATTGGAAGAGAGATAAAGAGAGATATATGGAGAGAGAAACATTGAAAGAGAGAGAGAGAAAGATAGAGAGGGAGAGATACATTGGAAGAGATAGAGACAAAGAGAGAGATGGAGAGGGAGACAAAAAGGGATAGAGGGTGAAGGCAGAGAGACAGATACATAGATGTATGGTTGATGACAATGTCCTCTTAAAAGACACGGTGACACAACAGTGACTGTCCACTTACTCACTAGAGCACCAGTTCTACTGAATGACTCACAGCTCCAAACGCAGAGTCAAGTGTGTGTGTGTGTTTGCGTGTGTGTGTGTGAACTAGCCACTCTACTCATCACAGACTCATAACTTTCCAGCCATCTGTTCCCACACATGTTTATTTGCTTAGCCCCGACACAAGTCTTCTTCAATCGCTCCTCTTCTCTTTTCACATTTCCTCTCTTCTCCTCTTTTTTTGTCTGTTTAGCATAAATGCCCTGGATGAAAACATGCTGCCATTGACTCTCAGACTGTGTCAGTCTTACCTTGGTTTTAAAGGGAATATACCAACCAGCTCTCACAGTCTCACATCACAATTAGACGTTCATACATGTTTCTCAAACGTAACAAAGTTGCTGCAAACATCAACTTTAAACATTTTTTGGTTAGTGTTACATTTAGGCATTAACTCATAATGGTTAAGGTAATGGTTAAGGTTTGGGATGGGAAAAATGTATTAATATTTCATATCACTGGATTTAAACTTGCAACCTTTAGAATCAGAGGCAGATGCTTACGCCCATCCACCATCCCTGTCCACAAAGCCCTAGTAAAAACAAAACCTATTTGAAGGTAAGAGTGCTCACTGTTGCCCCTAGTGGCCAGTTTCCACGCCATCTCCCGACGTCCTCAGACATGGATGGACGTCCAATACTGACTTGTATCAAGGGTGACCTGGCTGAATATACAGTAGGGTATGTGCCAGTGCCTGGCGATGTGTCCCTCTACCATTGGGTTTTAGAGGAATATACAGTATGAATTCATAGGTCAAAAGTGTGTGTGTGTGTGTGTGTTGCTGGGTAACATCAGTACCTCTGACCACCACTAGGGGGAACTAGTGTCTGACACAGAGAGAGCGAGAAGAGAGACAGAGAGAGAGAGAGAGAGAGAGAGAGAGAGAGAGAAGAGAGAATTAATGAGAGAGAGCGAGAAGAGAGAAAGAATGAATGAATGAGAGAGAAAGAGAGAATTAATGGAGGAGCAGAGGGAGAGAGATAGGATGGAGAGATGGAAGTTACTCCTGGAATGGAGAAAGAGTGTTTATCTATTCACTCTCCCTACCTTAGCTATGTATGAGCTAAGACCATGGCAGGAAGCCAGTAGAGCGAGAGAAGTGAATAGTATTTCCACTCTTCACCTGCTAAATGATTTATGAATGATGTATGATAAATCATCTGCTATTAAAAACAATAATGGAATAATAATCATGTCTACTCTCCTCCTTTTCTCTCCCTCTCTCTATTCTCCTCTAATGATAGACTGATGAGGGGCCCTGGGCTGCTGGGTTAATGCCATCCATCTTTTCAATTAACATCTCTCTCTCTCTCTCTCTCTCTCTCTCTCTCTCTCTCTCTCTCTCTCTCTCTCTCTCTCTCTCTCTCTCTCTCTCTCTCTCTCTCTCTCTCTCTCTCTCTCTCTCTCTCTCTCTCTCTCTCTCTCTCTCTCTCTCTCTCTCTCTCTCTCTCTCTCTCTCTCTCTCTCTCTCTCTCTCTCTCTCTCTCTCTCTCTCTCTCTCTCTCTCTACCTCTCTCTCTGCCTCTCTCTTTCTCTCTCTCTCTCTCTCTCTCTCTCTCTCTCTCTCTCTCTCTCTCTCTCTCTCTCTCTACATCTCTCTCTCTCTCTCTCTCTCTCTCTCTCTCTCTCTCTCTCTCTCTCTCTCTCTCTCTCTCTCTCTCTCTCTCTCTCTCTCTCTCTCTCACAGAGGGAGTACTGTTGACTAATTTGCAAGTGTTGTTTCTGTATCTACTTAACAACTATTGAACACACTTGTCCTCACAGCATGACAGACCTCATTTGGACTACCCAGTGACATTAAGAGAGAAATAATAATATTGGAGGTAGCATTCATTTTAGTAGTAACTTAATAATAGTAGATCCAGTGTAGATTCACAGAGAGACAGACATACACAGAAAGAAAAAAAGAAAGAAAGAAAGTTGTGTCTGTAGAGCCGTCAGATGACCAATATTATCCCCCTCAACGTAGAGACTGGGCTGATGTGTGAGTGTCCTTTCCCTCAGGGTCAAATCTCATTAATCTCCTCCACAACACACACGGGCACGCACACACACACACTCCATACACACACACACATCATACACACACACCATACACAAATGAACGATGCAATGTGCGCACACTAAATTGTCCACTTAGCTTTTTTAATCACATGCAAATCACAGCTAAACATGCCAGCCGCTTCAATCAATCACAGCGAGGCCAGTGAATTAGAGAAGGACAGAAGCACAGGAAACCTTGTAAATATTGAAAACACACACATGAATAACTTATGGTGTGAACGGCTGCAAGCTGGAGACCGTCAGCTACCCGCTGTCAGTTAGCTGTCAATCAATGGAATTACTGCCAATCTCAACGCTCACTGGAAGGCAGGGGCTAACACACAGATGCATACACACACACACATCTAGACATACACACAGACGCACACACAGGCTCACACACATGCATTACACTTCTATGCACACACATACAGACTCCTCCCATACATGACCTAAATGTTAAAGGTCCAACGCAGCCGTTTTTAAAATCTCAAAATGAAATAATTTCTGGGTAACAATTAAGTACTTTACAGTGATTGTTTTTAATTAAAATGGGCAAAAAAAATGTATTAGCTAAGAGCAATATCTCAAGCAAGATTTAGCTAGGACTGTCTGGGAGTGGTGTTGGGAGGGGAAAACTGAAAACTAAAAAGCTGTTATGGAACTCTCTTTCTAACTAATTTACTGGTTGGTTATGTCACCAGGCAGGCCAAAGCTCCATCCCACTGAAACAGGCTGACATTTCAGACAGTCTTTTCAAACACCTCTTACAATAAAAAAGCATGATCATCATTTTCACAAGGTCACAGTATTACTCCAACCTCATAGTGCGGAAATTTAAAACATAGGAAAATCGAGTACACACACACACACACACACACACACACACACACACACACACACACACACACACACACACACACACACACACACACACACACACACACACACATATTAAAGAGACATCCACCTACACATCTCATCTCAAATCTCTGGGATCATCTCTGGAGTATGTCCTTCAAACAGAGCAGCAGGGGTTAGAGCACTGGGCTAAATGTACGTGAGAGAGAGGCTCATGTTTTAAAGCCCCTTGGCTGTGTGTGTGTGTGTGTGCGTGTACAGCATGCGCGTGTGTATGTGTGTGTTCGTGCATGTGTGAGAGAGAGAGACCAGAGCGGTACTGGGAGACCAGGGATTCATTCCGAGGTCCGTGGCTCGCTATAGTACGGTAGTGCCAGGGGAGTGAACCAAGGATCTTACCTGTCTCATGAGAGTGAGAGAGGGTCTTCGACCTCCCGATGTTGCCTGAGTGATGCATCATTCCTCCACAGATCAGTCTATCCTTTATCCTTCTCTCCTCCTCCACACTCTCCTCCTCCACACTCCTCTCCTCCACACTCCTCTCCTCCTCTATGTAGTCCTCACCAGTCCTTTTATAATATCCTCTTTCCTCTTCACTCCTCCTTTTTCTCTCCCTCCTTTTCTCCTCTCTCTGTCCAGTAAGGTCCGTTAAACACAATCCACCAGCGGAGCGCGAGAGAAGAGAGCCGACACACACTCACGCACAGCGGAGTGAGCCAAAACACACACACACCCCTGATCTCACAAACACAGCCTGGGCTAATCAGCCCTCCGCTGCCTGCCAGCCCTGAGATCAGGAGGAGAGATTCACGCTGTACGTCTCTGGTACACTCCTTCTTTGTGTCTTCCTCTACTCCCTTGTTTAACCTGCTCCCTCCTTTTCTCAGTCCTTCTCTGAGTGGAAAGAGATAGATGGATGGATGGATGCTGAGGAAAAGAAAGAGTGTCTTTCAGCCTCTTCTAGGAGAAGATATGGAGAGAGGGAGCTTCATCCTCTGTGTGCACATGGCTGAGACTGGTAACTGACTCCGCTAGCGCCGCGGAGAGAGCGAGATAGAGAGAGCGAAGAGAGAGAGAGGGAGAGAGAGAACTGAGGGGGGGGTCAAGCAAGTACATATGAGAGAGAGAAAGAGGGAGGTGGAGTGAGAGAATGTGAGGGAGAGAGAGAGGGTGGGGGTGAGAGCACAAGACAGAAAATAGAGAGAAAGACAACGAGAAGGGGGTAAACGGGGAGAAAGAGAGAGCGAGAGAGCCGAGAGAGCGCTAGAGAGCGAGAGAAAGAGGGGTGAATCACAGGAATGTGACAAAGCATGTTTATCAAAGACAGAGGGGATTGAAAAGAGAGAGAGAGCGAGGGATGAGAGGAGAGCAGGAAATAAAAAAGGGAGGGACAGACGAGAGGAAAACAGAAAAGGAGAGAGAGGGAGGGTGGAGCGAAGAGAGGGAGAGACAAAGAAAGGGAGAAGCGAAAAGAGGGAAAAAGGAGAGAGGGAGAAAGAGGGCAGAGGACACTGCGGCTATCTAACAGTCAGATAGGCAGCTGAGAGACTGTCTAGATCCACAGCTCATAGAGAGTGTCTAGATCCACAGCTCATAGAGAGTGTCTAGATCCACAGCTCATAGAGACTATCTGGATCCACAGCTCATAGAGACTGTCTAGATCCACAGCTCATAGAGACTGTCTAGATCCACAGCTCATAGAGAGTGTCTAGATCCACAGCTCATAGAGAGTGTCTAGATCCACAGCTCATAGAGAGTGTCTAGATCCACAGCTCATAGAGACTGTCTAGATCCACAGCTCATAGAGAGTGTCTAAATCCACAGCTCATAGAGACTGTCTGGATCCACAGCTCATAGAGGCTGTCTGGATCCACAGCTCATAGAGACTATCTGGATCCACAGCTCATAGAGACTGTCTGGATCCACAGCTCATAGAGACTGTCTGGATCCACAGCTCATAGAGACTATCTGGATCCACAGCTGATAGAGACTTTCTATATCCACAGCTCGTAGTGACTGTCTGGATCCACAGCTCATAGAGAGTGTCTAGATCCACAGCTCATAGAGAGTGTCTAGATCCACAGCTCATAGAGAGTGTCTAGATCCACAGCTCATAGAGACTGTCTGGACCCACAGCTCATAGAGACTGTCTAGATCCACAGCTCATTGAGAGTGTCTAGATCCACAGCTCATAGAGACTGTCTAGACCCACAGCTCATAGAGAGTGTCTAGATCCACAGCTCATAGAGACTGTCTAGATCCACAGCTCATTGAGAGTGTCTAGATCCACAGCTCATAGAGACTGTCTAGACCCACAGCTCATAGAGAGTGTCTAGATCCACAGCTCATAGAGAGTGTCTAGATCCACAGCTCATAGAGACTGTCTAGATCCACAGCTCATAGAGAGTGTCTGCATCCACAGCTCATAGAGAGTGTCTAGATCCACAGCTCATAGAGAGTGTCTAGATCCACAGCTCATAGAGAGTGTCTAGATCCACAGCTCATAGAGAGTGTCTAGATCCACAGCTCATAGAGAGTGTCTAGATCCACAGCTCATAGAGACTGTCTGGATCGACAGCTCATAGAGCAGGGTTACCCAACTGGCGGCCTGCGGCCAAATCTGGCACGCAAGCAATATTATTTGGCCCCCTAAAGCCCCCAAATTAAGTGTGAATATTTTTCCATAAAAAATTTAAATAAATCTCAGACCAGAGATGCAAAAACTCACAAATGCTTTGTCCCAAGAATGAAGTTATTCTACCTATACAATGCAAAAGTGACATTTGAACTTAATTCATGAGGAGAGAGAATGCAGGAGACAGTCAACTAATACAGCAGGCAGCGGACCATTCTGTGGTGCTGAAACGTAAAGCTGCAACCGCAGCGCAATCAATAGGAGGTGAACAGCGCCTGGTGCTGAAAACATATCTAACTTGTTAAGCAAGTGTTGCACAGCAACAGATGGGAGAAAAACTACACCAGTCAAGTAATTCATTTCAACAATAATCTTCATTTTAATTTGACTTTACTAACAACAAGAGGGCTTAATTGGAGTCTATTTCTTCCAAGCCAAGGCCCATATATAATAACTTAACTGGCTGGGGTAGGCTATGAGGCTTCACAGCATCTTTCACAGGAAACAAATAGATTGCCTAATAGATGTTTTTTACTAGGCCTACTTACATCTGGCCCAAAATGTAGCCGCCTGACGCTGCGGCCTGGTCCCTCTGCCTGACGCTGCGGCCTGGTCCCTCTGCCTGACACTGCGGCCTGGTCCCTCTGCCTGACGCTGCGGCCTGATCCCTCTGCCTGACGCTGCGGCCTGGTCCCTCTGCCTGACGCTGCGGCCTGGTCTCTCTGCCTGACGCTGCGGCCTGATCCCTCTGCCTGACGCTGCGGCCTGGTCCCTCTGCCTGACGCTGCGGCCTGATCCCTCTGCCTGACGCTGCGGCCTGGTCCCTCTGCCTGACGCTGCGGCCTGGTCCCTCTGCCTGACGCTGCGGCCTCATCCCTCTGCCTGACGCTGCGGCCTGGTCCCTCTGCCTGACGCTGCGGCCTGGTCCCTCTGCCTGACGCTGCGGCCTGATCCCTCTGCCTGACGCTGCGGCCTGGTCCCTCTGCCTGGCGCTGCCTGGTCCTCTGCCTGACGCTGCGGCCTGGTCCCTCTGCCTGACGCTGCGGCCTGGTCCCTCTGCCTGACGCTGCGGCCTGGTCCCTCTGCCTGACGCTGCGGCCTGGTCCCTCTGCCTGTCGTTTCTTTAGTGTGCTGAAGTGCAGTAGCCTTCCAGATGACAAGTCCAAATTGAACAACTCAAGCTTCCTGGTAAAGGCCTCAGGCCTCAACCATGTCCATGACAGTTTTCCCTCTTCCTTGTAACTGCATATTTAACCCGTTTAAGTGACAGAATATGTATGTCCGGCAAAATAGCAGTGTGTGTAGCTTGCAGTTAACGCTTCAATGTTTCTGTCTGGGGTGGGAAGGACGCTTTGAAAGTTCCATGCTTAGATTCAATTTGCAAACAGCGACATTTTCATTGCAAATAAGACCCACTGGCTTGGCATTGGGAACATATGGTAAGATGAACACATATCTCTCTGTACATTCTTCCCTGAAACTTGGGTTTTCATTATCCACTTCTTTTTAAATACTTTTTTGGAGCGCCACTTTACCTTGCTATCAAAATAATTGTTCTGAACGAATGTTGACGTTAGAGTAGTGTAGCCTACAGTAGGCTACGTAGACCTGTTCGTCCCCAACAATCAACACAGAGAGAAATAGACAAAAATAATAATTGAATAGAACATGGTGATTGTATGAGCGTAATCAGATAAAAAATTATTATGTTATTGTCACTGAATTTACTATGCACTAATCAGATGTGTTAAAATGTTGTTCAATTTGTAGTGTGGGACAATTAATTGTGCTAATATTAAATACTATATATGTTCTGGCCCGACGACTATTAGCTCAGAGGAAATTTGATGCGAGGCCAAACCTAGTAGAGGAACACAGTCATAGAGTAACATACAGTATAATGAACACAGTCATAGAGTAACATACAGTAGAATGAACACAGGCAGGCAGAAGGATTGATGCAGGAGCTACCACTTTAAACAGACACATACTACTCCCTACGTTTTACCATCACACCTACAGACCACACCTCTCTGTACAAATCAATTCAATTAACAACTTAATGCCAATGGACAGTGTTTGATAGGAGTGTACTCTTGCTCCTTTGTCCTGTACGACAGGTGCCAGGTGGCTGCACCTCTGTCTGTGTCCAGAAGAGGGCAGAGTGCAGGAGATCACGTCACCAGCTAACAGACAGATTGTGTGATTATTTTTTGCTTTACATTAAAATCACTGTGCGTTATGTGGGTTGAATGCTGTAACAACACATAATAAACAATGAATAAAAGTCCCATAATGGTAGTGACTAATCATCACTGCTTATCAGCTGTTGTGTATATTACATTTGTTTTATTTGATGGCTTTACTACTTCATCTTATCTCTATAGAGCTGCTGCCTATGCTGTCTGACAAAATCACTACTTTAGTGGTGTATAAGACTTTATGACTCCTGAATAGAAACTATCAATCACATCTCAGGTAGAGATATCTCGTAAAGAAAATGCTCTCTATCCCTCTCCATTGTGCGTTCTTCTCTCTTCTCTCCCTCTCCGTGTCTGCCCCACACAGACCGGAGAAGTAGGTGCACAATGGATTATGGTCATTGTAGGAGAGAATAGGAGAGGAGACGGGAGGAGAGTAGAGGAGAGGGGAAGGGAAGGGAGGAGAGGAGAGGGTGCTAGGCTTTCTATAGGGTCCTGCTACCATTCATCATGATAAAGAAACCATCTGAGACACTAACAAATTGCTTTTCTTGACAACACCTTGTAATACTCAATCATGTACACATACACGCCTGGACACAGGCAGAAGCAGGTAGTGACACACACACACACACACATGCACACACACACACACACACACACACACACACACACACACACACACACACACACACACACACAAGAAGGCACATAGGGCTTCAGTATGAATGCAGGTAGTTTATCAATGTCAGCCTATATCATTATCCATAGTACATCTGTATAACAATATACAGTATGTCTACTTCAGTCACATTCAATAGATACAATGTATTCCTACATACAGTCAGGTGTAGGAACGTACAGTCTGGTGTATGAACGTACAGTCTGGTGTAGGAACGTACAGTCTGGTGTAGGAATGTACAGTCTGGTGTAGGAATGTATAGTCTGGTGTAGGAATGTACAGTCTGGTGTAGAAACGTACGGTCTGGTGTAGGAATGTATAGTCTGGTGTAGGAATGTATAGTCTGGTGTAGGAATGTATAGTCTGGTGTAGGAATGTACAGTCTGGTGTAGGAATGTACAGTCTGGTGTAGGAACGCACAGTCTGGTGTCGAAACGTACAGTCTGGTATAGGAACATACAGTCTGGTGTAGGAATGTATAGTCTGGTGTAGGAATGTACAGTCTGGTGTAGAAACGTACAGTCTGGTGTAGGAACGTACAGTCTGCTGTAGGAATGTACAGTCTGGTGTAGAAACGTACAGTCTGGTGTAGGAATGTACAGTCTGGTGTAGGAACGTACAGTCTGGTGTAGGAATGTACAGTCTGGTGTAGGAACGTACAGTCTGGTGTAGGAACGTACAGTCTGGTGTAGGAACGTACAGTCCGGTGTAGGAACGTACAGTCTGGTGTAGGAATGTACAGTCTGGTGTAGGAGCGTACAGTCTGGTGTAGGAATGTATAGTATGCTGTAGGAACGTACAGTCTGGTGTAGGAATGTATAGTCTGGTGTAGGAACGTACAGTCTGGTGTAGGAATGTACAGTGTGGTGTAGGAATGTACAGTCTGGTGTAGGAATGTACAGTCTGGTGTAGGAATGCATAGCCTGGTGTAGGAATGTACAGTCTGGTGTAGGAACGTATAGCCTGGTGTAGGAATGTACAGTCTGGTGTAGGAACGTACAGTCTGGTGTAGGAACGTACAGTCTGGTGTCGAAACGTACAGTCTGGTATAGGAACATACAGTCTGGTGTAGGAATGTATAGTCTGGTGTAGGAATGTACAGTCTGGTGTAGGAACGTACAGTCTGGTGTAGGAATGTACAGTCTGGTGTAGGAACGTACAGTCTGGTGTAGGAATGTATAGTCTGGTGTAGGAATGTACAGTCTGGTGTAGGAATGTATAGTCTGGTGTAGGAATGTACAGTCTGGTGTAGGAATGTACAGTCTGGTGTAGGAATGTACAGTCTGGTGTAGGAATGTATAGTATGCTGTAGGAACGTACAGTCTGGTGTAGGAATGTACAGTCTGGTATAGGAATGTACAGTCTGGTGTAGGAATGTACAGTCTGGTGTAGGAATGTATAGTATGCTGTAGGAACGTACAGTCTGGTGTAGGAATGTACAGTCTGGTATAGGAATGTACAGTCTGGTGTAGGAACGTACAGTCTGGTGTAGGAATGTACAGTCTGGTGTAGGAATGTACAGTCTGGTGTAGGAATGTATAGTATGCTGTAGGAACGTACAGTCTGGTGTAGGAATGTACAGTCTGGTGTAGGAATGTACAGTCTGGTGTAGGAACGTACAGTCTGGTGTAGGAACGTACAGTCTGGTGTAGGAATGTACAGTCTGGTGTAGGAATGTACAGTCTGGTGTAGGAATGTATAGTATGCTGTATGAACGTACAGTCTGGTGTAGGAATGTACAGTCTGGTATAGGAATGTACAGTCTGGTGTAGGAATGTATAGTATGCTGTAGGAACGTACAGTCTGGTGTAGGAATGTATAGTCTGGTGTAGGAATGTACAGTCTGGTGTAGGAATGTACAGTCTGGTGTAGGAATGTATAGCCTGGTGTAGGAATGTACAGTCTGGTGTAGGAACGTACAGCCTGGTGTAGGAATGTACAGTCTGGTGTAGGAATGTACAGTCTGGTGTAGGAACGCACAGTCTGGTGTCGAAACGTACAGTCTGGTATAGGAACATACAGTCTGGTGTAGGAATGTATAGTCTGGTGTAGGAATGTACAGTCTGGTGTAGGAACGTACAGTCTGGTGTAGGAATGTACAGTCTGGTGTAGGAACGTACAGTCTGGTATAGGAACGTACAGTCTGGTATAGGAACGTACAGTCTGGTGTAGGAATGTATAGTATGCTGTAGGAACGTACAGTCTGGTGTAGGAATGTATAGTCTGGTGTAGGAATGTACAGTCTGGTGTAGGAACGTACAGTCTGGTGTAGGAATGTACAGTCTGGTGTAGGAATGTACAGTCTGGTGTAGGAATGTATAGCCTGGTGTAGGAATGTACAGTCTGGTGTAGGAACGTACAATCTGGTGTAGGAATGTACAGTCTGGTGTAGGAACGTACAATCTGGTGTAGGAATGTACAGTCTGGTGTAGGAACGCACAGTCTGGTGTAGGAATGTACAGTCTGGTGTGGGAACGGACAGTCTGGTTTGGGAATGTACAGTCTGGTGTGGGAACGTACAGTCTGGTGTAGGAATGTATAGTCTGGTGTAGGAACAAGTAGAAGGAGCAAAATGAAAAGGTCAGAGGGAGAGAGCGCAGAGAAAAGAGGAGAGAGAGAGGAAGGAAGATGTGAAGCTGGGATTGCATAATTGTTTGAGATAAATATAAAATCACTTCACTAGAGAGGATGGAGAGCGAGCGCCTATCACCCTCTCTCACCTTTCTTTCTCTCTGTTTCTCCTTCTCTCTCTCTCCATCTCTACATATATCTCTTTCTTTATTGGCTAGCTGTGACCCTCTGAATCGCCCCAATGTCATCTACACCAACCACTTCTACGTGTGTGTGTGTGTAAGCTGGGGTTTTCTCTCTCCTGTGTCTCGTGGGAATAGGCTGAAAAGGTTAACTAGTCTTTTCTTAAGCCTTCAACACATGACAAATGACTATGTTTTAACCACCATGCACGTCTTCCCCCCTTCCCTCTCTCCATCTCCCTCACTTTCTCTCATTCCCTCTCTCTCCCTGTTCGCCTGTGGCAGAAAGAGAGATGGCCAGAAAGGACAAGGAATATTGAACAAGAGATAGACAAGGGATCAGGGGATAGGGAGATGAAAGCAAAAGGAGACTGATTAGAGCTTGCCAATTTGTTGTGAGTTACCTCTGGTTCGTTCAGACATTCCCATGGGGGAAGTTAATGGGGAAAGAATGGGGTTTTGGGATAAACTCCAAAAATAAGGTCGGAGGTCAACACAGACTTAGGAGATCTTCTACGTTTTGTTCTGGAAGAAAATATAATTTAGTTAACATGACCTTTAGGAATTATGTTATGTTCTAGAAGATAATATAATTTAGTTAACATGACCTTTAGGAATTATGTATTGTTCTAGAAGATAACATCATTTAGTTAACATGACCTTTAGGAATTATGTTATGTTCTAGAAGATAATATAATTTAGTTAACATGACCTTTAGGAATTATGTTATGTTCTAGAAGATAATATAATTTAGTTAACATGACCTTTAGGAATTATGTTATGTTCTAGAAGATAATGTAATTTAGTTAACATGACCTTTAGGAATTATGTATTGTTCTAGAAGATAATATCACTTAGTTAACATGACCTTTAGGAATTATGTTATGTTCTAGAAGATAATATCACTTAGTTAACATGATCTTTAGGAATTATGTTATGTTCTAGAAGATAATATCACTTAGTTAACATGACCTTTAGGAATTATGTTATGTTCTAGAAGATAATATCACTTAGTTAACATGACCTTTAGGAATTATGTTATGTTCTAGAAGATAATGTAATTTAGTTAACATGACCTTTAGGAATTATGTATTGTTCTAGAAGATAATATAATTTAGTTAACATGATCTTTAGGAATTATGTATTGTTCTAGAAGATAATATCACTTAGTTAACATGACCTTTAGGAATTATGTTATGTTCTAGAAGATAATATCACTTAGTTAACATGACCTTTAGGAATTATGTTATGTTCTAGAAGATAATATCACTTAGTTAACATGACCTTTAGGAATTATGTTATGTTCTAGAAGATAATATCACTTAGTTAACATGACCTTTAGGAATTATGTTATGTTCTAGAAGATAATGTAATTTAGTTAACATGACCTTTAGGAATTATGTATTGTTCTAGAAGATAATATCACTTAGTTAACATGATCTTTAGGAATTATGAAGCCTTTATGTGATTTATGTGCTTGTTTTGGTTACATAAATTATTCAAAATTCACAAAAAGAGACATTAGCTGATGAAGATTATCTCACAGAACAAAATGTACAAGATCTCCTAATCCTGTGTTTACCACAAACCTTATTTAAGGCGTTTTTCCAAAAACCCTACAAAAACATTCATTTTCCATAGGCTTTGTCCAACGAACCACAGCGGAGTACATACACACACATGAACACTCACACACGCATGTATAGAAGAATGCACACACGTACACACGCTCTTCAAATTACATTCATCTCCACACTCTCATTTGGGTGTTGGACTTGAGTGAGCGGCACGCACGCACACAAACACACACACACACAGACACACACACAGACACACACACAGACACACACACACAGACACACACACAGACACACACACACACACACACACACACACACAGACACACACACACACACACACACACACACACAGACACACAGACAGATGGTTGGCGTTTAACAAGATGCAAAAAGAAGGGATTTGGTGAAAGAGAAAACAACAAGTGAATAAGAGAAAGAGGAGGGGTTATCACTAGGGAGGGTGAGGCAAAGAAGACTGCTGATTCTTCACTTTTGAGAAATATTGAATATTGAAATTTTGAAACTCTATTCTTCAAGCCTTGGCAAAAAATGGCATGGAAGACTATACCATTGGTGGTAAGTGCTGAGCTCTCACTGTTCTCACGTTGTCAATCTGTTTCAATCTGACACAAAAGGAGGCATATAGTTATATTATGACAAATATATCACATTTACATCCAGTATGTCAAAAAAACAAGCACACTGTCATCAGTGATATCCCTGTCATCTACAGCTGAGGTGTTGGTAGTGACAGAATCATTATGTATATATCAGTGGGAATTAAACCTTTTTATGGACTAAGTATAAATAGAGATATAGACAAACACAGAGCAGGAAAGCACCAGTTCAAAGGGCCTAGAGGGATTTTTTATTTAACAAGGCAAGTCAGTTAAGAACAAACTCTTATTTACAATGACAGCCTAGGAACAGTGGGTAAACTGCCTTGTTCAGGGGGAAGAAGGACAGATTTTTACCTCGTCAGCTCACGGATTTGATCTTGCAACCTTTTGGTTACTGGTCCAACGGTCTAACCACTAGGCTACTAGGGGCTTAGATGAAGATGAATGACACACACTGACACAACCCTTACTGCACGAAAAAAATGATGTGAAAAGGAAACGTGGTTTTAAGACACGTGTGAACACACATACATGAACAAATCACATGTGAAAAATGTCACATGGAAAAAACATGTGGAGTTTCAAATGGAAATGAGAAATGAGAAAATGACATTTTGAAATGTGTTTGCTTTGTAAAGGAAGACCGCCAGACAAAATGAACAGAGCGAGGAAATATATATAACCAGACAGAACAGCCAAAGACACAACACAACCAGAAAGAACACAGACAGAAACCCAACACAACTAGACAGAATCGCTAGAGACCCAACACAACTACACACAACACAGAAAGAAACCCAACACAAATACACAGAACACAGACAGAAACCCAACACAACTAGACACAACATAGACAGAGACCCAATACAACTATACAGGACATAGATAGAAACCCAACACAACTAGACACAACATAGACAGAGACCCAACACAACTAGACAGAACATAGAAAGAGACCCAATACAACTAGACAGAACTGCTAGAGACCCAACACAACCAGACAGAACATAGACAGAGACCCAATACAACTAGACAGAACATAGACAGAGACCCAACACAACTAGACAGAACATAGACAGAGTATTGACAGAGTAATACCCAATACAACTATACAGGACATAGATAGAAACCCAACACAACTAGATGGAACATAGACAGAAACCCAACACAACTAGACAGAACATAGACAGAGACCTAATACAACTAGACACAACATAGACAGAGACCCAACACAACTAGACAGAACATAGAAAGAGACACAATACAACTAGACAGAACTGCTAGAGACCCAACACAACCAGACAGAACATAGACAGAGACCCAATACAACTAGACAGAACATAGACAGAGACCCAACACAACTAGACAGAACATAGACAGAGACCCAACACAACTAGACAGAACATAGACAGAGACCCAACACAAATACACAGAACACAGACAGAAACCCAACACAACTAGACACAACATAGACAGAGACCCAACACAACTAGACAGAACATAGACAGAGACCCAACACAACTAGACAGAACATAGACAGATACCCAACACAACTAGACAGAACATAGACAGAGACCCAACATAACTAGACAGAACATAGACAGAGACCCAATACAACTATACAGGACATAGATAGAAACCCAACACAACTAGGACACAACATAGACAGAGACCCAACACAACTAGACAGAACATAGAAAGAGACCCAATACAACTAGACAGAACTGCTAGAGACCCAACACAACCAGACAGAACATAGACAGAGACCCAATACAACTAGACAGAACATAGACAGAGACCCAACACAACTAGACAGAACATAGACAGAGTATTGACAGAGTAATACCCAATACAACTACACAGGACATAGATAGAAACCCAACACAACTAGATGGAACATAGACAGAAACCCAACACAACTAGACAGAACATAGACAGAGACCTAATACAACTAGACACAACATAGACAGAGACCCAACACAACTAGACAGAACATAGAAAGAGACCCAATACAACTAGACAGAACTGCTAGAGACCCAACACAACCAGAAAGAACATAGACAGAGACCCAATACAAATACACAGAACATAGACAGAGACCCAACACAACTAGACAGAACATAGACAGAGACCCAACACAACTAGACAGAACATAGACAGAGACCCAATACAACTATACAGAACATAGACAGAGACCAAAAACAACTAGATAGAACAGACAGAAACCAAACACAACTAGACAGAACATAGACAGAGACCCAACACAACTTGACAGAACATATACAGAGACCCAACACAACCAGACAGAACATAGACAAAGACCCAATACAACTAGACAGAACAGCTAGAGACCCAACACAACTAGACAGAACATAGGCAGAGACCCAACACAACTAGACAGAACATAGACAGAGAACCAACACAACTAGACAGAACAGCTAGAGACCCAACACAACTAGACAGAACATAGACAGAGACCCAACACAACTAGAGAGAACATAGACAGAGACCCAACACAACTAGACAGAACATAGACAGAGAACCAACACAACTAGACAGAACCTAGACAGAAACCCAACACAACCAGACAAAACAGCTAGAGACTAACACAACTTGACAGAACACAGACAGAAACCCAACACAACTAGACAGAACATAGACAGAGACCCAATACAACTAGACAGAACATAGACAGAGACCCAACACAACTAGACAGAACATAGACAGAGACCCAACACAACTAGAGAAACATAGACAGAGACCCAACACAACTAGACAGAACATAGACAGAGACCCAATACAACTAGACAGAACATAGACAGAGACCTAATACAACTAGACAGAACATAGACATAAACCAAAAATAAGTCATTCCCAGACAGACAGACAGACAGACATACAGCATATGGTGAGTTAAGAGAAACACCAGGATTGATTGGTTTGGGAATGTACAGTCTGGTGTGGGAACGTACAGTCTGGTGTAGGAATGTATAGTCTGGTGTAGGAACAAGTAGAAGGAGCAAAATGAAAAGGTCA
Organism: Brachymystax lenok tsinlingensis; assembly: GCA_030435695.1. Lineage (NCBI taxonomy): Eukaryota > Metazoa > Chordata > Actinopteri > Salmoniformes > Salmonidae > Brachymystax > Brachymystax lenok. Next base: position 12,187,209 of record CM059789.1, read on the forward strand.
GAGGGAGAGAGCGCAGAGAAAAGAGGAGAGAGAGAGGAAGGAAGATGTGAAGCTGGGATTGCATAATTGTTTGAGATAAATATAAAATCACTTCACTAGAGAGGATGGAGAGCGAGCGCCTATCACCCTCTCTCACCTTTCTTTCTCTCTGTTTCTCCTTCTCTCTCTCTCCATCTCTACATATATCTCTTTCTTTATTGGCTAGCTGTGACCCTCTGAATCGCCCCAATGTCATCTACACCAACCACTTCTACGTGTGTGTGTGTGTGTAAGCTGGGGTTTTCTCTCTCCTGTGTCTCGTGGGAATAGGCTGAAAAGGTTAACTAGTCTTTTCTTAAGCCTTCAACACATGACAAATGACTATGTTTTAACCACCATGCACGTCTTCCCCCCTTCCCTCTCTCCATCTCCCTCACTTTCTCTCATTCCCTCTCTCTCCCTGTTCGCCTGTGGCAGAAAGAGAGATGGCCAGAAAGGACAAGGAATATTGAACAAGAGATAGACAAGGGATCAGGGGATAGGGAGATGAAAGCAAAAGGAGACTGATTAGAGCTTGCCAATTTGTTGTGAGTTACCTCTGGTTCGTTCAGACATTCCCATGGGGGAAGTTAATGGGGAAAGAATGGGGTTTTGGGATAAACTCCAAAAATAAGGTCGGAGGTCAACACAGACTTAGGAGATCTTCTACGTTTTGTTCTGGAAGAAAATATAATTTAGTTAACATGACCTTTAGGAATTATGTTATGTTCTAGAAGATAATATAATTTAGTTAACATGACCTTTAGGAATTATGTATTGTTCTAGAAGATAACATCATTTAGTTAACATGACCTTTAGGAATTATGTTATGTTCTAGAAGATAATATAATTTAGTTAACATGACCTTTAGGAATTATGTTATGTTCTAGAAGATAATATAATTTAGTTAACATGACCTTTAGGAATTATGTTATGTTCTAGAAGATAATGTAATTTAGTTAACATGACCTTTAGGAATTATGTATTGTTCTAGAAGATAATATCACTTAGTTAACATGACCTTTAGGAATTATGTTATGTTCTAGAAGATAATATCACTTAGTTAACATGATCTTTAGGAATTATGTTATGTTCTAGAAGATAATATCACTTAGTTAACATGACCTTTAGGAATTATGTTATGTTCTAGAAGATAATATCACTTAGTTAACATGACCTTTAGGAATTATGTTATGTTCTAGAAGATAATGTAATTTAGTTAACATGACCTTTAGGAATTATGTATTGTTCTAGAAGATAATATAATTTAGTTAACATGATCTTTAGGAATTATGTATTGTTCTAGAAGATAATATCACTTAGTTAACATGACCTTTAGGAATTATGTTATGTTCTAGAAGATAATATCACTTAGTTAACATGACCTTTAGGAATTATGTTATGTTCTAGAAGATAATATCACTTAGTTAACATGACCTTTAGGAATTATGTTATGTTCTAGAAGATAATATCACTTAGTTAACATGACCTTTAGGAATTATGTTATGTTCTAGAAGATAATGTAATTTAGTTAACATGACCTTTAGGAATTATGTATTGTTCTAGAAGATAATATCACTTAGTTAACATGATCTTTAGGAATTATGAAGCCTTTATGTGATTTATGTGCTTGTTTTGGTTACATAAATTATTCAAAATTCACAAAAGAGACATTAGCTGATGAAGATTATCTCACAGAACAAAATGTACAAGATCTCCTAATCCTGTGTTTACCACAAACCTTATTTAAGGCGTTTTTCCAAAAAACCCTACAAAAACATTCATTTTCCATAGGCTTTGTCCAACGAACCACAGCGGAGTACATACACACACATGAACACTCACACACGCATGTATAGAAGAATGCACACACGTACACACGCTCTTCAAATTACATTCATCTCCACACTCTCATTTGGGTGTTGGACTTGAGTGAGCGGCACGCACGCACACAAACACACACACACACAGACACACACACAGACACACACACAGACACACACACACAGACACACACACAGACACACACACACACACACACACACACACAGACACACACACACACACACACACACACAGACACACAGACAGATGGTTGGCGTTTAACAAGATGCAAAAGAAGGGATTTGGTGAAAGAGAAAACAACAAGTGAATAAGAGAAAGAGGAGGGGTTATCACTAGGGAGGGTGAGGCAAAGAAGACTGCTGATTCTTCACTTTTGAGAAATATTGAATATTGAAATTTTGAAACTCTATTCTTCAAGCCTTGGCAAAAATGGCATGGAAGACTATACCATTGGTGGTAAGTGCTGAGCTCTCACTGTTCTCACGTTGTCAATCTGTTTCAATCTGACACAAAAGGAGGCATATAGTTATATTATGACAAATATATCACATTTACATCCAGTATGTCAAAAAAACAAGCACACTGTCATCAGTGATATCCCTGTCATCTACAGCTGAGGTGTTGGTAGTGACAGAATCATTATGTATATATCAGTGGGAATTAAACCTTTTTATGGACTAAGTATAAATAGAGATATAGACAAACACAGAGCAGGAAAGCACCAGTTCAAAGGGCCTAGAGGGATTTTTTATTTAACAAGGCAAGTCAGTTAAGAACAAACTCTTATTTACAATGACAGCCTAGGAACAGTGGGTAAACTGCCTTGTTCAGGGGAAGAAGGACAGATTTTTACCTCGTCAGCTCACGGATTTGATCTTGCAACCTTTTGGTTACTGGTCCAACGGTCTAACCACTAGGCTACTAGGGGCTTAGATGAAGATGAATGACACACACTGACACAACCCTTACTGCACGAAAAAAATGATGTGAAAAGGAAACGTGGTTTTAAGACACGTGTGAACACACATACATGAACAAATCACATGTGAAAAATGTCACATGGAAAAAAAAAACATGTGGAGTTTCAAATGGAAATGAGAAATGAGAAAATGACATTTTGAAATGTGTTTGCTTTGTAAAGGAAGACCGCCAGACAAAATGAACAGAGCGAGGAAATATATATAACCAGACAGAACAGCCAAAGACACAACACAACCAGAAAGAACACAGACAGAAACCCAACACAACTAGACAGAATCGCTAGAGACCCAACACAACTACACACAACACAGAAAGAAACCCAACACAAATACACAGAACACAGACAGAAACCCAACACAACTAGACACAACATAGACAGAGACCCAATACAACTATACAGGACATAGATAGAAACCCAACACAACTAGACACAACATAGACAGAGACCCAACACAACTAGACAGAACATAGAAAGAGACCCAATACAACTAGACAGAACTGCTAGAGACCCAACACAACCAGACAGAACATAGACAGAGACCCAATACAACTAGACAGAACATAGACAGAGACCCAACACAACTAGACAGAACATAGACAGAGTATTGACAGAGTAATACCCAATACAACTATACAGGACATAGATAGAAACCCAACACAACTAGATGGAACATAGACAGAAACCCAACACAACTAGACAGAACATAGACAGAGACCTAATACAACTAGACACAACATAGACAGAGACCCAACACAACTAGACAGAACATAGAAAGAGACACAATACAACTAGACAGAACTGCTAGAGACCCAACACAACCAGACAGAACATAGACAGAGACCCAATACAACTAGACAGAACATAGACAGAGACCCAACACAACTAGACAGAACATAGACAGAGACCCAACACAACTAGACAGAACATAGACAGAGACCCAACACAAATACACAGAACACAGACAGAAACCCAACACAACTAGACACAACATAGACAGAGACCCAACACAACTAGACAGAACATAGACAGAGACCCAACACAACTAGACAGAACATAGACAGATACCCAACACAACTAGACAGAACATAGACAGAGACCCAACATAACTAGACAGAACATAGACAGAGACCCAATACAACTATACAGGACATAGATAGAAACCCAACACAACTAGACACAACATAGACAGAGACCCAACACAACTAGACAGAACATAGAAAGAGACCCAATACAACTAGACAGAACTGCTAG
>CM059789.1:12196304-12216304 GCA_030435695.1 Brachymystax lenok tsinlingensis
ATCAATACTACATAACCAGTGGACAAATTCATTGTTTGTGACAAAAGATGTTAGGACCACAGAGCTCCTCTGTGGTGGGCTGAAAAAGATGGGTGGGTGCGTGTTGTTTTCACAGTGCATTCACATCCTATGGCCTTGACTGTGTGTGAGGCCATACAGGCAGAGAGAGAGAGAGAGAGAGAGAGAGAGAGAGAGAGAGAGAGAGAGAGAGAGAGAGAGAGAGAGAGAGAGAAAGAGAGTACATGGATAAGGTGAGTGAGGAGAAGAGAGGGGACATGCACATGCACACACAACCTGAGCCCAACTACTCCTCTCTCGCTCGCTCTCTCTCTCTCTTGTCTTTCTCTCTCTCTCTTCTCTTTCTCGCTCTCTCTCTCTCTCTCTCTCTCTGTGAATAGGGGGTATATGTCACAATGAAGGATGGATGAACAGAATATAAGGACTCCCAGAAGAATATATGTAAAAATAGAAAACCACCTTTCCTCTGACAACTCTACCCTCTGCTCTTTCTCCTCCATTCTCTCTTTCTCTTTCCTCCCTCTCCTTAACCTCCTATATTCCATCCATCTCAATGGTAGCCATCTGTTAATATCCCTCCCTCACTGACTATGCAACACTTGTATATTGATGAATGTTGAATAATTCAACTTTTGGATTTTGAATTTGGCGCCTAACATTTCACCGGGTAGTGTCGGTGCCGCTACTCCCTAAGTAGTTAACTTGTTTGGACGAAGTTTAGCGGTAGCTTTTTGGATTCCTTTGTCTGCATGTTGAACGAGTGGATTACTGAAATCGATGGCGCCAACTAAACAATATTTTTTGGCACATAAAGAAGGATTTTATCTAACAAAATGACCATGCAGGTTGTAGCTGGGACCCTTGGGATTGAAAACCGAGGAAGAATTTCAAAAGAAAGTGATTTATTTAATCGCTATTTGTGATTTTGTGAAGCCTGTGCTGAAAAATATGTTGATGTGGGGCGCCGTCCTCAGACAATCGCATGGTATGCTTTTGCTGTAAATCCTATTGTAAATCAGACAACGCAGTTAGATTAACAAGAATTTAATATTTTAAATTATATAAGATACTTGCATGTTCATGAATGTTTAATATTACGATTATTTATTTGAATTGCGCACCCTCCAATTTCACCGGATGGTGTCGACTGGTGTCCTGCTAGCGGGACGCCTAGCCTTAAGAAGATGTTTTTACGAAGAAAACTCAAGATACCTCTCCTCCTCTCTTCTTTTTTTGGTAGATGAGGAAATACCTCACTCTCTCTGGGTAGAAGAACAGAGAGGACATTTTCAGGTTCACAATCTAATGACACACGTACACACACGGACACAAACACACACAAACAAGGACATAAACACACGGACACACATACACACACACGGACACAAACACACGGACACACACACACACACACACACACACACACACACACACACACACACACACACACACACACACATACACACACACACACTGACACACCCACATACACATTGGATGCACACAAGGATGCGCGCACACACACGCACACAAATACACACACACACACACACACTGACACACACAATGACACACACACACACACACACACACTGACACACCCACATACACATTGTATGCACACAAGGATGTGTGCACACACACACACACACACACATACATACATACATACACACATATGATGACAGGACAGTCTGCCGAATCAATACTGAATCTCATCTCCTCTCCTGCCACCTCTCTGTCAAGGTGAGGGCAAACTGACCTGTGTCTGTGTGTGTGTGTGAGTGTGTGTGTGTGTGTGTGTGTGTGTGTGTGTGTGTTTTTGTGTGTGTGAGTGTTTGTGTGCCTGTGTGAGCGGGTGTGTGTGTCTGTGTGTGTGTGTGTGAGTGTTTGTGTACGTGTGTGTGTATGAGTGTTTGCGTGAGTGTGTGTGTGAGTTTGTGTGTGTGAGTGTTTGTGTGTGTGAGTGAGTGTTTGAGTTCGTGCATGTGTGTGTGTGTGAGTGGGTGTTTGTGTATGTATGTGTGTGTGTGTGCGTGTTTGTGTGTGTCTGTGTTTGTGTAAATGTTTGTGTGTGTGTGTGCGTGAGTGTTTGTGTGTGTTTCTTAGCGTGTGTGTGTGAGTGTTTGTGTGTGTGTGTGTTTGTGTGTGTGCGTGTGTGTGCGAGTGTTTGTGTGCGTGTGTGTGTTAGCTTCTGTGTGTGAGTGTTTATTTTCGTGCGTGTGAGTGTGTGGGTGTTTGTGTTCGTGTGTGTGTGTGTTTGTGTGTGTCTGTGTTTATGTAAGTGTTTGTGTGCATGAGTGTTTGTGTGTGTGTGTGTGTGTGACAGTGTTGTTTGTGTGTGTGGATGTGTGTGTCTGTGTGTGAGTATTTGTGTGTGTGAGTGTTTGTGTGTGTGCGTGCGTGCATGTGTGAGTGTTTGTGTGTGTGTTTGTGTGTGTCTGTGTGTGTGAGTGTTTGTGTGTGTGTTTGTGTGCTTTTGAGTGTTCATGTTCGTGTGCGTGTTTTTGTGTGTGTGTTTGTGTGTGTGTGTGCGAGTGTTTGTGTGCGTGTGTGAGCTTCTGTGTGTGAGTGTTTATTTTTGTGCGTGTGTGTGTGTGGGTGTTTGTGTTTGTGTGTGTGTGTTTGTGTGTGTCTGTGTTTGTGTAAGTGTTTGTGTGCATGAGTGTTTGTGTGCGTGTGTGTGTGTGTGTGAGAGTGTTGTTTGTGTGTGTGGATGTGTGTGTCTGTGTGTGAGTATTTGTGTGTGTGTGTGAGTGTTTGTGTTAGTGCGTGCGTGCGTGCGTGTGTGAGTGTGTGTGTGAGTGTTTGTGTGTGTGTTTGTGTGCTTGTGAGTGTTCATGTTCGTGTGCGTGTTTTTGTGTGTGTGTGTGTGTTTGTGTGTGAGTGTGAGTGTGCGTGTTTGTGTGCGTGTTTGTGTGTGTGTGCTTGTGTGTGTGTGTGTGAGTGTTCGTGTTTGTGTGTGTGTTTGTTTGTGTGTGTGTTTGTGTGCTTTGTGTGTGTGTGTGTGTGTGTGAGTGTTTGTGTGTGTGTTTGTTTGTGTGTGTGTTTGTGTGCTTTTGTGTGTGTGTGTGTGTGTGTGTGTGAGTGTTTGTGTGCGTGTGTGTGTGTGTGTGTGTGTTTGTTTGTGTGCTTTAGTGTGTGTGTGTGTGAGTGTTTGTGTGCGTGTTTATGTGTGTGTTTGTTTGTGTGTGTGTTTGTGTGCTTTGTGTGTGTGTGTGTGTGTGTGTGTGAGTGTTTGTGTATGTGTGTGTGTGTGTGTGTGAGTGTTGTTTGTGTGTGTGGATGTGTGTGTCTGTGTGTGAGTATTTGTGTGTGTGTGTGAGTGTTTGTGTTAGTGCGTGCGTGCATGCAGTGTGTGAGTGTTTGTGTGTGTGTTTGTGTGTGTCTGTGTGTGTGAGTGTTTGTGTGTGTGTTTGTGTGCTTGTGAGTGTTCATGTTCGTGTGCGTGTTTTTGTGAGTGTGCGTGTTTGTGTGCGTGTTTTCGTGTGTGTTTGTGTGCTTGTGTGTGTGTGTGTGAGTGTTCGTGTTTGTGTATGTGTTTGTTTGTGTGTGTGTTTGTGTGCTTTTGTGTGTGTGTGTGTGTGAGTGTTTGTGTGTGTGTTTGTGTGCTTTTGTGTGTGTTTGTGTGCTTTTGTGTGTGTCTGTGTGTGTGAGTGTTTGTGTGTGTGTTTGTGTGCTTTTGAGTGTTCATGTTCGTGTGCGTGTTTTTGTGTGTGTGTGTTTGTGTGTGTGTGTGCGAGTGTTTGTGTGCGTGTGTGAGCTTCTGTGTGTGAGTGTTTATTTTTGTGCGTGTGTGTGTGTGGGTGTTTGTGTTTGTGTGTGTGTGTTTGTGTGTGTCTGTGTTTGTGTAAGTGTTTGTGTGCATGAGTGTTTGTGTGCGTGTGTGTGTGTGTGTGAGAGTGTTGTTTGTGTGTGTGGATGTGTGTGTCTGTGTGTGAGTATTTGTGTGTGTGTGTGTGAGTGTTTGTGTTAGTGCGTGCGTGCGTGCGTGTGTGAGTGTGTGTGTGAGTGTTTGTGTGTGTGTTTGTGTGCTTGTGAGTGTTCATGTTCGTGTGCGTGTTTTTGTGTGTGTGTGTGTGTTTGTGTGAGTGTGAGTGTGCGTGTTTGTGTGCGTGTTTGTGTGTGTGTGTGTGTGTGTGTGTGTGTGTGTGAGTGTTCGTGTTTGTGTGTGTGTTTGTTTGTGTGTGTGTTTGTGTGCTTTGTGTGTGTGTGTGTGTGAGTGTTTGTGTGTGTGTTTGTTTGTGTGTGTGTTTGTGTGCTTTTGTGTGTGTGTGTGTGTGTGTGTGAGTGTTTGTGTGCGTGTTTGTGTGTGTGTGTGTGTGTGTTTGTTTGTGTGCTTTAGTGTGTGTGTGTGTGTGTGAGTGTTTGTGTGCGTGTTTATGTGTGTGTTTGTTTGTGTGTGTGTTTGTGTGCTTTTGTGTGTGTGTGTGTGTGTGTGTGTGTGTGAGTGTTTGTGTGCGTGTGTGTGTGTGTGAGAGTGTTGTTTGTGTGTGTGGATGTGTGTGTCTGTGTGTGAGTATTTGTGTGTGTGTGTGAGTGTTTGTGTTAGTGCGTGCGTGCGTGCGTGTGTGAGTGTTTGTGTGTGTGTTTGTGTGTGTCTGTGTGTGTGAGTGTTTGTGTGTGTGTTTGTGTGCTTGTGAGTGTTCATGTTCGTGTGCGTGTTTTTGTGAGTGTGCGTGTTTGTGTGCGTGTTTTCGTGTGTGTTTGTGTGCTTGTGTGTGTGTGTGTGAGTGTTCGTGTTTGTGTATGTGTTTGTTTGTGTGTGTGTTTGTGTGCTTTTGTGTGTGTGTGTGTGTGAGTGTTTGTGTGTGTGTTTGTTTGTGTGTGTGTTTGTGTGCTTTTGTGTGTGTGTGTGTGTGTGAGTGTTTGTGTGCGTGTTTGTGTGTGTGTGTGTTTGTTTGTGTGCTTTAGTGTGCGTGTGTGTGTGTGTGAGTGCATGTGTGCGTGTTTGTGTGTGTGTGTGTGTTTGTTTGTGTGTGTGTTTGTGTGCTTTTGTGTGTGTGTGTGTGTGTGTGTGTGTGAGTGTTTGTGTGCGTGTTTGTGTGTGTGTGTGTGTGTGTGTGAGTGTTTGTGTGTGTTTGTTTGTGTTTGTGTGCTTTTGTGTGTGTGTGTGTGTGTGTGTGAGTGTTTGTGTGCGTGGTTGTGTGTGTGTGTGTGTTTGTTTGTGTGCTTTAGTGTGTGTGTGTGTGTGTGAGTGTTTGTGTGCGTGTTTGTGTGTGTGTGTGTGTGTGTTTGTTTGTGTGTGTGTTTGTGTGCTTTTGTGTGTGTGTGTGTGTGTGTGAGTGTTTGTGTGCGTGTCTGTGTGTGTGTGTGTGAGTGAGTGTTTGTGTGTGTGTGTGTGCTAATAGCTCTCACATTCTCACTTCAGAATTAGACGTTCATCCAATAGTCACATTTTGAAGGTGAAGCAAACGTTTAAGTTAAGGCATTAACTCTGAAATGTAAAGGTTAGGCAGGGTTAGGGTTTGGGATAGGCTCATAACACAAAATCTCAAACACAACTCTCTAGCACTTGATTTAAGCTTGCAGCCTTAAGAATCAAGATCTTACGCCCATCCACCATCCTTGTCCACAACATCTTAGCAAAACGGAAACCTAGTTAACAGTAAAAGCACTCACTGTTGCCCCTAGTGGCCTGTGTCCACGTCACCTCCGAGATGGATGGACGTCCAATACTGACTTGTATCACAGGTGGCCTGGCTGGTGTGTGTGTGTGTATGTGAACATGTGCATACGCCTGTGTGTGTGTGTATATGTGTGTATATTTATTCCAATCTCTATAATACCTCAATTATTTCATTGTAATCTCTAGAACAACCTATTCTTCATAGTCTCAACTCCTCATAACAATGGAGGAAATCCCTCTGGACCACTCACTATTCAACCCTCATCCCCTGTGTGGAGCCCATGAATCATATTCATAAACTTTCTATCATATTCAGGCATATCTCTCCATCTCATCTGATGTCTGAGTCCAGGCTGTATGATTTCTCTGGATCTTAAATCAATCAGGACGTAGACATCTGCAGTATACATTATTCAACAGACAACCACACTCATATTACAACCCACCACTTTCATTTCCTTAATGTATGTGAGAGGCATACGAGACTAACAGTGTTTGGTGTGTGTGTGTTTGTGTGTGTGTGTGTGTGTTTGTGTGTGTGTGTGTGTGTGTCTGTGTGAGCTTCAGAGATGAAAGGGACATGCTGCACCAAAGCAACACACACACACAAACACACATCATGTGTGAGTGTGTGTGTGTGTGTGTGCGTTTGAGAACACGTCTGTCACACTAGCATGGCTGCAACAAGTGGATTAGAGTTGTGTAACTTCTCCTTTGTTATTAAGGTGTGTGTGTGTGTGTTGTGTTGGTGCAGCAATTCACTTTAATCTCTGAGGCTCACACACACATGCACACACACACACATGCACACACACACACACACACACACACACACACACACACACACACACACACACACACACACACACACACACACACACACACACACACACTCTCCAACTACTTTTATCCTCACTGTGTGTTTGTGAGTGTGTGTGTGTGTGTGCATTTCAGTGTCTAAGTGTATGTAGGAGCATAAGTCTCTGCGAGTGCCGTTGTTTTGGCAGGCAGATCAGAGGGAGTGTGGTGTGTATCTGGATGAAAGGTAGACTCAGCTCTGAGACGTTTGATGTAGAAGAACAACGTCTGCTGACAGACTGCCAAACCATCTATCACCAGCCCAGCACATGGCCTGGCCCGCTGCCAAACCATCTATCACCAGCCCAACACATGGCCCGGCCCGCTGCCAAACCATCTATCACCAGCCCAACACATGGCCCGGCCCGCTGCCAAACCATCTATCACCAGCCCAACACATGGCCCGACCCGCTGCCAAACCATCTATCACCAGCCCAACACATGGCCCGGCCCGCTGCCAAACCATCTATCACCAGCCCAACACATGGCCCGGCCCGCTGCCAAACCATCTATCACCAGCCCAACACATGGCCCGGCCCGCTGCCAAACCATCTATCACCAGCCCAACACATGCCCCGGTCCACACACTGTGTGTGTCTGAGTACAGATATTCTTGTCTGACTATTACCCTACATATATAACTGTGAAGGAGTGTTAGACTGGGTCAGTAAGCTCTCAGCTCTTATACTACGCTATCACCCCCGCCCCCCCCCACACACACACACCTCATCCCACACCACCAATCTCTCAATAGGTCCTTAACACTCAGAGTCAAGCACACTCAGGAGTAATTACCTCCCCTACAGTGAGTGTCAGTGTGTGTGAATGTGTGTGTGTGTGTGCATGTGCATGCCTGTGCGTGCTGTGTGTGTGTTTGTGCGTGTGTGTGGTGCACTGCTACAGTCCTAACTGTAGTCTGAAGTATAACAATGACTCAATATCACACTCTTTCTTTCAAAGCTTCCCTGACAAGAGGAATGAAAGAAGATTTTCTTCTTTGTTTGGTTTCAGAAGGCTGTGTGATGTCTCTCCCACAGTATATCTCTGGTTCTGAGGTTCAGAAGGCTGTGTGATGTCTCTCCTAAAGTATATCTCTGGTTCTGAGGTTCAGAAGGCTGTGTGATGTCTCTCCTACAGTATATCTCTGGTTCTGAGGTTCAGAAGGCTGTGTGATGTCTCTCCTACAGTATATCTCTGGTTCTGAGGTTCAGAAGGCTGTGTGATGTCTCTCCTACAGTATATCTCTGGCTCTGAGGTTCAGAAGGCTGTGTGATGTCTCTCCTACAGTATATCTCTGGCTCTGAGGTTCAGAAGGCTGTGTGATGTCTCTCCTACAGTATATCTCTGGCTCTGAGGTTCAGAAGGCTGTGTGATGTCTCTCCTACAGTATATCTCTGGCTCTGAGGTTCAGAAGGCTGTGTGATGTCTCTCCTACAGTATATCTCTGGTTCTGAGGTTCAGAAGGCTGTGTGATGTCTCTCCTACAGTATATCTCTGGTTCTGAGGTGAGTGAAGGCTGTGTGATGTCTCTCCTACAGTATATCTCTGGCTCTGAGGTTCAGAAGGCTGTGTGATGTCTCTCCTACAGTATATCTCTGGCTCTGAGGTTCAGAAGGCTGTGTGATGTCTCTCCTACAGTATATCTCTGGTTCTGAGGTTCAGAAGGCTGTGTGATGTCTCTCCTACAGTATATCTCTGGTTCTGAGGTGAGTGAAGGCTGTGTGATGTCTCTCCTACAGTATATCTCTGGCTCTGAGGTGAGTGAAGGGGAAAAGGGACATGTCTCTATCTGACAACTGACAGAAAAGTGAGAGTAAAAGAGAAAGGAAGAGACCTGGGCATACAGAAAATAATTATGACATGCTGAAATAAATAAGGCTAGTGTCTTTGCCACACAGGGAATCTGAACATTTTCTGATATATTCTGCTGTGTCTAAGTGTTTTCTCTGCAAGGTTACTGTACTACAACCTATTTGAAGGCCAAACGTATCTACAGGGGTCAGAGCTCAAGACAGGATGACCTCTGATTGACTGATTCATTTTTTATAAGTTCAGAGGACTGATCAGGGATAGGGTGGCCGAATCACATGGGGCCAGGGAACAGGGGTGCATTACCCAGGTGGGGACAGGGGCCCGGGGACAGGGGACCGGGACAGGGACAGGGGCATTCGGGACACAGCCTATAGTGGACTGACTGATTGGTACAGTGAGGTTTTAGGGTGACTGAATGAACTATTGGTCTGAGGATGTTGTAGCACAGGAGCTAGTGGGCTGGACTGACCCATGTATTAGTTATAGGGGTGAATGGATTATACTATTGATTTGGTAGAGGAGGGGGGATGGAGTTGTCTAGACTCAATAGTGTCTCCAGTAGCAGGGGAGGGGGGTGGGGGTCTGCTGCCTAGTGGCTCATTGAATTATGTCACAGTGGCATCATGCCTGCCTCCCAAATGGAACCCTTTCCATTACATAGTGCACTACTTTATATGGAATAAGGTGCCATTTTGGACACATATTATGTCACCAGAGGTCTGGAGTGGCTAGTGTCCTTCTCTCTCTCCAAGGTCTCAGAGGTCTGGAGTGGTTAGTGTCCTTTTTCTCCAAGGGCTCAGAGGTCTGGAGTGGCTAGTGTCCTTTTTCTCCAAGGGCTCAGAGGTCTGGAGTGGCTAGTGTCTTTCTTTCTCCAAGGGCTCAGAGGTCTGAACGGGCTAGTGTCCTCTCTCCAAGGGCTCAGAGGTCTGGAGTGGCTAGTAACCTTGTCTCTCCAAGGGCTCAGAGGTCTGGAGTGGCTAGTGTCCTTCTCTCTCCAAGGGCTCAGAGGTCTGGAGTGGCTAGTAACCTTGTCTCTCCAAGGGCTCAGAGGTCTGGAGTGGCTAGTGTCTTTCTCTCTCCAAGGGCGCAGAGGTCTGGAGTGGCTAGTGTCCTTCTCTCTCCAAGGGCTTTGGAATGTAGCCAAGACTGAGGGCCACCAATTGGGCTATGAAGCTAAATCAATTCGGTGTCAATATGCAAGTTGAAGAGACGGACTGAGAGAGAATGAGAGCGAGAGAAAGAGAGATTGTTTTTTGTTTACTGTGCTGTCTGTGCTACCTGATCAATATTTAGCTATGCAGCTCAGAGGGTTTGGGGAGATTTGGGAGCAAAGTTAAAACAGCTTCATAATAGAGATCTCATCAGACACATCGGGAGATTAGCCAGCTATCTGGATCAGACCATTTTAAACTGGCAATTATTAAGTGACAAAATAAAAAGGAATCACTGAATCTAGGGGTTGGAGTTGGAGACGGTAATAGAGATTTATCCACCCGTTCTTTCTCCCTCTCCATTTGTTCATATGTTCTTTTTCAACCCCGTTTGACTCTCTCTAGCTCACAAAGCCAGGCTATTAGTGGTAATATTGAGTGGGACAGAGAGGGGCTGAATAGGAATATTGACATCTGAGCTGGCTGGGTTTTGTGCTAAATAGTGTGGCGAGAGACTTCTGATATCCATACATTGACTGGAGCTGGGACCTGGGTAGGGTTTACTGGAGCTGGGGTATGGGTAGGTTTGACTGGAGCTGGGCCCTGGGTAGGATTGACTGGAGCTGGGCCTGGGTATTGTTGACTGGAGTTGGGCCTGGGTAGGGTTGACTGGTGCTGGGTCCTAGGTATTGTTGACTGGAGCTGGACCTGGGTAGGGTTGACTGGAGCTGGGCCTGGGTATTGTTGACTGGAGCTGGGGCCTGGGTAGGTTTGACTGGAGCTGGGAATGGGTAGGGTTGACTGGAGCTGGGCCTAGGTAGGGTTGACTGGAGCTGGGACCTGGGTATTGTTGACTGGAGCTGGGGACTGGGTAGGGTTGACTGGAGCTGGAGCTGGGCCTGGGTATTGTTGACTGGAGCTGGGGCCTGGGTATTGTTGACTGGAGCTGGGGCCTGGGTAGGGTTGACTGGAGCTGGGCCTGGGTATTGTTGACTGGAGCTGGGGCCTGGGTATTGTTGACTGGAGCTGGGCATGGGTATTGTTGACTGGAGCTGGGGACTGGGTATTGTTGACTGGAGCTGGGCATGGGTATTGTTGACTGGAGCTGGGCCTGGGAATTGTTGACTGGAGCTGGGGGCTGGGTAGGATAGACTGGAGCTGGGGCCTAGGTATTGTTGACTGGAGCTGGGGCCTGGGTAGGGTTGACTGGAGCTGGGGCCTGGGTAGGGTTGACTGGAGCTGGGCCCTGGGTATTGTTGACTGGAGCTGGGGCCTGGGTAGGGTTGACTGGAGCTGGGGCCTGGGTATTGTTGACTGGAGCTGGGGTCTGGGTAGGGTTGACTGGAGCTGGGGCCTGGGTATTGTTGACTGGAGCTGGGGATGGGTAGGGTTGGCTGGGGACTGGGTAGGGTAGCAAAGGGAGTGAATGTAACTGGTAACTTTAGAAACTACCAGAATTTTGGAAACTTTTATGGATATTAGGGAATTTTCATAACATGCAAAATGCCTAAATATAAAGAAGATGATTTAATATTAGAAATAGAACCACAAATCTGTAAAAATGATCCTGAATATAACCTATAGTGAAAACTGTTGATGTAATATGAGAGTTTCAGCATGGAATATCCCTGACATATTTGATTATTTTTTTTAAATATGTCAATATTCAGTATTTGTTGTAAATGTTAATATACAGAATGTTTGTTGTCAATGTCAATACACAGTATGTTTGTTGTCAATGTCAATATACAGAATGTTTGTTGTCAATGTCAATATACAGAATGTTTGTTGTCAATGTCAATATACAGAATGTTTGTTGTAAATGTCAATATACAGAATGTTTGTTGTAAATGTCAATATACAGTATGTTTGTTGAAAATGTCAACATAAAGAATGTTTGTTGAAAATGTCAATATACAGAATGTTTGATGAAAATGCCAATATACAGTATGTTTGTTGTAAATGTCAATATACAGTATGTTTGTTGAAAATGTCAATATACAGTATGTTTGTTGTAAATGTCAATACACAGTATGTTTGTTGAAAATGTCAATATACAGAATGCTTGATGAAAATGCCAATATACAGTATGTTTGTTGTAAATGTAAATATACAGAATGTTTGTTGAAAATGTCAATATACAGAATGTTTGATGAAAATGCCAATATACAGTATGTTTGTTGTAAATGTCAATATACAGTATGTTTGTTGAAAATGTCAATATACAGTATGTTTGTTGAAAATGTCAATATACAGAATGTTTGATGAAAATGCCAATATACAGTATGTTTGTTGTAAATGTAAATATACAGAATGTTTGTTGAAAATGTCAATATACAGTATGTTTGTTGTAAATGTCAATACACAGTATGTTTGTTGTAAATGTCAATACACAGTATGTTTGTTGTAAATGTCAATACACAGTATGTTTGTTGTAAATATCAATATACAGTATGTTTGTTGAAAATGTCAATATACAGAAATGAATATCAGATTGTTGACAAGTAGACAGGGAATGAATATCAGATTGTTTTCAAATAGACAGGGAATGAATTTTAGATTGCTGACAAGTAGACAGGGAATTAATATCAGATTATTGACACGTAGACAGGGAATGAATATCAGATTGTTGACACGTAGACAGGGAATGAATATCAGATTGTTGACAAGTAGACAGGGAATGAATATCAGATTGTTTTCAAATAGACAGGGAATGAATTTTAGATTGCTGACAAGTAGACAGGGAATTAATATCAGATTATTGACACGTAGACAGGGAATGAATATCAGATTGTTGACACGTAGACAGGGAATGAATATCAGATTGTTGACACGTAGACAGGGAATGAATATCAGATTATTGACACGTAGACAGGGAATGAATATCAGATTGTTGACACGTAGACAGGGAATGAAAATCAGATTGTTGACAAGTAGACAGGGAATGAATATCAGATTGTTGACACGTAGACAGGGAATGAATATCAGATTGTTGACACGTAGACAGGGAATGAATATCAGATTGTTGACACGTAGACAGGGAATGAATATCAGATTATAGACACGTAGACAGGGAATGAATATCAGATTATTGACACGTAGACAGGGAATGAATATCAGATTGTTGACACGTAGACAGGGAATGAATATCAGATTGTTGACAAGTAGACAGGGAATGAATATCAGATTATAGACACGTAGACAGGGAATGAATATCAGATTATTGACACGTAGACAGGGAATGAATATCAGATTGTTGACACGTAGACAGGGAATGAATATCAGATTGTTGACAAGTAGACAGGGAATGAATATCAGATTGTTCATAACTAGAGATGGAATGAATATCAGATTGTTGACAAGTAGACAGGGAATGAATATCAGATTGTTGACAAGTAGACAGGGAATGAATATCAGATTGTTGACAAGTAGACAGGGAATGAATATCAGATTGTTGACACGTAGACAGGGAATGAATATCAGATTGTTGACAAGTAGACAGGGAATGAATATCAGATTGTTGACACGTAGACAGGGAATGAATATCAGATTGTTGACACATAGACAGGGAATGAATATCAGATTGCTGACAAGTAGACAGGGAATGAATATCAGATTGTTGACAAGTAGACAGGGAATGAATATCAGATTGTTGACACGTAGACAGGGAATGAAAATCAGATTGTTGACAAGTAGACAGGGAATGAATATCAGATTGTTTACACGTAGACAGGGAATGAATATCAGATTGTTGACACGTAGACAGGGAATGAATATCAGATTATAGACACGTAGACAGGGAATGAATATCAGATTATTGACACGTAGACAGGGAATGAATATCAGATTGTTGACACGTAGACAGGGAATGAATATCAGATTGTTGACAAGTAGACAGGGAATGAATATCAGATTATAGACACGTAGACAGGGAATGAATATCAGATTATTGACACGTAGACAGGGAATGAATATCAGATTGTTGACACGTAGACAGGGAATGAATATCAGATTGTTGACAAGTAGACAGGGAATGAATATCAGATTGTTCATAACTAGAGATGGAATGAATATCAGATTGTTGACAAGTAGACAGGGAATGAATATCAGATTGTTGACAAGTAGACAGGGAATGAATATCAGATTGTTGACAAGTAGACAGGGAATGAATATCAGATTGTTGACAAGTAGACAGGGAATGAATATCAGATTGTTGACACGTAGACAGGGAATGAATATCAGATTGTTGACAAGTAGACAGGGAATGAATATCAGATTGTTGACACGTAGACAGGGAATGAATATCAGATTGTTGACACGTAGACAGGGAATGAATATCAGATTGTTGACAAGTAGACAGGGAATGAATATCAGATTGTTCATAACTAGAGATGGAATGAATATCAGATTGTTGACACGTAGACAGGGAATGAATATCAGATTGTTGACAAGTAGACAGGGAATGAATATCAGATTGTTGACAAGTAGACAGGGAATGAATATCAGATTGTTGACAAGAAGACAGGGAAATAATCTCTCTCTCTGTTACCCAACCCACCCTCCTCCTCTTTCCCCTCTCTCCTAGTCTCACCTTCTTTTCAGAGTCGTGCCACACCAAGCAGTGCTCCGATCGATGAGACAGCATGCCACATGGATACATTTGGATTAGAACCCAGCCAGGGCCAACACCACCTTTGCACACACACTCATGCTTCCACTTCCACACACTTCCACACACATCCACACACGCAGACACAGTATCAGTGAGGGAAATAGAGATTGGCTAAAGCTTGAAGATTGGTCAGGGACGGACCGCTAAGATGTAAGGACGCTCTTTGGTGTGTGTGTGTGTCACTCTCTTTATGGGCCATCCTCTTCCTAGCCTGGCTCCCTGTGTGGTGGATGAGTCAGGAAATGAATCAGCAACAGCCACTCATACCACCTGGCATGCCACACACAAACACAGACATGCACATGCGCACACACACACACACACACACACACACACACACACACACACACACACACACACACACACACACACACACACACACTCCTTGGTAGAACTGGCAGTGGGTATCCCACAGTTCCTAGCTGGGGGCACAGATTATCCGTGACGCTCACACACTGGCACAACATGTTATTCCAGCCAAGTCTACAGCTGCTGTAGGGTTACATCTGGATCCCCTATGAAATCTGGTTCCTTCTCCCATCACCCCAGTCTACAGCACACACACCTCAGTAAAGTGATAATGTCAGAAAACACACTACATTTACTCTGACCCCTCTCACCCTCGCTTTACCTGGAGGATATTTCAGAAGGTGATAGTAAGGAAGTTCTTTCTGTTATCTACCCCCCACTTCTCTCTCTCTCTCTCTCTCTCTCTCTCTCTCTCTCTCTCTCTCTCTCTCTCTCTCTCTCTCTCTCTCACGTCCTGGCCATAGATAGCCCTTTTGGCTGCTCTATGGTGGTTTTGGTCAGGACGTGAGCAGGGGTGTGTGTTTGTTCTGTGTTATAATTTCTATGTTGGTTTGGTTTGGGTTCCCAATTAGAGGCAGCTGTTAGTCGTTGTCTCTAATTGGGAATCCTATTTAGGTTGTAAAGTCCCCCACCTGTGTGTGGGATTTTGTTTATGTTCATCGTGTTGGTTGCTGTGTTGCGCTACTCGTTGAGTCACGATCGTTGTGTTCTTCCTTTTGTTTCGGTGAGTCTAACTAATAAATATGTTTTACTCAACCCGGCACGCTGCGCCTTGGTCCGTCCTTGAAGATCGTGACAGAATATCCCACCACACCAGGACCAAGCAGCGTGCAACCATGCAGGAACCCTGGAGCCAGGAGGGGGAGAATCGCCGTCCCAGAGTGGAGATGGAAGCAGCGGCGGCAGAGCGGCGCTTCTACGAGGAGAAGTATGTGGGAACACGGCTGGCATATAAGTCCGAGAGGCAGCCCCAAAAACATTTTTTTGGGGGGGACACGGGGAGTTTGGCTGGGCCAGGTTGGAGACCTGGGCCAGCTCCCCGTGCTTACCAGAGGGAGCATCGCACTGGTAAGGCACCATGTGAGGCGGTGAAACGCACGGTGTCACCAGTGCGTGTTCACAGCCCGGTGCGCGACATGCCAGCTTCCCGCATCTGTCGAGCTAAGGGGAGAGTGCAGCCTGGAAGGAGGGTGTCGGTTCAGTGCTCCTGGTCTCCGGTGCGCCTTCTTGGACCAGGATATCCTGCGCCGGCTCTGCGCACTGTGTCTCCGGTTCGCATCCACAGCCCGGTGCGCGACATCCCAGCTCCTCTCATCTGTGAGGCTAGGGTCAGTGAAGAGCCTGGCAGAATGGTGCAGGCTCCCCACACCGTGTCCCCTGTGCGCATCGAGAGCCCAACACGGCATGTTCCTGCTCCCCGCACCAGGATCCCAGTGCGCATCGCGAGCCCAGCACGGCCTGTTCCTGCTCCCCGCACCAGATTGTGCGCCTTCAGAGCCCGGCCCGTCCTGTCCCTGCTCCACGCATTACGTCCCCTGTGAGCATCGAGAGCCCGGCACGTCCTGTCCCTGCTCCACGCACCAGGCTCCTTGTGCGTCTGCAGAGCCCGACACGGCCTGTTCCCGCTCCACGCATCAGGTCCCCTGAGCGCATCGAGAGACCGGCACGTCCTGTCCCTGCTCCACGCACCAGGCTCCCTGTGCGTCTGCAGAGCACGGCACGGCCTGTTCCTGCTCCACGCATCAGGTCCCCTGTGCGCATCGAGAGACCGGCACGTCCTGTCCCTGCTCCACGCACCATGCCTCTAAGACGTCGTCCCAGCCTGGTACGTACTGTTCTTGCTCCACGTACCAGGCCTCCAGTGCATCTTCTCGGGCCGTTACGGCCCGCACCGGAGCCGCCGCCCAAGGCGAGGACCCACCCGAGAGACCCCTTCCAGTGACTTTTGGTCGGAGTCCGCGCCTTTGGGGGGGGGGGGGGTACTGTCACGTCCTGGCCATAGATAGCCCTTTTGGCTGCTCTATGGTGGTTTTGGTCAGGACATGTGCAGGGGTGTGTGTTTGTTCTGTGTTATAATTTCTATGTTGGTTTGGTTTGGGTTCCCAATTAGAGGCAGCTGTTAGTCGTTGCCTCTAATTGGGAATCCTATTTAGGTTGTAAAGTCCCCCACCTGTGTGTGGGATACTGTTTATGTTCATCGTGTTGGTTGCTGTGTTGCGCTACTCGTTGAGTCACGATCGTTGTGTTCTTCCTTTTGTTTTGGTGAGTCTAACTAATAAATATGTTTTACTCAACCCGGCACGCTGCGCCTTGGTCCGTCCTTGAAGATTGTGACTCTCTCTCTCTCTCTCTCTCTCTCTCTCTCTCTCTCTCTCTCTCTCTCTCTCTCTCTCTCTCTCTCTCTCTCTCTCTCTCTCTCACTGACTCTCCCTCGATCTCTATAAGCTTACTCACAAATGCAGGCATGCACGAAAACAGCATCATAATAAAACGTGATACTATTGTTGACTACTCCCATTGCAGTGGTTAGGTCATTTCAATAACAGTCTATTTAGACCACAGGGGTCCAACTCATTCCACGGGGGGCCGAGTGTCTGTGACCTTTTGCTCCTCCCTTGTACTTGATTGATTAATTAAGGTTACTAATTAGAAAGGAACTCCCCTCACCTGGTTGTCTCGGTCTTAATTGAAATAAATAAAATCTGCAGACACTAGGCCCTCCATGGAATGAGTTGGACCCCGCTGATATAGACAATCAAGTGCTCATGGACAGCACAACAGTGACTTTCACCAAACACCAAACAACACCAAATCACTCAGTCTGCCCACCCCCTTAATGACATGAGTTAAAGAGACCTAAAGACACAGACACTCGCACAGACACTCACAGACACACTCACAGACACTCACACAGACCCACTCACAGACACTCACACGGACACACTCACAGACACTCACACGGACACACTCACAGACACTCACACAGACCCACTCACATGGACACACTCACAGACATTCACACAGACATTCACACAGACAATCACACAGACACTCACACAGACACACTCACAGACACTCACACAGACACACTCACAGACACTCACAGAGACACTCACACATACACACACACACAGGCACTCACAGACACTCACACAGACACTCACACAGACACACTCACAAATACACTCACAGACACTGACAGAGACACTCACACATACACATACACACACAGACACACAGACACTCATACAGACACTCACACAGACACTCACACAGACACTCACACAGACACTCACAGACACTCACAGACACTCACACACACACTCACAGACACTCACACAGACACACCAACAGACACACTCACAGACACACTCACAGAGACACATAGACACTCAAACAGACACACGCATAGACACACTCACAGACACACTCACAGACACACACAGACACAATCACAGACACTCACACGGACACAAGCATAGACACACTCACATACACACTCACAGACACTCACACAGACACACCCACAGACACTCACACAGACACTCACACAGACACTCACATAGACACACTCACAGACACACTCACAGACACACTCACAGACACTCACACAGACACACACACATGCACTGACACAGACACTCACACAGCCACAATCACAGACACTCACACAGACAGACACACAGGCACTCATACAGCCACTCACACAGATACACTCACAGACACACTCACAGAGACACACAGACACTCACACAGACACATGCATAGACACACTCACAGACACTCACACATGCACACACACATGCACACACTCACAGACACTCACACAGACACTCACACAGACACACTCACAGACACTCACACATACACACACACATGCACTCACACAGACACACTCACAGACACTCACACAGACACACTCATATACACTCACACAGACACTCATACAGCCACTCACACAGACACGCACACATATACACTCACAGACACACTCACAGACACACTCACAGACACTCACAGAGACACACAGACACTCACACAGCCACAATCACAGACACTCATACAGCCACTCACACAGACACTCACACATATACACTCACAGGCACTCACACAGACACACTCACAGACACTCACAGAGACACACAGACACTCACACAGCCACAATCACAGACACTCACACAGACACACACACATGCACTCACACAGACACACTCACAGACACTCACACAGACACACTCACAGACACTCACACATACACACACACATGCACTCACACAGACACACTCACAGACACTCACACAGACACACTCATATACACTCACACAGACACTCATACAGCCACTCACACAGACACACACACATATACACTCACAGACACACTCACAGACACACTCACAGACACTCACAGAGACACACAGACACTCACACAGCCACAATCACAGACACTCATACAGCCACTCACACAGACACTCACACATATACACTCACAGGCACTCACACAGACACACTCACAGACACTCACAGAGACACACAGACACTCACACAGCCACAATCACAGACACTCATACAGCCACTCACACAGACACTCACACAGATACACTCACAGGCACTCACACAGACACACTCACAGACACTCACAGACTAATAAGCTTTACTCAAGGACAAACCCCAAACAAGCTGCAACACATTATCTGGATGAAGGAGAGAGGTCATCACAAAGCATTCACATGGAGAGAGAAGACCCCTCTGTTGTAGACACACACGGCCGCACAGCGAGACTTACTGATGATACGGTCACTGTATGGGTCTTCATCCTCATCATCCTCCAGGTATGCTGGGAGAGGGGGAGCGAAGGAAAGAAAGAACAGAACAAACAGAACATAAAAACTATAGGATGAGCATGCAGCAACATGACAGTCAAAAGGACAGAAAGACATAAACAGACACATATACTGTACACACAAACACACACACACACCCACACACCCACATACACACATACACACTCACATACGCACATACACACATACCCACACACAAACACACACCCACATACACACCCACACACACACACACACATACACACTACACACTCTCTTACACACTCACATACACACATACCCACACACAAAGAAAACACTCACATACACACTCACAAACACACAAACACACACACACATATACACACATACACACACACACCCACATACACAGACATACCCACATACACACATACACACACATACCCACATACACACACACACACACCCACATACACTCACACAAATCAAATCACACACACCCACATACACACGCACCCACATACACACAGCACTTGTATACACGCTACCCAAAAACACTGCCCTCCTCCACACTGTTCTGATCACGTACATAAATCGCCCTTCTATCTCTCTCTCTCTGTTCTGATCACGTACATAAATCCCCCTTCTCTCTCTCTCTCTCTGTTCTGATCACGTACATAAATCCCCCTTCTCTCTCTCTCTCTGTTCTGATCACGTACATAAATCCCCCTTCTCTCTCTCTCTCTGTT
>CM059789.1:12221304-12268804 GCA_030435695.1 Brachymystax lenok tsinlingensis
TTTCTGATTATAACGCGAACCAAATGGAGGATTTATGGATAAAAGACGTTACTTTTTCTAACAAAAGAACCATGGATTGTCTTCGTTGGACACTTAGGATGACCTCAGCAGAAGTTCTTCAACAGGTAATTGATTTGTTTTCGCTGTGAAATGTGTTATGTGTGTGCCATGATGGCTAATCGATACATGGCTATTGGAAAATATGTGAGGTGCTAGCCTCAAACAAATGAATGTGCTGCTTTCGCCGTGAAGCCTTTTTGAAATCTGACAACGCTGTGATATTGCCAAGAAACAGAGCTTTTAATGAGTATGGAACACTTGTATATTGGTGGATGTTTAATAATTCAACTTTCGGATTTTGAATTTGGCGCTTTACATTGTCGCTGGTAGTGTCGGGATGAGCCCGCTAGCGACCCACTGCTCCTTGACTCGTTAAAGGCACAGTCAACTTAGTGAATGTAAACTTCTGACACACTAGAATTGTGATACAATGTGAAATAATCTATCTGTAAACAATTGTTGCAAAAATTACTTGTGTCATGCACAAAGTAGATGTCCTAACCGACTTGTCAAAACTATAGTTTGTTAAAACCTGTTAGGGCTAGGGGGAAGTGTTTGAAAGTACGGAGAGCCTGACGTGCCCAAAGTAAACTGCCTGTTCCTCAGGCCTAGAAGCTAGGATATGCATATAATTGGTAGTATTTGATAGTAAACACTCTGAGGTTTATAAAACTGTTAAAATAATGTCTGTGAGTATAACAGAACTGATATGGCAGGCGAAAACCTGAGGAAAACGTATCCGGAAAATGATATTTTCTTTATGTCACAGTTTTTCCATTGACTTGCTATTCACTATAGAGGGATTTAGCTCCAAGATTGCAATTCCTATGTCAACAGTCTTTAGACATGGTTTCAAGCTTGTTTTTTGAAAAACGAACAAGAAATAGAAGTTCTGGCAAGTGGCTGTTAGAACTGAGACTACTCTTTTGCGCGAGTGACTGTGTGCGCCCTCTTCGTTATTTTTCTTTTCTATTGAACAGGCTATTGTCCGTCTGAAATATTATCGTTTATTTACATATTAGGGTACCTGAGGATTGATTAGAAACATTGTTTGACTTGTTTGGACAAAGTTTATCGGTAACTTTTTTAGGTTTTCTATGTCTATATTGAATGAGTGGAACGGGTGGATTACTGAACAAAACGCGCCAATCAAACAGAGTTTTTGCGATATAAAGAGGGACTTTATCGAACAAAACAACCATTCTTTGTGTTCCTGGGACACTAGGGATTGCAACCAGAGGAAGATCTTCAAAAGTAAGTGATTTATTTTGTCGCTATATTTGATTTTGTAATGTCTGTGCTGGTTTGAAATATATTTATATGCAGGAAGTATGCGGAGCGCTGTCCTCAGCTTTCTCCGTAAAGCCTATTGTAAATCAGACAACGCGGTTCTAAGCTAAAGAATGGTGTACAACACTTGCATTTTCATGAATGTTTACTATTACTATTTTTGTCATTTGAATTTGGCGCTCTGCATTTCACCGGACGTTGTCGTAGGTGGGAAGCTACCGTCCCACCGATCCCTAACAAGTTAAGGCTAGGGGGCAGTGTTCGGAAGTACGGAGAGTCTGACGTGCCCAAAGTAAACAGCCTGTTACTCAGGCCCAGAAGCTAGGATATGCATATAATTGGTAGCATTGGATAGAAAACACTCTGAGGTTTCTAAAACTGTTAACCTCTCCGGGCTAGGGGGCAGTGTTCGGAGGTTCGGAGAGTCTGGCATGCCCAAAGTAAATTGACTGTTACTTAGGCCCAGAAGCTTGGATATGCATATTATTAGTTGTACTTGATAGAACATACTTTGAAGTTTCTAAAACTGTTAAAATATATAATGAGTATAACATAACTGATATGGCTGGCGAAAACCCGAGGAAAAATAGATTTTTTTGAGCTTCCTATTGCACAATGAAAAGAATAGCTCCCGGATTGCAGTACCTATGGCTTCCACTGGATGTCAAAAGTCTTTAGACAAGGTTTCAGGCTTGTTCTTTGAAAAATGAACAAGTAGCTGTAGTTTATCATTGGGTTCCTCCTTGGGTCTATAGTCCTGTGTCTCGCGTGACTGAGGGCGCGCTCTTTGTTATTTCCGGTATTGAACATACTACATTCCATCTTAAATTAGATTGTTTATTTACATATTAAGGTACCTGAGGATTGATTAGAAACGTTGTTTGACTTGTTTGGAAGAAGTTTTGTCGGTAACTTTTTGAATTCTTTGGTCTGTATGTTGAACGAGTTGAACGGGTGGATTACTGAACAAAATGTGCCAACCAAACAGAGGTTTTGGGATATAAAGAGGGACTTTATCGAACAAAACAACAATTTATTGTGTAGCTGGGACCCTTGGGATTGCAAACAGAGGAAGATCTTCAAAGGCAAGTTTTATGTGTGTGTACATGCATGTGCATGCATGTATGTTAATGTGAAGTGTGTATATATGAATGTGTAAATTTGTGTTTGTATGTGAATGAATGAGCATGTATTTATGTGTGTATGTGTGTGCATCTACGTGTGAGTGTGTCAAATGTGTCTTCCGCATTTAACCCAACCTTTCTGAATCAGAGAGGTGCGGGGGGCTGCCTTAATCGACATCCACGTCTTCGGCACCCAGGGAACAGTGGGTTAACTGCCTTGTTCAGGGGCAGAACAACAGATTTTTACCTTGTCAGCTCGGGGATTTGAACTTGCAACCCTCCGGTTACAAGTCCAACCCTCTAACCACTAGGCTACCTGCCACCCCATGTGTGCATTTGTTTGTGTATGTGTTTGTGTATGTGTTGTGTGTACATGTGTGAATGTGTGTGTGTGTGTGTGTGAGTATGTGTGTGTATATATTTGTCTGTATTTGTATGTATGTGTGTGTGTATCTGTGTGTGAATGTGTGTGTGTGTATGAAAGAGCATGTGTGTGTATGTATGTAAGTGTGTGTATGTGTGTGTGTATGTGTTCATGTAAATGTGTGTGTGTATGTAGGTGTGTGTGTATGTATGTATTTGTATATGTGTACGTGTGTGTATATGTCACTCTCTCTCTCATACACACACACACATTCACTCTCTCACAGAAACACGCACACACACACACACACACACATATATATACACACAAGTTCAATTCCCCGAGCTGACAATGTACAAATCTGTATGTACAAAAACACACACACATAGAAACAAACCAGCAACAGTTTTCTATTCATCTTCCTACACACACACACACACACACACACACACACACACACACACACACACACACACACACACACACACACACACACATAGAGATAGATAGACAGGCAGGCAGGCACACACAGACACACACAAACACACACACAGACATTCATGCAGGCACACACACGCCTCAAGGTTCTCCAATTGACAGCTGCCGTTCACCTTGGCGAACTGCACTGACACGAACATAACGAAGGGTAGAGAGAGAGGAAGAAAGAGAATGATGATAAACGACAGATGAGATGATTAAACGAGGGAGAGAGGGAGAGGGAGGGAAAGGTGAGACATGAAAGGCTTTGTTTGGAGGGATGAGAGAGGTGTTTGTCTTTTATCACTTTCTCTTTTCATTTGTGACTGTGTGAATGTGTGTATGATGTTGTATGATGTCTACAGTCAATCACGGATTACAAAAAGAAAACCAGCCCCTTCGCGGACACCGATGTCTTGCTCCCAGACAAACTAAACAACTTCTTTGCTCGCTTTGAGGACAATACAATGCCACTGACACGGCCTGCTACCAAAACCTGCGGGCTCTCCTTCACCGCAGCCAACATGAGTAAAACATTTAAACGTGTTAACCCTCGCAGGGCTGCCGGCCAAGACGGTATCCCTAGCCGCGTCCTCAGAGCATGCGCAGACCAGCTGGCTGGTGTGTTTACGGACATATTCAATCAATCCCGATCCCAGTCTGCTGTTCGCACATGCTTCAAGAGGGCCACCATTGTTCCTGTTCCCAAGAAAGCTAAGGTAACTGAGCTAAATGACTATTGCCCTGTAGCACTCACTTCCGTCATCATGAAGTACTTTGAGAGACTAGTCAAGGATCATATCAAATCCAACCTACCTGACACCCTAGACCAACTCCAATTTGCAGGAGGCTGAAGAAATTCGGCTTGTCACCAAAAACACTCACAAACTTTTACAAATGCACAATCGAGAGCATCCTGTCGGGCTGTATCACCGCCTGGTACGGCAACTGCTCCGCCCACAACTGTAAGGCTCTCCAGAGGGTAGTGAGGTCTGCACAACGCATCACCGGGGGCAAACTACCTACCCTCCAGGACACCTACACCACCCGATGTCACAGGAAGGCCAAAAAGATAATCAAGGACAAGAACCACCCGAGCCACTGCCTGTTCACCCCACTTCATCCAGAAGGCGAGGTCAGTACAGGTGCATCAAAGCTGGGACCGAGAGATTGAAAAACAGCTTCTATCTCAAGGCCATCAGAATGTTAAACAGCCATCACAACATTGAGTGGCTGCTGCCAACATGCTGACTCAAATCTCTAGCCACTTTAATAATAAAAATGGATGTAATAAATGTAGAACTAGCCACTTTAAACAATGCCACTTAAATAATGTTTACATACCCTACATTACTCATCTCATATGTATACACTGTACTCTATACCATCTACTGCATCCTGCCTATACCGTTCGGCCATCGCTCATCCATATATTTATATGTACATATTCTTATTCATTCCTTTACACTTGTGTGTATAAGGTAGTTGTTGTGAAATTGTTAGATTACTTGTTAGATATTACTGCACGGACGGAACTAGAAGCACAAGCATTTCTCTACAATTGCGTTAACATCTGCTAACCATGTGTAAGTGACCAATAAAATTAGATTTGATTTGATGTTGCTTTTCTGCCTCTCTTCCAGATTTCTATGTGCCTTTGACAGACACATTTTTTTTATTTGACCTTTATTTAACTAGGCAAGTCAGTTAAGAACAAATTCTTATTTACAATGACGGCCTAGGAACAATGGGTTACAGATTTTTACCTTGTCAGCTCGGGGATTCAATCGTGCAACCTTTCGGTTTCTAGTCCAACGCTCTAACCACTAGGCTACCTGCCGCCCATGCACATACACACACACACGGAACACTAGCGCAGTGATGGTAATTTAATTACCGTGTAACTGATGATTATGAATGAAGACCACATTGAAAATAAAATAACCATCAAAACCGTTTAAATAGGCCTACATTCATTTATATAAAAAGCATTTGTGTATTAACTATTTTCATGTAGATAAACTTTATCTGGCATGGTATAATTTGATACAGAATCTTTTTATAACTAATCAACGCTGATAAATAGGCAATGGACATATGTTTGTTTTTGTTCTATTTTCATAGCAGTCACCTTCATACTTTCCTTGTCAAGTCATTATCTTATAGCCTACTTTCAACTCTCCTTGTCAATTCATTATCTTATAGCCTACTTTCAACTCTCCTTGTCAATTCATTATCTTATAGCCTACTTTCAACTCTCCTTGTCAATTCATTATCTTATAGCCTACTTTCAACTCTCCTTGTCAATTCATTATCTTATAGCCGACTTTCAACTCTCCTTGTCAATTCCTTATCTTATAGCCTACTTTCAACTTTCCTTGTCAATTCATTATCTTATAGCCTACTTTCAACTTTCCTTGTCAAGTTATCTTATAGCCTACTTTCAACTCTCCTTGTCAATTCATTATCTTATAGCCGACTTTCAACTCTCCTTGTCAATTCCTTATCTTATAGCCTACTTTCAACTCTCCTTGTCAATTCATTATCTTATAGCCGACTTTCAACTCTCCTTGTCAATTCATTATCTTATAATCTACTTTCAACTCTCCTTGTCAATTCATTATCTTATAGCCTACTTTCAGAAAGCCTATGCTAGGCCTACGTTCTTTATACGTTTCAAGGAAAGGAGAAATATGTGCTCCTATCTGACATATAGTACACTGATGGCTTTGATGGGTCCTTTTATCTATTTCATATATAAATGTACAAAAATATATATGGGGATTGGAAATTATGCAGACAACTACATTGATGGAAGTCACAATCTATCTTCAATATTGAAGCTGATCAAACCCACCCCCCCACCCCCAAAAAATAACTAATTAATTTGCTCATATACTTTTATTTCTTAAATTAATCTCCGTCTCCCTCCCCGTATCTGTCTCTCTCTCTCTCCCTCCACATCTCTGTCTCTCTCTCCCTCCCCCTCTCTGTCTCTCTCTCTCCCCGTCTCTGTCTCTCTCTCCATTTCCCCCTCTCTCATGTTATGCATTGTTCTTATCCATATAGCACTGCAATATAGATTTAAAGGTGTGATCCGTAAGTTGTCTAACTACTCCTTATTCAAGTCAACCATTGAATTAATATTACATTATTCTGATAGCAAATGATTACATCATTACATTTTAGAAGTTCTCCCACAAGACCTTGACAAATCGTCCTGTTTGCCCTATGTGAGAGAGCGTGTGGTTGTGTGCGTGCACGCGTGCGTGTGTGTGTGTGTTTGTGTATGTGTGTGAGTGTGAGAGAGAGAGAGTCTACAGCTGATATTTACAGCTCAGAGATTAGTCTGGCAATCAGCCACAAAGCAATTATCAGCCAGCCAAATGAAACCATCACCTCTCAGAAAGGTGTTTCTCAATGTGTTTCAAAGATAATGTGTGTGTGTGCACATGTATATGTGTGTGAACGTGTGTGTGGGTGTGTGTGTATGTGTGTGTGTGTGTGTTATGCATATCTGTTTTCCTCTGTATGTCTCTATGTGTTTGATAGGTGTTACTCAGTAGTTTGATGGCTGCTATCAGAACAGAAGCTGGTAAGATGTTTCCTATGTCTCTGACGACAGTGCTCTCCAAGACTCTGTTGTGAGACTTCAACTAATCACATTGTTTTTATTACATCCACTCTTCATTAACCTCTATCGACACGTCAGATGCAGCCGTGGAAAGGTTTACGATGACACACACACACACCCACACACACACACACACATACATACATACACAAACAGCGAGGTGAAAACACCCACTGGGATGTGTTAGCTGACCGACACAGATACACATTCACAGAAATAGACACATGAACAATACTTTTTTTCACTTGAAAACATGACATGAACAATCTGATAAACAAATGAGATCTCTTTATGATGAAGATGAGACATAATTTATGAAGATTTGACAATAGCCATAAGAGTTCAGATCCTTATAATCAACCAATCAACAAATCAACCAATCAATCAATCAATCATGGATCACACCAGATTGCCAGCAACACAGGAGCTCCCGTGTAGCGCAGCGGTCTAAGGCACTGCATCGCAGCGCATGAGGCGTCACTACAGACACCCTGGTTCGAATCCAGGCTGTATCACAACAGGCCGTGATTGGGAGTCCCATAGGGTGGCACACAATTGGCCCAGCGTTGTCCAGGTTTGGATGGGTCATTGTAAATAAGAATTTGTTCTTAACTGACTTGCCTTGTTAAACAAAATCCACAGGAGCTGTGTGGCTCAACTTCCTCTTCCCAACCGCACAGTCCTACACTCAACTTCCTCTTCCCAACCGCACAGTCCTTCACTCAACTTCCTCTTCCCAACCGCACAGTCCTACACTCAACTTCTTCTTCCCAACCGCACAGTCCTACACTCAACTTCCTCTTCCCAACCGCACAGTCCTTCACTCAACTTCCTCTTCCCAACCGCACAGTCCTACACTCAACTTCCTCTTCCCAACCGCACAGTCCTTCACTCAACTTCCTCTTCCCAACTGCACAGTCCTACACTCAACTTCCTCTTCCCAATCACACAGTATTTCTTTCGATCTCATGCTTCAACACTTTCTCACACTCTTTCCATCCCCGACTTCACCCTATCGCAACCTCACCATATCCCGACCTCTCCCGGTCAACCAACCAACAATTCAAATCAATACATATCTCTCCTACCTGATTCGTGGTCAGACTTGTAGTCGTTGTCTGAGTCAGTGAGTGTGAGCACTGAGTTTTCTCTGCTGGACAGTCCTGAGCTATGTCTGCTCTTCACTCCTCCTCCTGGTCCTCCTACTGTTCCTCCTCCCCACAGCTGGATGGCTCTCTCTGGGGACAGGGGCCCCTCTGGGTCAGAGTCTGCATCAGGGTCTGACCCCACGCTGAGGGAGTAGCCCCTCTGGAGCAGGCCCAGGTCAGGACAGTAGGTTGGGGCTGCAGGGTGAACAGGCGCTGGGTCGCAAACGCCGAGTTCAGCCAGTGTGTGGAAGTGACCGCCTGTGTGAGAGAAAGGAGTGTGTGTCACAGCATGCACTAGTTCAAGGATTCAAGCAGGCAAGCAAGCACAAACGCACACAGTCATATATGCATAAACACAGCATGTTAACTCTGGCGATAGAAGGTTGAGGTACATAATGACTCAGGATATCTTAAATGAGGATCTGTCTTTGCATACTTCCATACTTGTCCTATACTGTTACTTGTCCTATACTTTCCTGGTCCTATACTGTTACTGTTCCTATACTGTTCCTGTTCCAATACGGTTCCAATACTGTTCTTGTTCTTATACTGTTACTGTTAAAATACTGATCCTATACTGTTCGTGTTCCTATACTGTTACGTATCCTATACTTTTCATGTTCCTATAATGTTCTTATACTGTTACTGTTCCAATACTGATCCTATACAGTTCCTGTTGCTATATAGTTCCTGTTCCTATATTGTTCATGTTCCAATACTCTTCCTGTTCCTATAATGTTCCTATACTGTTACTGTTCCTGTACGTTTCATGTTTCTATACTGTTCTTGTTCCTATACTGTTACTGTTACAATACTGTTCCGATAATGTTCCTGTTCCAATAATATTCCTGTACTATTCATGTTCCTGTACTATTCATGTCCCAATACTGTTACTATACTGTTCCGGATTCTATAATGTTCCTGTTCCTATACTGTTCCTATACTGTTTTGTTGTAGACTAGAGGAACCTACTATTCATGTCCCTATACGGTTCCTGTTCCTATACTGTTCCTGTTCCTATACTGTTCCTGTTCCTTTACTGTTCCTGTTCCTTATCTGCTCCTATACTGTTCCTCATTCCCATTCATGAGGCATTCTTTATCAAAGATACAAGAGGAGTTCTCCTGAAGGATCTAAGTTCTGAGGGTTCTAAGTTCTTTGGAGTTTATCCTCCATATGTTATCTGTTGTAGACTAGAGGAACCTACTTGTAGACTAGAGGAACCTTCTATACTATTAATGTCCCTAAACGGTTCCTGTTCCTATACTGTTCCTGTTCCTTTACTGTTCCTGTTCCTTTACTGTTCCTGTTCCTATACTGTTTCTATATTGTTACTGTTCCTATACTTGTCCTGTTCCTATACTGATCCTATACTGTTCCTGTTCTAATATTGTTCCAATGCTGTTCCTGTACTATTCCTGTTCCTATACTGTTCCTTTCACTATACTGTTCCTATACTGATCCTATACTGTTACTGTTCCAATACTGTTCCTGTTGCAATACTGTTCCTGTTGCAATACTGTTCCTAGACTGTTCCTGTTCCTATACTGTTCCTGTTCCTTTACTGTTCCTGTTCCTATACTGTTTCTATATTGTTGCTGTTCCTATACTTTCCCTGTTCCTATACTGATCCTATACTGTTCCTGTTCTAATGCTGTTCCAATATTGTTCCTGTACTATTCCTGTTCCTATACTGTTCTTGTTCCTATACTGTTACTGTTCCTATACGTTCATGTTCCTATACTGTTCCTATACTGTTCCTCTTTCCCGTTCTTTATCAAAGATACAAGAGGAGTTCTCCTGAATGATCTAAGTTCTGAGGGTTCTAAGTTCTTTGGAGTTTATCCTCCATATGTCCTTTGTTGTAGACTAGAGGAACCTACTACTACTGCTGCAGGACACTACAGTGTCCATTTGATTTGGTGCAGTAAAGCCCCTGCCCCATTTTATGAAATGGCCCAAAGAAAAATGTACTAAACAAGTCATCACGTTTGAAATAAATATATACAATTATCCAAATTAAAGCACATCAAAGAGGATCAATAACACCTGCTGCAGCCCAATTAAATATAACACTGAGGAGAAAGCAATTAAGGGAAAAGGGACAAATTTATCCTCAATACTAATTAAAGATACTATTGTAGGATAGGATGGGATGCATTGCTCCCAATCAGCTGGTGGTAAAGAAGAGGATATAAAACACACACACACACACAGGAACACATGCATACACACACAAATGTGCACGCTCACATACACACGAGCACGTGAACACACAAACACACACACACAAAAATTGCTCTGTAAGGATCTGAATAATTGTGCTTGTAGTGAAGTATCAGACAGCTGTGTTGGCTGGCTGGGTTAATCATGACTCATCAGGCCTATGTAAGGATGGACGGTAATCAAAATTATGAAAAAAATTATGGAATTATGAAGATTAAAAGTGTCTGCTGAATCTTCACTACACTGCTCCTCTCCTCTTTAATTACTCCTTTCACTGAAACTAAAAAACTGCCAGGACAGACGTTAGAGGGAAACTGTACATGGTAGGAGGGACTTTAGAGGGAAACTTTACATGGTAGGAGGGACTTTAGAGGGACACTTTACATGGTAGGAGAGACTCTAGAGGAACATTTTACATGGTACGAGAGAATCTAGAGGGACACTTTACATGGGTAGGATAAAGTTTAGAGGGAAACTTTACATGGGTAGGGTTGAATTTAGAGGGAAACTGTACATGGTAGGAGGGACTTTAGAGGGAAACTTTACATGGGTAGGAGAGACTCTAGAGGGACACTTTACATGGTAGGAGAGACCTTAGAGGGAAACTTTACATGGGTAGGATAAACTTTAGAGGGAAACTTTACATGGTAGGAGAGACTTTGGAGGGAAACTTTACATGGCAGCAGGGACTTTAGAGGGAAACTTTACATGGTAGGAGGGACTTTAGAGGGGAACTACATGGTAGGAGAGACTTTAGAGGGAAACTTTACATGGCAGGAGGGACTTTAGAGGGAAACTTTACGTGGTAGGAGAGACTCTAGAGGGACATTTTACATGGTACGAGAGACTCTAGAGGGACACTTTACATGGTAGGAGAGACTTTAGAGGGAAACTTTACATGGGTAGGATAAACTTTAGAGGGACACTTTACATGGCAGGAGATACTTTAGAGGGAAACTTCACATGGTAGGAGATACTTTAGAGGGAAACTTCACATGGGTACGATTAACTTTAGAGGGAAACTTTACATAGTAGGAGAGACTTTAGAGGGAAACGTTACATGGCAGCAGGGACTTTAGAGGGAAAATTTACATGGTAGGAGGGACTTTAGAGGGAAACTTTACGTGGTAGGAGGGACTTTAGAGGGAAACCTTACACGTTAACTAAAACAAAAAAGATACAAGAGAAGAAAAAAGAGGAGAAGACAACTAACATAGTTACTGTAGATCTCTAAGACCCAACGATCTAAACGTAGCTACAAATCTATTGGGAGACACAATCCTAACTACACAGGCCATACCTGAGACGAAGTATCGTAGGAAGACAGGAGAAAACTCCACGTAGTCTGAGAGAGCAGGAACACACAAGTCCTTTAACATCATGACAATATACTATACTCTATCTAGCTACCATATTTCTATATTGCTTTATAGCCAAGTGTCTGTTCTATAATCAACATTGAGGAAATTATAAGGAAAACAGTGTGAGAGTAGGGGGTGTGTGTGTGCATGTGCACGTGTGTGTGTACACGCTCGTGTGTGAATCGGTGTAGTTTACAGCCTGCCTTGTAGACCCACAGGTCTAACCTAATGGTGTTGTAGGTGAGAACCACACCAGGTAACAGAGAACATTAGAGAGACAGAGACAGTGTGTTACAGTGCTAACTAGTTCTGCTGCTAGAGACAGAGACAGAGTGTTATAGTGTTAACTAGTTCTGCTGCTAGAGACAGAGACTGTGTGTTACAGTGCTAACTAGTTCTGCCGCTAGAGACAGAGACTGTGTGTTATAGTGTTAACTAGTTCTGCTGCTAGAGACAGAGACAGAGTGTTATAGTGTTAACTAGTTCTGCTGCTAGAGACAGAGACTGTGTGTTACAGTGCTAACTAGTTCTGCCGCTAGAGACAGAGACAGAGTGTTACAGTGTTAACTAGTTCTGCTGCTAGAGACAGAGACTGTGTGTTATAGTGTTAACTAGTTCTGCTGCTAGAGACAGAGACTGTGTGTTACAGTGCTAACTAGTTCTGCTGCTAGAGACAGAGACAGAGTGTTATAGTGTTAACTAGTTCTGCTGCTAGAGACAGAGACAGTGTGTTATAGTGTTAACTAGTTCTGCTGCTAGAGACAGAGACTGTGTGTTACAGTGTTAACTAGTTCTGCTGCTAGAGACAGAGACTGTGTGTTACAGTGCTAACTAGTTCTGCTGCTAGAGACAGAGACTGTGTGTTATAGTGTTAACTAGTTCTGCTGCTAGAGACAGAGACAGAGTGTTACAGTGTTAACTAGTTCTGCTGCTAGAGACAGAGACAGAGTGTTATAGTGTTAACTAGTTCTGCTGCTAGAGACAGAGACAGAGTGTTATAGTGTTAACTAGTTCTGCTGCTAGAGACAGAGACAGAGTGTTATAGTGTTAACTAGTTCTGCTGCTAGAGACAGAGACAGAGTGTTATAGTGTTAACTAGTTCTGCTGCTAGAGACAGAGACAGAGTGTTATAGTGTTAACTAGTTCTGCTGCTAGAGACAGAGACAGAGTGTTACAGTGTTAACTAGTTCTGCTGCTAGAGACAGAGACAGAGTGTTACAGTGTTAACTAGTTCTGCTGCTAGAGTCAGAGACTGTGTGTTACAGTGTTAACTAGTTCTGCTGCTAGAGACAGAGACTGTGTGTTACTCTGTTAACTAGTTCTGCTGCTAGAGACAGAGACTGTGTGTTATAGTGCTAACTAGTTCTGCTGCTAGAGACAGAGACAGAGTGTTACAGTGCTAACTAGTTCTGCTGCTAGAGACAGAGACAGTGTGTTACAGTGTTAACTAGTTCTGCTGCTAGAGACAGAGACTGTGTGTTATAGTGTTAACTAGTTCTGCTGCTAGAGACAGAGACAGAGTGTTACTCTGTTAACTAGTTCTGCTGCTAGAGACAGAGACTGTGTGTTATAGTGTTAACTAGTTCTGCTGCTAGAGACAGAGACAGTGTGTTACAGTGTTAACTAGTTCTGCTGCTAGAGACAGAGACAGAGTGTTACAGTGTTAACTAGTTCTGCTGCTAGAGACAGAGACAGAGTGTTACAGTGTTAACTAGTTCTGCTGCTAGAGACAGAGACTGTGTGTTATAGTGTTAACTAGTTCTGCTGCTAGAGACAGAGACAGAGTGTTACTCTGTTAACTAGTTCTGCTGCTAGAGACAGAGACAGTGTTACAAGGACCTTTTTTCAGTGTGAATAGAGGAAGACATGTTACCAGGAACTTCTTCAGTATGAATAGAATAAGACATTTTACCAGGACCTTCTTCAGTGTGAGGAGAGGAAGACATGTTACCAGGAACTTCTTCAGTGTGAATAGAGTAAGACATGTTACCAGGACCTTCTTCAGTGTGAATAGAGTAAGACATGTTACCAGGAACCTCTTCAGTATGAATTGAGTAAGACATGTTACCAGGAACTTCTTCAGTATGAATAGAGTAAGACATGTTACAAGGACTTTCTTCAGTGTGAGGAGAGGAAGACATGTTACCAGGACCTTCTTCAGTGTGAATAGAGGAAGACATGTTACCAGGAACTTATTCAGTATGAATAGAGGAAGACATGTTACCAGGAACTTCTTCAGTGTGAGGAGAGGAAGACATGTTACCAGGAACTTCTTCAGTATGAATAGAGGAAGACATGTTACCAGGAACTTCTTCAGTGTGAGGAGAGGAAGACATGTTACCAGGAACTTCTTCAGTATGAATAGAGGAAGACATGTTACCAGGAACTTGTTCAGTGTGAGGAGAGGAAGACATGTTACCAGGAACTTCTTCAGTGTGAATAGAGGAAGACATGTTACCAGGACCTTCTTCAGTGTGAATAGAGTAAGACATGTTACCAGGAACCTCTTCAGTATGAATTGAGTAAGACATGTTACCAGGAACTTCTTCAGTATGAATAGAGTAAGACATGTTACCAGGAACTTTCTTCAGTGTGAGGAGAGGAAGACATGTTACCAGGAACTTCTTCAGTGTGAATAGAGGAAGACATGTTACCAGGAACTTCTTCAGTATGAATAGAGGAAGACATGTTACCAGGAACTTCTTCAGTGTGAGGAGAGGAAGACATGTTACCAGGAACTTCTTCAGTATGAATAGAGGAAGACATGTTACCAGGACCTTCTTCAGTGTGAATAGAGGAAGACATGTTACCAGGAACTTCTTCAGTGTGAGGAGAGGAAGACGTGTTACCAGGACCTTCTTCAGTGTGAATAGAGGAAGACATGTTACCAGGAACTTCTTCAGTATGAATATAGAGGAAGACATGTTACCAGGAACTTCTTCAGTGTGAGGAGAGGAAGACATGTTACCAGGACCTTCTTCAGTGTGAATAGAGGAAAACATGTTACCAGGAAGTGGAGTGAGAATGAACGATATAAGAGACATAACGTACATGGAAGGAGAATTGGAAGAGGAGGAAGAGGGGAGATGGAGAGGGGAGGAGAGTATATGAAAAAGAGACAGTACATTCCCAAAAGTATGTGAACATCTGCCCGTCGAACATTGGGTTGGTCCCCCCTTTGCTGCTATAACAGCCTCCACTCTTCTGGGAAGGCTTTTTTCAATAGATGTTGGAACATTGCTGCGAGGACTTGCTTCCATTCAGCCACAAGAGCATTAGTGAGATTGCACGCTGATGTTGGGCGATTAGGCCTGGCTTGCAGTCGGCGTTCCAATTCATCCCAAAGGTGCCCGATAGGGTTGAGTTTAGGGCTCTGTGCAGGCCAGTCAAGTTCTTCTACACCAATCTTGACAAACCATTTCTGTATGGACCTCACTTTGTGCACGAGGCATTGTCATGCTGAAACAGGAAAGGGCCTTCCCCAAACTGTTGCCACAAATATGGAAGCACAGAATCATCTAGAATGTCATTGTATGCTGTAGCTTTAAGATTTCCCTTCACTGGAACTAAGGGCCCTAAGAGGCCCGAACCATGGAAAACAGCCCCAGACCATTATTCCTCTTCCACCAAACTTTACAGTTGGCACTATGCATTGGGGCAGGTAGCGTTCTTCTGGCATTGACCAAACCCAGATTTGTCCGTCTGACTGCCAGATGGTGAAGCGTGATTCATCACTGCAGAGAACGCGTTTCCACTGATCCAGAGTCCAATGGCGGTGAGCTTTACACCACTCCAGCCGACGCTTGGCATTGAGCATGGTGATCTTAGGCTTGTGTGCGGCTGCTCAGAAACCCATTTCATGAAGCTCCCGACTAACATTTTTCTGCTGATGTTGCTTCCAGAGGCAGTTTGGAACTCGGTAGTGTGTGTACGCGCTACGCTCTTCAGCACTCAGCGGCCCTGTTCTGTGAGCTTGTGTGGTCTATCAATACGCTGCTGAGCCATTGTTACTCCTTGACGTTTCCACTTCAATATAACTGCACTTACAGTTGAACAGGGCAGCTCTAGCAGGGCAGAAATTTGACCAACTGACTTGTTGGAAAGGTGGCATCCTATAACGGTGCCATGTTGAAAGTCACTGTGTTCTTCAGGAAGGCCATTCTACTGACAATGTTTGTCTATTGAGATTGCATAGCTGTGTGCACAATTGTATACACCTGTCAGCAACGGGTGTGGCTGAAATAGCCGAATCCATTAATTTGAAGTGGTGTCCACATACTTTTGTATATATAGTGTACGAGAGGGGGGAGTCATGAGAGAGAGAGAGAAAGTTGGACAGTACAGAAAAGAAAGGATGAAAGGAGGAGAAAGAAAGAAGAGGGAAGGAGGAGAGAGAAAGTATTGCTCTCCATGAGAACCCAGCACGTGGGAGGTGTGGGGATGAGAAGAAAAGGGGAGGAGAGAGGGAGGCAAGTGGGAGAGAGATGAAACCCATGGCCTTAGTTTGGTGGTTTAGAGTGTGGGGCCGTGTCCTCTCTGTATTTCTGTACATCAACTGATAACCACTTCAAAGTGGAAGAGAGGGAGAGAGAGAGAGAGTGAGAGATAGAGAGAAACAGAGTGAGAGAGGATAGAGGGAGAGAGAGAGAGGATAGAGGGAGAGAGAGAGGGAGGAAAAGAGAGAGAGAGAGGGAGAGAGAGAGAAAGAGGGAGAGAGATAAATTGATATAGAGAGAGAGAGAGATAGAGGGAGAGAGAAAGAGGGAGAGAGAAAAACGGAGATAGAGAGAGATAGAGAGAAATATAAAAGGAGAGAGAGAGAGGGAGAGAGAATGGCGTAGGGAGGGTGTGAGGGAGAGAGAACACCGTAGGGTGGGTGAGAGGGAGAGGAGAACAGCGTAGGCAGGTTGGGAGAGAGAGAAAACGGCGTAGTGAGGGTGAGA
This sequence comes from Brachymystax lenok tsinlingensis, assembly GCA_030435695.1. Lineage (NCBI taxonomy): Eukaryota > Metazoa > Chordata > Actinopteri > Salmoniformes > Salmonidae > Brachymystax > Brachymystax lenok. The sequence continues at coordinate 12,237,932 of CM059789.1, forward strand.
GGGAGAGAGAACACCATAGGGAGGGTGAGAGGGAGAGAGAACACCGTAGGGAGGGTGAGAGGGAGAGAGAACACCGTAGGGAGGGTGAGAGGGAGAGAGAACACCGTAGGGAGGGTGAGAGGGAGAGAGAACACCGTAGGGAGGGTGAGAGGGAGAGAGAACGTCGTAGGGAGGGTGAGAGGGAGAGAGAACACCGTAGGGAGGGTGAGAGGGAGAGAGAACGTCGTAGGGAGGGTGAGAGGGAGAGAGAACACCGTAGGGAGGGTGAGAGGGAGAGGAGAACAGCGTAGGGAGGGTGAGAGGGAGAGAGAACACCGTAGGGAGGGTGAGAGGGAGAAGAAAATGGTGGGGGAGAGAGAAGGAGAGAGAGAAGAGAGAGGGATGAGCGATGGAGGGATTGAGAGAAAGAAAGAGATGAAGGTCATTGTTGGGAGTCGACCGCAGTGATGGGGATTGTGGGATTGTGGTGCCATTACTAAAATTACACAGTTGGCTTCAACACACACACACACGAGCATGTGCGCGTGCACACACACACACACACACACCCTGAACACATGCCACATCATTATGACCACCATTAGCACTACAGCAACTAGTTAACAGCAAGAACATGAGTGTCACGGTCAAACACTTCCCCCTCCCTCAGGTCTACTCTCTTAGTTCCCCCTCACCACAGGACCCTTCACACCTCCTAATGAGGGGACAGAAATAACCGTTACACTCGGCCCTGTCCAGACACATCCCCAGTCCCACACAGAGTGTCTGACAACACAAACAGGATGTTGGTGTGTGTGCATGCGTGCTGCAGTCAAGACATGCTGTAGTCCTGTAAGGGTGTGTGACTAAACAAGTGACAACTAGTGAGTGACAACTAGTGTGTGTGTGTGTGTGTGTGTGTGTGTGTGTGTGTGTGTGTGTGTGTGTGTGTGTGTGTGTGTGTGTGTGTGTGTGTGTGTGTGTGTGATTTGCCCTCCGGTTCATTCTCAGTCTCAGGGCTGAGAGTCGCCAACTTAATACTTTGTCAAATCCTGTCTCAGCTGTGAAGACATTAGCTATTTAACACTGGCTAAGGCATACGACACGCACACACACACACACACACATACATACAAAGACAGACACACACACACACACACTCACATACATAGACACACACACACACACACACACACACACATACCTAAACACTGAGGGTTGGGTAGGTTACTTTCTAAATATAATCTGTTACAGTGTGACTGTCCTTGTCTATCAGTGTTTTGTGTGGACTCCAGGAAGAGTCGCTTCTGCTTCGGGAAAAGCAGCAAACAAATACCCACTGGGCACACCATGTTATTTCAATGTGGAGAATTGGGTAATATTTGGTACGTACTGTTGAAGTCGGAAGTTAACATACACTTACGTTGGAGTCATTAAAACTCATTTTTCAACCACTCCACAAATTTCTTGTTAACAAACTATAGTTTTGGCAAGTCGGTTAGGACTACTTTGTGCATGACACAAGTCATTTTTCCAACAAATGTTTACAGAAAGATTATTTCACTTACAATTCACTGTATCACAATTCCAGTGGGTCAGAAGTTTACATACACTAAATTGACTGTGCCTTTCAACAGCTTGGAAATTTCCAGAAAATTATGCCATGGCTGTAGAAGCTTCTGATAGGCTAATTGACATCATTTGAGTCAATTGGAGGTGTACCTGTGGATGTATTTCAAGGCATACCTTCAAAGTCAGTGCCTCTTTGCTTGACATCATGAGAAAATCAAAAGAAATCAGCCAAGACCTCCACAAATCAGCCAAATTGTAGACCTCCACAAGTCTGGTTCATGCTTGGGAGCAATTTCCAAACGCCTGAAGGTACCATGTTCATCTATACAAACAATAGTACACAAGTATAAATACCATGGGACCACGCAGCCGTCATACCGCTCAGAAAGGAGACGCGTTCTGTATCCTAGAGATGAACGTGCCTTGGTGCGAAAAGTGCAAATCAATCCCAAAACAACAGCAAAGGACCTTGTGAAGGTGCTGGAGGAAACAGGTACAAAAGTATCTATATCCACAGTAAAACTAATCCTATATCGACATAACCTGAAAGACCGCTCAGAAAGAAGCCACTACTCCAAAACCGCCATAAAAAAAGCCAGACTACGGTTTGCAACTGCACATGGGGACAAAGGTCATACTTTTTGGAGAAATGTCCTCTGGTCTGATGAAACAAAAATAGAACAGTTTGGCCATAATGACCATCGTTATGTTTGGAGGAAAAAGGGGGAGGCTTGCAAGCCGAAGAACACCATCCCAACCGTGAAGCACGGGGGTGGCAGCATCATGTTGTGGGGGTGCACTTCACAAAATAGATGGCATCATGAGGATGGAAAATTATGTTGATATATTGAAGCAACATCTCAAAACATCAGTCAGGAAGTTAAAGCTTGGTTGCAAATGAGTCTTCCAAATGGACAATGACCCCAAGCATACTTCCAAAGTTGTGGCAAAATGGCTTAAGGACAACAAAGTCAAGGTATTGGAGTGGCCATCACAAAGCCCTGACCTCTATCCTTTAGAAAATGTGTGGGCAGAACTGAAAAAGTGTGTGCGAGTAAGGAGTCCTACAAACTTGACGCAGTTACACCAGCTCTGTCATGAGGAATGGGCCAAAATTCACCCAACCTATTGTGGGAAGCTTGTGGAAGGCTACCCGAAACGTTTGACCCAAGTTAAACAATTTAAAGGCAATGCTACCAAATACTAATTGAGTGTATGTAAACTTGATGAAAGAAATAAAAGCTGAAATAAATCATTCTCTCTACAATTATTCTGACATTTCACATTCTTAAAATAAAGTGGAGATCCTAACTGACCTTAGACAGGGAATTTGTACTAGGATTAAATGTCAGGAATTGTGAAAAACTGAGTTTAAATGTATTTGGCGTATGTAAACGGTGTATGTAAACTTCCGATTTCAACTGTACTTTATTCAGTGAGATTCCAACCTATTTTCACCCACTAAAAAGAAAACTTCCAAAAGTGTATTGAATTCCCAATGTGTTATCACTATTCTTTCGAACATCTAAAAACACAACCAACTTCCAATGGAAAATTAATGTCTGATTTTTGGTTTTGCAGTCTCCTAAATGTGTTATCACTGCACTTTCAACCATTTAAAAGCACACCAAAGTTCAAATGGGAATAATGTCAGATATTTTGTTAATTTATACAACAACTTAATGCGTTATCACTGTGCTAACATTAGGCTATTGACTATCTTACAAAAGTAATATTGAATTGTGTTTGGTTGAAAATGCAACCAAATATCAACATTTGAATGAGATATACAGTGCCTTCAGAAAGTATTAAAACTCCTTGAGTTATTCCACATTTTACAGTGGGGCAAAAAAGTATTTGGTCAGCCACCAATTGTGCAAGTTCTCCAACTTAAAAAGATGAGAGAGGCCTGTAATTTTCATCATAGGTACACTTCAACTATGACAGACGAAATGAGAAAAAGAAATCCAGAAAATCACATTGTAGGATTTTTAACTTATTTATTTGCAAATTATGGTGGAAATATACAGAAATACTCATTTTCATAAGTAGTCGTAGAAGCACCTTTGGCAACGATTACAGCTGTGAGTCTTTCTGGGTAAGTCTCTAAGAGCTTTCCACACCTGGATTGTGCAACATTTGTCCATTATTGTTTCCAGATTTCTTCAAGATCTGTCAAATTGGTTGTTGATCATTGCTAGACAACCATTTTCTGTTTTTCCATAGATTTTCAAGTAGATTTAAGTCAAAACTGTAACTCGGCCACTCAGAAACATTCACTGTCTTCTTGGTAAGGAACTCCAGTGTAGATTTGTCATTGGGTTTTAGGTTATTGTCCTGCTAAAAGGTGAATTCATCTCCCAGTGTGTGGTGGAAAGCAGACTGACCCAGGTTTTCATCTTGTATTTTGCCTGTGCTTAGATCCATTCTGTGTATTTTACAATTACAAGCATACCCATAAAATGATGCAGCCACCACAATGTTTGAAAATATGGAGAGTGGTACTCAGTAATGTGTTGTATTAGATTTGCCCCAAACATAACACTCAGGACAAAAAGTGAATTGATGATATATGGTTATATTTAATTTACTCTGTTGAATCTACCCTTGAAATGACTTTGAAAGCAACAGTGAATCTATTTAGTGGAGATTTTCCAACAATCCTCCTCATGATAGCACATTAGTAATAGTTAGTGATACATACCAAAGCTAGGCTTCGTTAAAATCCTGGATGGGAGACCAAAGTTAGGCTTGGTTAAAATCCTGGAAGGGAGACCAAAGCTATGCTTGGTTAAAATCCTGGATGGGAGACCAAAGCTAGGCTTGGTTAAAATCCTGGATGGAAGACCAAAACTAGGCTTGGTTAAAATCCTGGATGGGAGACCAAAGGGTAGCTGTAGATAATCCAGTAGGTAGATAATCCTGTTTCAAAAGTACAAGTTCAACATATTTCATTAAGACATAATCATGTGGTTGAAACGTTACCCTCAAAACAACAGTAGATAACTTTTTGTTTCAAAATCCAATGTATTTTCCACGTAGATTCCATGTCACAATACGTTGACAAATTACATTGAAACAACGTTGATTTAACCAGTTTGTGCCCTGTGGGTGGTTACCTGTCCAAAATTGTAACCAGTAATTTAACTCTTGGATTGCCCAAACGCAGTAATGTAATTGGTATACTTTCCATTACTTTTGGATTTAAGAAGAATTAGAAGAAGATAAAAATGATCAATCAAACGCATTTGGTGTGTCATCACAGTGGTCTCTGATTGGTGGTCATCATTTGGTGTGTCATCATAGTGGTCTCTGATTGGTGGTCATCATTTGGGGGGTCATCATAGTGGTCTCTGATTGGTGGTCATCATTTGGTGTGTCATCATAGTGGTCTCTGATTGGTGGTCATCATTTGGTGTGTCATCATAGTGGTCTCTGATTGGTGGTCATCATTTGGTGTGTCATCATAGTGGTCTCTGATTGGTGGTCATCATTTGGTGTGTCATCATAGTGTTCTCTGATTAGTGGTCATCATTATTGGTGGTCATCATTTGGTGTGTCATCATAGTGGTCTCTGATTGGTGTGTCATCACAGTGGTCTCTGATTGGTGGTCATCATTTGGTGTGTCATCATAGTGGTCTCTGATTGGTGGTCATCATTTGGTGTATCATCATAGTGGTCTCTGATTGGTGGTCATCATTTGGTGTGTCATCATAGTGGTCTCTGATTGGTGGTCATCATTTGGTGCGTTATCTACGTGGTCTCTGATTGGTGGTCATAATTTTGTGTGTCATCATAGTGGTCTCTGATTGGTGGTCATCATTTTGTGTGTCATCACAGTGGTCTCTGATTGGTGGTCACCTTTTGGTGTGTCATCATAATGGTCTCTGATTGGTGGTCATCATTTTGTGTGTCATCATAATGGTCTCTGATTGGTGGTCATCATTTTGTGTGTCATCATAGTAGTCTCTGATTGGTGGTCATCATTCGGTGTGTCATCATAGTGGTCTCTGATTAGTGGTCATCATTTGGTGTGTCATCATAGTGGTCAGATTTACTCGGGTGGAACAAAGTTAAACTTGCACCTTTTTTCAATGCTGAATCAAATGTCATTGAGAAAACAGAAACATCCTTTCTGAATTTAAAAGTAATGCAAGAAGTAATCATCTAGTTTTTCAAATGTATCTGTAAGCTCATTACAATATTTTAGCTGGTAACGTTACTGATTACAGTTTTAAAAAATGTAATCAGATTACATAACTGATTACATGTAATCAGTTACTCCCCAACCCTTCTCTCCTTCTCTCTCTTTCTTACCTAACATGCCCAGCCCTAGGCTCCTCTTTATCAGAGGCACCAGAGTCAGAGCTCTAATGAGGAACTTTATATTCTCTCTCTAACTCTCTCTCGCTCTCTCTGCAATCCATCTCCACACAAACCAGACACCCTAGGGCTAGCAGTCAAGGCCTGGACAAGCTCTCTCTCTTTCAATTCAATTACATTCAAAGGGGCTTTATTGGCATGGGAAACCTAAGTTTACATTGCCCATGCAAGTTCTCTATCTCTCTCTCCTACTCTTGTACAGATGTGGTATTAGTGGTCCAGTCACACATCAGGGGTTTTTGTGTGCTTGTTTGTGTACGTGTGCTTGCATGTGTGTTTGTGTGTCTCCATCCCTCTCTGTCACTCTCTCTGTCTCCCTCTCTGTCTCTCTCTCTCTGTCTCTCTCTCTCTGTCTCTCTCTCTCTGTCTCTCTCTCTGTATCCATCTCTGTTTCTCCCTCGCTTCCCCTCTCTCTCCTGTCATCCTCTGTGTGGCCTTCTGCAGCTTGTTTAATTACTGTCTGGTGGAGGAGAGGAGAAGGCCTGGCTGGTCTGGTCTGTTCTGCTCTTAGAACCACACGTTGATAGATTTGACATTTACAATCTCTCTCATTAATCAGAGAGCTGCCAGAACAGTCAACAGGGTTAGCTACACAGTAAATATACATTAACTACGCACACACACACACACACACACACACACACACACACACACACACACACGCACACGCACACGCACACGCACACAGGTTCTGCAACACTAAACACACATTGTCATATAATAACTACACTACAGAACACTGTCTTTCTGAGGAAAGACATTTCCTTTGTGTGTCTGTGTGTGTGTCTATCTGTGTGTGTGTCTGTCTGCCTGTGTGTATGTGTCTGTCTGTCTGTGTGTCTGTCTGAGTGTCTGTCTGTCTGTCTATCTGTGTGTGTGTGTGTGTGTGTGTGTGTGTGTGTGTGTGTGTGTGTGTGTGTGTGTGTGTGTGTGTGTGTGTGTGTGTGTGTGTGTGTGTGTGTGTGTGTGTGTGTGTGTGTGTGTGTAGCCACCTGAGGGAGAGTAGAACGCTGTGGCTACAGGTATGGGCATGTAGAGACTGAACACAGCTGGATGGGGGGGCTTTGACAACTGTGCTCTGGGGTACCTGTGGGTACTGTGAACTGAATATGGGGTACTGGAAGACTGGCAAGAACCTCCACACTAATATAGACTACTATGAAGAACTAAAGAAGTGGACTAGCAGGAACTACCACACTAATATAGACTACTATGGAGAACTAAAGAAGTGGACTAGCAGGAACTACCATACTAATATAGACTACTATGAAGAACTAAAGAAGTGGACTAGCAGGAACTACCACACTAATATAGACTACTATGAAGAACTAAAGAAGTGGACTAGCAGGAACTACCATACTAATATAGACTACTATGGAGAACTAAAGAAGTGGACTAGCAGGAACTACCATACTAATATAGACTACTATGGAGAACTAAAGAAGCGGAGGTAAAAACAGTAAGCAAGACAGAGGAAGGAGGAGAGGAAATGAAAAGAGTAAGAGTGAGAGAAAGAGGAGCTAGAGGAGAAGGGTAGAGAGGAAGGAGGGAGGGAGAGGAAAGAGAGGAAGAGGAGCTAGAGGAGAAGGGTAGAGAGGAAGGAGGGAGGGAGAGGAAAGACAGGAAGAGGAGCTAGAGGAGAAGGGTAGAGAGGAAGGAGGGAGGGAGAGGAAAGAGAGGAAGAGGAGCTAGAGGAGAAGGGTAGAGAGGAAGGAGGGAGGGAGAGGAAAGAGAGGAAGAGGAGCTAGAGGAGAAGGGTAGAGAGGAAGGAGGGAGGGAGAGGAAAGAGAGGAAGAGGAGCTAGAGGAGAAGGGTAGAGAGGAAGGAGGGAGGGAGAGGAAAGACAGGAAGAGGAGCTAGAGGAGAAGGGTAGAGAGGAAGGAGGGAGGGAGAGGAAAGAGAGGAAGAGGAGCTAGAGGAGAAGGGTAGAGAGGAAGGAGGGAGGGAGAGGAAAGAGAGGAAGAGGAGCTAGAGGAGAAGGGTAGAGAGGAAGGAGGGAGGGAGAGGAAAGAGAGGAAGAGGAGCTAGAGGAGAAGGGTAGAGAGGAAGGAGGGAGGGAGAGGAAAGAGAGGAAGAGGAGCTAGAGAGTGACGTGGAGAACATTAGAGGATGAGAAGAGGTGTGGGAAAGGAGAGATGGTGGACGGAGTGAAGGAGTGATGAGAGAAGGAGAGATTTGATCCTCACCACTCTCACCAGGACAGTCGATGGGTTATGTGATCACTGACAACCAGCACCCATTCAGACAAGGGACTCACCCATTCAGCTGAAAGAGCCTCACACCCATTCAGCTGACAGGGACTCACACCCATTCAGCTGACAGGGACTCACACCCAACAGTCTCACACCTACCCACTGATACAAGCACAGACAGATCAATATTGTGCAACTGGGAAAACAAGGAAAATCAGTTATAATCATGTGAACAGTGTGGTGGAGTAGCTTTGACAGACGTAAAAAGTTCACGACAACAAGAAATAGAGAGCAGTGTGGTCTTTTCTTTTGGTGTAAAAATAACATCATTATATCTTCATCATAGTTAATAATCTGTAGGCTGATGAATAACTAACAATCTAAAGGGGTCAGCTGAAATATCAAAACTCGCCTATAGTCGCATTCAAAGAGGGAGCCCAAAATATCTTTGGAGTTCTACACTGACCGTAGAAAACATTAGGACCCCCTCTCTCAGAACAGCCTCAATTCATCGGGGCATGGACTCTACAAGGTGTCGAAAGCTGCTCACAGGGATGCTGGACCACGTTGACTCCAATGCTTCCCACAGTTGTGTCAAGTTGGCTGGATGTTCTTTGGGTGGTGGACCGTTCTTGATACACACAGGAAACTGTAGGGCATAAAGTTCAGTTCTTGACACACTCAAACCGATGAGCCTGACACCTACTACCATACCCCGTTCAAAAGCACTTAAATACTTACCCTCTGAATGGCACACACACAATAAATGTTTCAATTGTCTCAAGGCTTAAACATCCTTCTTTAACCAGTGGCCACCCCTTCATCTACACTGATTGAAGTGGATTTAACAAGTGACATCAAAAAGGGATCATAGCTTTCACCTGGATTCACCTGGTAAGTCTATGTCATGGAAAGAGCAGTTGTTCCTATTCTTTGTACTCAGTGTAAGTTGGCTTCCTATTGTACCATGCTGTGGACTCTGTGTGCATTACTGAAACGTTTTGATTTATTCTCTCTCTCTCTCTCTCCCCCCCTCTCTCTCCCCCTCTCCCTCGCCCTCTCCCTCTCCCTCTCTTCGTGGTGTGACAGTGCATATGGTGCAGCAACACTGTTTGGCTCCAGAGGTCACACTACCCACGATGCATCTGTAGACGAAGAGATGTGATAGGCTGAGAGGGAGGAGGTATCGACCAGTCAAATCACCCAGTGGTCCTTAGTATTGCTGTCTCCCTTCTCTCTCCCACACTGTCTTTCTCTTTCTAAACTCTCCCTCTCGTTGCTTATAAGACAAGGAAAACAAAGCTTAGTGCAGATCGATTCCATCTATCTATCCCTCTTCTCTTCTGTAGTCTCTCTCTCTCCCTCCCTTCCTCCCTCCATCTCTCAGTGTCTGAGCTAGGGAAGCAGAGCTTAGTGCAGATCAATGGTATAGACTCAGAGCTCCCTTTCTGTCTCTTCCCAGTCTCTGTCTCTTCCCAGTTTCTGTCTCTTCCCAGTCTCTGTCTCTTCCCAGTCTCTGTCTCTTCTCAGTCTCTGTCTCTTCCCAGTCGCTGTCTCTCTCCCACTCTGCCTCCCTATCTCCCTCCCTCTCTGCTCTCTCTGTATGAGCTAGGGAAACAGAGTTTAGTAATGATCAATGGTCTAGACAGATGGTCTAGACTGAAATGGTCTAGATTCAGATGGTATAGACTCATATGGTATAGACTCAAATGGTCTAGATTCAGATGGTCATAGACTCAGATGGTATAGACTCAGATGGTCATAGACAGATGGTCATAGACTCAGATGGTATAGACTCAGATGGTCATAGACTCAGATGGTATAGACTCAGATGGTATAGACTCAGATGGTCATAGACTCAGATGGTCATAGACTCAGATGGTATAGACTCAGATGGTCATAGACTCAGATGGCATAGACTCAGATGGTCATATACTCAGATGGTCATAGACTCAGATGGTATAGACTCAGATGGTCACAGACTCAGATGGTATAGACTCAGATGGTCATAGACTCAGATGGTCATAGACTCAGAGTCCATTTGACTCTCTCTGTCACTCTCCCTCCCTCCCTCCCTCCCTCCCTCCCTCCCTCCCTCCCTCCCTCCCTCCCTCCCTCTTTCTCTGTCTAAGGTAGGAAACCAGAGCTTCAACATCTAGTTGTACCATAGTAGCACTAGGTACGTATACAGTTATGTTCAGTTCACAACTTGGGGAGACCTTATCAAATAAAATAAAATGTTATTGGTCACATACACATGGTTAGCAGATGTTATTGCGAGTGTAGCGAAATGCTTGTGCTTCTAGTTCTGACAGTGCTGCAATATCTAACAAGTAATCTAACAATTCCCCAAAAACTACCTAATACACACACTTCTAAGTAAAGGAATGGAATAAGAATATGTAAATACAAATATATGGATGAGCAATGACCGAGTGGCATAGGCAAGATGCAATAGATGGTATTAAATACAGTATATACATATGAGATGAGTAATGCAGGATATGAAAACATTATTAAAGTGGCATTATTAAAGTGACTAGTGATCCATTCATTGAAGTAGCCAAGGATTTCAAGTCTGTATGAAGGCAGCAGCCTCACTGTGTTAGTGATGGATGTTTAAAACCTGTTCGGGAGCGGCGCAGTGTTTGGAGGTTCGGAGAGTCTGGCGTGTCCAAAGTAAAATGCCTGTTACTCAGGCCCAGAAACAAGGATATGCACATAATTAGTAGTATTGGATTAAAAACACTCTGAAGTTTCTAAAACTGTTAAAACAATGTCTGTGAGTATAACAGAACTGATTTGGCAAGCGAAACCCGAGGAAAATCCATCCAGAAAATCTGATTTTTTGTGATGTCACACTTTTTCCATTGACATGCTATTAAAAGCAGGGGGATCTAGCTCCCAGATTGCAGTTCCTATGGCTTCCACTAGATGTCAACAGTCTTTAGACAAGGTTTCAGGCTTTTATTTTGAAAAACCAAGGAGTAAAAGCTGTTTTTGTCAGTGGACTCAAGAGTGTACTCTTCTCTTTGGCGCGTGTGACTGAGAGCGCACGCTTCGGTTTTTTCCTTTTCTATCGACCAGGATATTATCCGTGTGAAATATTATAGTTTATATACATATTATGGTACCTGAGGATCGATTAGAAACGTTGTTTGGACAAAGTTTATAGATATGCTTTTTACCTTTTCTATGTCCTGTGTATTGAACGAGTGGGGCGGTAGATTTCTGAACAAAACGCGCCAACCAAACTGAGCTTTTGGGACATAAAGAGGGACTTTTTCGAACAAAAGGACCATTTATTGTGTTTCTGGGACCATTTGGATTGCCATCAGAGGAAGATCTTCAAAGGTAAGTGATTTATTTTATCGCTATTTTAGAGTTTTGTGACACCCATGCTGGTTATGTTATTATGCTAATGCAGGAAGTGTGCGGGGCGCTGTCCTCAGACAATCAAATGTCATGCTTTCGCCGTAAAGCCTTTTTGAAAACTGACAACGCTGTGAGATTGCCAAGAAGCAGAGCTGTTGATGACTATGCAACACTTGTATATTGATGATTGTTTAGTAATTAAACTATGGATTTTGAATTTGGCGCCTTACATTTACACTTGTATTTTCATGAATGTTTAATGTTTCTATTTTTGTAATTTGAATTTGGCGCTCTGCATTTTTCCGGATATTGTCGTATTGTCATTGGTGGGTCGCCTGTGACCCACTGCTCCATTTAGCAGTCTGATGGTCTCTCGATCCCAGCTTTGATGCACCTGTACTGACCTCACCTTCTGGATGGGCAGTGGCTCGGGTGGTTGTTGTCATTGATGATATTTTTGGCCTTCCTGTGACATCGGGTGTTGTAGGTGTCCTGGAGGGCTGGTAGTTTGTCCCCGGTGATGCGTTGTGCAGACCGCACCACCCTCTGGAGAGCCCTGCGGTCACGGGTGGAGCAGTTGCCGTACCAGGCGGCGATGCAGCCCGACAGGATGCTCTCAATTGTGCATCTGTGAAAGTTTGTGAGTGTTTTAGGTGACAAGCCAAATTTCTTCAGCCTCCTGAGGTTGAAGAGGCACTGTTGCACCTTCTTCACCACACTGTCTGTGTGTTTTCAGATTTCAGTTTGTCCATGATGTGTACGCAGAGGAACTTAAAACTTTCCACCTTCTCCACTGCTGTCCCTTCGATGTGGATCGGGGGGTGCTCCCTCTAATGTTTCCTGAAGTCCACGATCATCTCCTTTGTTTTGTTGACATTGAGTGAGAAGTTGTTTTCCTGACACCACACTTCAAGTGCCCTCACCTCCTCCCTGTAGGCCGTCTCGTCGTTGCTGGTAACCAAGCCTACCACAGTAGTGTCGTCTGCAAACTTGATGATTGAGTTGGAGGCGTGCATGACCACGTAGTCATGGGTGAACAAGAAATACAGGAGGGAGCTGAGCACACACCCTTGTGGGGCCCCAGTGTTGAGGATCAGCGAAGTGGAGATGTTGTTTCCTACCTTCACCACCTGGGGGCGGCCCGTCAGAAAATCCAGGACCCAATTGCACAGGGCGGGGTTCAGACCAAGGGCCTCAAGCTTAGTGATGAGCTTAGAGGGTACTATGGTGTTGAATTCTGAGCTGTAGTCAATGAACAGCATCCTTACATAGGCATTTCTCTTGTCTAGGTGGGATAGGGCAGTGTGCAGTGTGATGGCAATCGCATCGTCTGTGGACCTATTGGGGCGGTACCCAAATTGAAGCGGGTCTAGGGTGACAGGTAAGGTGGAGGTGATATGATCCTTGACTAGTCTCCCAAAGCACTTCATGATGACAGAAGTGAGTGCTACTGGGCAATAGTCAATTAGTTCAGTTACCTTAGCCTTCTTTGGTACAGGAACAATGGTGGACATCTTGAAGCATGTGGGGACAGCAGGGATAGGGATTGATTGAATATGTCCGTAAACACATCAGCCAGCTGGTCTGCGCATGCTCTGAGTATGCGGCTAGGGATGCCGTCTGGGCTGGCAGCCTTGCGAGGGTTAACACGTTTAAATGTCTTACTCACGTCGGCCAATGAGATGGAGAGCCCACAGTCCTTGGTACGGGCCACGTCGGTGGCACTGTATTATCTTCAAAGTGGGCAAATAAGGTGTTTAGTTTGTTTGGAAGCAAGACGTCGGTGTCCGTGACATGGCTGGTTTTCTTCCTGTAGTCCGTCATTGTCTATAGACCGTGCCACATACATATCGTCTCTGAGTCGTTGAATTGCGACTCTTTGTCTCTATACTGACATTTTACTTGTTCGATTGCCTTGTGGAGGGAATAACTACACTGTTTGTATTCAGCCATATTCCCAGCCAACTTTCCATGGTTAAATGTGGTGGCTCGCACTTTCAGTGTTGTGCGAATGCCGCCCTCTATCCACAATTTCTGGTTGTTTGGGTTTTAATAGCCACAGTTATAATAGCCACAACATCTCCTATGCACTTCCTTTTAAACTCACTCACCGAGTCAGCGTATAAATCGTTATTATTCTCTGAGGCTACCCGGAACATGTCCATGTGTGATCAAAACAATCTTGAAGCGTGGATTCCGATTGGTCAGATCAGCGTTGAATAGTCCTTGTCACGAGTACATCCTGTTTGAGTTTCTGCCTATAGGAAGGGAGGAGCAAAATGGAGTCGTGGTCAGATTTGCCGAAGGGAGGGCAGGGGAGCGCATTGTATGCATCGCGGAAGTTAGAGTAGCAGTGATCCAGAGTTTTGCCAGCGCAAGAATTACAGTCAATATGCTGGTAGAATTTAGGTTGTCTCAGATTTGCTTTGTTAAAATCCCCAGCTACAATAAATGCAGCCTCAGGATATATGGTTTCCAGTTTGCATAAAGTCCAGTGAAGTTTCTTGAGGGCCGTCGTGGTATCGGCTTGAGGGGGGACGGCTGTTACAATATACACGGCTGTGACAATAACCGATGAGAATTCTCTTGGCAGATAATATAGTCCTTGAGACCATATGAGACGTTATGAGACCTTATGAGACTGCAGGAGACCTTATGAGACCTTATGAGACTGTATGAGACCATATGAGACCGTACGAGACCTAATGGGACCTAATGAGACCTTATGAAGACAATTTAGAGTGTGAATGAGTGAGAGTGGGTATGATGGTGTTTGTCTGTGAGGTGAAAGTAGAGTTAGGAGAGACGGTAGGAGCTAAGACACTTCCGTACAGCTAGATCAAACCAAGGGCATATATACAGTACAGTCAAGCCACCAAATACACTACATAGTAGGCAGGCTTGATTACCAGGCTTGCTTGATTGGTAGGCTTGATTACCAACAACGACGAGACGGCCTACAGAGAGGAGGTGAGGGCCCTTGGAGTGTGGTGTCAGGAAAATAACCTCTCACTCAATGTCAGCAAAACAAAGGAGATGATCGTGGACTTCAGGAAACAGGAGAGGGAGCACCCCCCTATCCACATCGAGGGGACAGTAGTGGAGAGGGTGGAAAGTTTTAAGTTCCTCGGTGTACACATCACAGACAAACTGAATTGGTCCACCCACACAGACAGCGTGGTGAAGAAGGCGCAACAGCGCCTCTTCAACCTCAGGAGGCTGAAGAAATTCGGCTTGTCACCAAAATCACTCACAAACTTTTACAGATGCACTATCGAGAGCATCCTGTCGGGCTGTATCACCGCCTGGTACGGCAACTGCTCCGCCCACAACCGTAAGGCTCTCCAGAGGGTAGTGAGGACTGCACAGCGCATCACCGGGAAACCTACCTGCCCTCCAGGACACCTACACCACCCGATGTCACAGGAAGGCCAAAAAGATCATCAAGGACAACAACCACCCGAGCCACTGCCTGTTCACCCCGCTATCATCCAGAAGGCGAGGTCAGTACAGGTGCATCAAAGCTGGGACCGAGAGACTGAAAAACAGCTTCTACCTCAAGGCCATCAGACTGTTAAACAGCCATCACTAACATTGAGTGGCTGCTGCCAACATACTGACTTAAATCTCTAGCCACTTTAAACATAGGAATTGGATGTAACAAATGTATCACTAGCCACTTTAAACAATTTTGTATATAATGTTTACGTATCCGACATACTCATATCAAATGTATACACTGTACTCTAAACCATCTACTGTATCTTGCCTATGCCGTTCGGCCATCGACCCAAATCTCTAGCCACTTTAATAATTATAACTGGATGAAATAATGTATCACTAGCCACTTTAAACAATGCCATTTATATAATGTTTACATATCCTACATTACTCATCTCATATATATATATATATATATATATATATATATATATATATATATATATATGTGTATATACTGTACTCCATACCATCTACTGCATCTTGCCTATGCCGGTCAGCCATCGCCATCCATATATTTATATGTACATACTCGTATTCATTCCTTTACTCTTGTGTGTATAAGGTAGTTGTTGTGAATTTGTTAGATTACTTGTTAGATACTACTGCATGGTCGGAACTAGAAGCACAAGCATTTCGCTACACTCGCATTAACATCTGCTAACCATGTGTATGTGACAAATAAAATTTGATTTGATTTACATAATACCTCCCTATGCATGTTCGGTATATGGGGAGTAACCCTAGCCATCCATCAATCCATGGAGGCCCGGTCCAGACACCCACCTTGCCTGTTGTACTCATCTGCCTTGTGGTGCACCAGATCAGCCACAGTGCAGCCCCCGTAGACAAGCCTCTGGTCGTGGTGGTCGAAGGCCTTGAGCGTCTCACTGGAGCTGTAAGACTTCTGAGTGGTCACGCGGCACTCCTCTGTGTCCAGGGAAGAAGTGGTGTACTGGGGGTCTTTACCACAATGAGCCCTGGTCAGAGAGCGCTGCTGGTGCTGCTGCTGCCCCCGACGGTCCTTTAGATCCATGCCGGGAGAGGGGGAGGAAGGGGGGTAGAGAGACAGGGAGGAAGTTTTGGAGGCCTCCTAGAGGAGTGTGACAGTCAGACTCGTCTTCAGTCACCTAGAGGAAATGAGGGGGAGAAACATGTCAGAATGAATGAATGAATGAATGAAAAGAGAGGCCATTATATGAGTAATCTAGGTAGTACCAGTAAAATACATTTTGCGAGGTAGAAAGCAGATATTTGGGGAGGAAGAGAAGGTATTTTTAAGAAATGGGTCTATTAAAGGCTATTTTAAAACAATAGAGAATGAACACAGAGAACGATGATGTTCTGCGGATGATAGAAAGAACTGTCAGTGCTGTCAGCCCTATAGGCACTAGTCAATAGTAGTGCACTACAAAGAGAGAGAGCGAGAGAGAGAGAGAGAGAGAGAGAGAGAGAGAGAGAGAGAGAGAGAGAGAGAGAGAGAGAGATGAGAAAAGGGCAACCAGTGAAGAACAAACACCAATATAATTATAACGCATATTTATGTTTATTTATTTTCCCTTTTGTACTTTAACTATTTACACATGATTACAACACTCTATATAGAAATAAGTCTTTATTCTTTTGGAACTTTTGTGAGTTTTTAATATTTTGGATTGTTTATTTCATCTTTGTTTATTATCTATTTCACAGCAGGTGTAGAGAGCAACATGAAGGACATATCATGAGAGGAGAAATTACTTGAGGGCCTCGCCAGTCTCTCCCTCATTATCACAGGCACAACCAATCCTAATCCCCCAGAGGCTACACAGGATACTCTCTCTCTCTCTCTCTCTCTCTCTCTCTCTCTCTCTCTCTCTCTCTCTCTCTCTCTCTCTCTCTCTCTCTCTCTCTCTCTCTCTCTCTCACACACAAACACACGCACGGAGGACGCAAGATAAAATGTATAAAATACTATCTCAAACAAGCAACAGCTGAACCACACAACACCTAACAGACACACACGTGCACAGTACAGCCCAAAGTAGTGATTCCCAGATAAAAACACACAATTGCCTGTCAAAGGGTTATTCCCCCTCCAGCTTTAATCAACAGCATTGCATGTAATACATTAAATACAGTCTGATCACATCCTGGTGATGTAGATGAACTATGATCCTGTGTGATGTGACACTAATACAGCATGTTATTAGAGCAGTAGCCTAAAGCACTGCTTTACATTATGCTGGTTCAAGATCAAACAACCACAGTCAACATTCAGATCACATGTAGGTTGTGTTACGTATGTCTCTTTAAATCTGCATAATCCCATAACGTTTTACTGATGGTTATCTAAGGAATGTTTTCAGCTACAGAGCCCAGCCCCAGTCAAGTCCATAGCCAGCAGTAAAGACATAGTCCATAATTGTCATATCAAGGTAATAATAGCAAACAAAGTCCAGGCAATAGCCAGATTTAGAACATATAAGGCAGAAACAAAAACACACAATAAAGCTTATAATTGCCTCACCAACTGGCTAATTACCGGCAATGAGAAAAAAAAGTAATGAAATCTTTTTACGTTGCATGTTGGAATATACAAGGATGGAAGTCCTCTGCTTTTGGGGTAAAGAGCAGAAACCCAGACTTCCTGAAAGAAATTGATGATGTTGATATTGTAATACTACAGGAAACATGGTGCAGAGGTGATGTTTCCACTGGCTGTCCACTAGGTTATAGGGAGATAATCATACCATCCACTAAATTAAAAGGAGTCAGACAGGGCAGAGACTCAGGGGGAATGCTAATATGGTATAAATCAGAAATAATTAATTCAATCGAATTGATCAAAACAGGAGAATTCTTTATCTGGTTAAAAATCAACAAGGAGGCTATCTTAACAGATAAAAATGTCTTCCTCTGTGCCACATACATTCCCCTGTCAGAGTCACCCTACTTCAATGAAGAGAGTTTCTCCATTCTAGAGGGGGAGATTAGTCACATTCAGGCCCAAGGCAACGTACTGGTCTGTGGAGACCTGGATGCTAGAACAGCAGAAGAACAAGACACTATTAACAGTCATGGGGACAAACACCTACCAGGAAGCAACAACCTTTCCCTCCCCACATACCCCCCCCAGAAACAACTATGACAAAGTGAAAAACACAACTGGAGTACAGCTGGTGAAGCTCTGTTGAACACTGGGTCTGTACATAGTAAATGGTAGGCTGAGAGGGGACTCTTTTGGTAGGTACACCTACAGCTCATCCCTTGGCAGCAGCACTGTAGACTACTTCCTCACCAACCTAAACCCAGAGTCTCTCAGAGCCTTCACAGTCAGCCCACTGACACCTCTCTCAGACCACAGTAAAATCACAGAGCCTTCAGTCAGCCCACTGACACCTCTCTCAGACCACAGTAAAATCCCAGTGTATCTGAGAAGAGCGGAACCCAACCATGAAGCATCACGGCCCAATAAATGACATGGTGCTAAACAGGCATATAGATGGAGTGCAAACAGTACAGACATCTACAAAAAAGCAATTAGTTGCCAAAAAATACAATCTCTCCTGGACAACTTTTTAGCCTTAACATTCTCCTACAGCAATGAAGGTGTAAATTTGGCCATTTGGAACATAAACTTTATATTTGACAAATTAGCCTCCTTGGCTAATCTAAAGAAGCATAAGAGGAAACCAAAAATAACAGATAATGAAAAATGGTTTGATAATGATTGCAAAAATCTAAGAAAGTAATTGAGAAATATATCATATCAAAAACACAGAGAAACAGACAACAAAAATATACGCCTTCAATATGGGGAAACACTGAAGCAAGCAATACAAACACACCCTAAGAACAAAAAAGGTTCAGCACATTAGAAATCAGCTGGATGGAATTGAGGAATCCATAGAATCAAACCACTTCTGGGAGAATTGGAATAAATTAAACAAACCTCATCATGAGGAATTGGCTATCCAAAATTGGGATATGTGGAGAAATCACTTTGCAAACCTCGACAGCAATATAACAAAGAGCCCAGAACAAAAAGATATACAAGAAAAATTACAAATCCTTGAATCAGCAGTCAAAGACTATCAGAATCCTGTGGATACCCCAATTACAGAAGAAGAATTATTGGAAAAACTATGCACTCTCCAACCCCAAAAGGCCTGTGGTGCTGATGGTATTTTAAATGCAATGATCAAATTAACAGACCACAAATTCAAATTGGCTATACACAAACTCTTCAACATTATCCTCACTGCAGGTATTTTCCCTGATATTTGGAACCAGGGATTGATCACACCAATCTATAAAAATGAAGACACATTTGACCCAAATAATTACATTGAAATTTACGTTAACAGCAACTTGGGGAAAATTCTCTGCAGTATTATAAATAGCAGATTACATAATTTCCTTGACGAGCCAAATATGTGTCCTCCTGCCACAACCTGAGGGACAGCCAGTGAAAAGTGTAATGTAATGTCAATAATATTTCCCGTTTTGTAATGTGTCTCTCAGTCATGTTGACACTGGTATACTACCATCGCTTTACAGTTTTTTATAGTCGCTAGGACACATTTCTCAATACTTAGGTCACTTTTTCAAAACTCTTCACACAGTGAGCACAACAGAAGTATATGTGGGCTAAACTGTGGATCATTTATCATTGCTTTGGCACAAAATGCATTCAATGACTACATCTTTCAAATTACATTAACTCTTTTCTCACTTCGACACAACAACCGCCAAAACTCTGTGTACCTACAGGCCAATTTGCACATGCTTATATACTGTTTTCAAAACTGTTAAACTTATGTTCAAAACAATAACATAATACAAAACTGAATAAGACAGCAATTTGCTACATTTCTACAGTAATATTTTAATGAAATATATTTTAAATCTTAAAATTAAATGCTATAAAAACAATTGGACAATTGGACCAACCACAGCTGATTCTCATTGTAGATGAACATCTACACAGGTGTTACTCTTTCAATTTCATTACAAAAGGAGACAACTGCTGAATAGTTTTGTATTGTGATGTAAACATGGACCCAGCCAGAAATAGAGAAGTGGCTGAAAGAGGAAGAAGAGTGGCTGGGAGGGGGCGAGGAATACGTATGCGTGGTGGAAGAAGAATAAGAGGAAGATCAAGAGCTGTAGTCTAAGATGAGATCAGAGCTACTGTAATTGATCATGTACTAAATCATGGTCTCTCAATGAGAGAAGCTGGTCAGAGAGTGCAGCCAAATTTGCAACGCTCAACAGTGGCATCTATTGTTAGAGTTTTCCGGCAAACCAACAGGTAACTTGTATTCTGCAAGAGCATATGACTGAGTTGCACATTACAGAAGTAAATAGACTTGTGTGTAATTGCTTTTGCATTTCTGCTTAGGACTCAACGGTTACCTCACACAGGTGGGAGAGGAAGGATGCTCACTGATGTGCAGGAAACTGCCATTGTTGATATGGTCATCAGAAACAATGGCATAAAACTCACTGAGATTCGAGACAGAGTCTTGGCAGACAACGTTACTTTTGCAAATATTCACAGTGTAAGCATAACAACTATTTCTAGAGTCCTGAAAAACATCAGGTCAGGATGAAACAGTTGTACACTGTGCCTTTTGAGAGGAACTCTGAACATGTCAAGCAACTCAGGAACCAATATGTCCAGGTAAGATCACAATAAAATACAGAACTGTTTTTACTGTAAACAAAACCAAACACACACAAAGACATATTTTTAGGTAATGTTTACTACTGTAACAGCTTATGTTGCCTTGTGGATTTATTTTAGAGAGTCATGGAGATTGAAGGCAGGCAAACACCCCACATTTTCATCTTTGTGGATGAGGCGGGTTTCAACTTGGCCAAAACACGGCGACGAGGGAGGAATGTGATTGGGAAGAGAGCCACAGTGGATGTCCCGGGCCAGAGGGGTGCCAACATCACAATGTGCGCAGCAATATCCACTGATGGACTGCTGTTACACAAACCACTAATTGGGCCATACAACACTGAACGTCTCCTTGCGTTCCTGCATGATCTCTATGGAAGGGTTGTGCTAGGTGAGGAAAGGGATGCAGAGAGAAGAAATCAGCCAACATTTATAATTGTATGGGACAATGTGGCATTTCACCACTCCCGTGCAGTCACTGAGTGGTTTGCAGCCCATCCCAGAATGGTGTCACTTTTCCTCCCACCTTACTCGCCATTCCTCAACCCCATAGAGGAATTATTTTCCTCATGGAGGTGGAAGGTTTATGACCACCATCCACATGATCAAATGTCCCTCCTGGATGCAATGAATGCTGGATGCCTGGACATATCAGCAGAAGATTGCCAGGGATGGATCAGGCATGCCAGAAGATTCTTTCCTAGGTGTATTGCCCTAGATGACATAAGATGTGATGTGGATGAGAACCTGTGGCCAAATGGAGAAGACCGAGTAGATTAGCATTACTATTGTATCTGTATCAGTTGATGGTGTGTATACAACCTCTTGTATTTTGGAATTACTCACTGCAAAAAAATAAAAAATAAAAGACATAAAATATATTGAAGCATTCTGCATCATGTCTGATTCATTCCAGTAACATATATTGCAGTGAATTATAAACAGAGATGTGTCCTTGTTTTACACAAGAAAACATTGTATAATGCTACATGTTGTTAGTGTTTTTAGGTCATTGTTTTGTGGGTGACAAAGTGTGTTTGTTGGCTGTCAACCTTTGCTAGTGTTGTGGAAGAATGTGTTGATTTGAGACATGTATGAAGTGATTTGGTAGTTTTAGTGCATTTTGAATGTGAAATGAACTGCTGTGCCGAGCTGAAAGTTGGTTAGGAGAACTGTGTGAAGAGTTTTGAAAAAGTGACTTAAGTATTGAGAAATGTGTCCTAGCGACTGTAAAAAACTGTAATGTATTGTTGTTCTCATTAATACTGTTGTTGTAGTTGTTGTTAATGCTAATCCCATGTCCACTACTACTACTATTAATATTGCTGTTGGTCCCACCATTTATTTAGATATATATTTTATATATATATGTATTTATCTTTTTTTATATATGTATACTTTGACAATGTAAGTAATAATGAACTTGCCATGTCAATAAAGTCAATTGAATTGAAGAGAGAGAGAGAGAGAGAGAGAGAGAGAGAGTGTGTGTGTGTGTGTGTGTGTGTGTGTGTGTGTGTGTGTGTGTGTGTATATGTGAGATAGCAACAAGGCAGGAAAGAGAGGCCAAGGAGGTGAGGACAGAGAGGGAGAGAGAGAGAGAGAGAGAGAGAGAGAGAGAGAGAGAGGAAGAGGGAGAGAGGAGAAGAGCGAGGGAGAGCAAGGGAGAGAGAAGGAGAGTGAGGGAGAGCAAGGGAGAGAGAGAGGGAGAGAGGTAAAGATGGTTAGAGGGATGGAGGAGGGGCATAGTGGAATATCAGGGATAGGATATCCATCAAATCCCACCCACAGTTGTGTCTTTCTCAAGGTCCGATATAAACACACGCTTTGTACACGAAACAGACACGCTAGAAACCATGTTGACAGCACCCAAACAGGGCCACAGAATTCCATTCATCAGACTTAATAACTTATCGTCCTGATTAATGCCTTGTCATGCAGAATAAAAACACTAGAACACAAACACACACACAAAGGATGGATGGAAAGAGGGATGGAGGAGAGATGGAAGGAAGGACGTACGGAGAAGAGGAGTGAGACGACATTGACGAGAATAGGCTTGAACATGAAATGCAGACAGAATGAGAAAGGTAATTGGAGACTGATAGCAGGGTGGACAGAGGAGGAATCTGGGTAATATAATGGCTTTTTGTGCAAAAGAAACATTGAGGAGGATGAAAAGACACCTAACGAAGGGACAGAAATAACCGCTACACTCGGCCCTGTCCAGACACATCTACAGTCCCATGCCGAGTGTTGGTGTGGACGTTGGTGTGTGTGTGTGTGGTGGATAAAGTTGCCTACAGAGTACAACAAGTCTCTAAACACATCTGTTAGCTGTCTGACTCTGATTGAATAATGGCGGAAGTAACAAATAATAATAACCTCCACATTGAAACAGAATAGAGCACCTCAACATTCGCTCTGTCTCCTTTGTTTAGGTTATATTGGTTGGAGTTGTCGTAATTTTTTATTTGAGAGGAATTTAAATAACAAAAACACAAGAACCCTGTTACCGGGAAAGGCTGTGAATTGTGGGTAAAAGCATTTGGCTTCAACTATCTGCTGTTGTCTGTTGTTACCGTAGAAATGAAGTTGTTTTCTGACTGTTCTGAAAGAGAGAAACAAGAAAGAGAGAGAGAAAGAGAAGGAGAGAGAGAGAGAGACAGAGAGAGAGAGAGAGAGAGAGAGAGAGAGAGGGCGTGAGAGAGAGAGAAATGGAAAAAGTGAGAGAGTGATTCCTGTTGTGTAATGAACACGATGGGAGACAGAGAGCTGGTTTCAAGCGCAGGGCGCAGCAGGTGTTTGTTGGTGAACGACCACAAGAGGAGGCAGGTATCTGGGTCCAGGGGCAGGCAGGCAGAAGGTCATACACAGGTGGTCCAAAAAGGCAACAGTACAGGCAGGGAAAAGGCTAGTAACGTCATCCAGGAGATCAGGCAATAGGTAGTTAACAGGAAATCCAATTGGCTAAAGTGCAGGCAGGGCAAGGAATAGGAAAAAGGTGTCATTAGTGAGGCAGGCAAAAACGATCATACACGGGAGGATTAAATTACAGGAAACCCAGCGCTCCAAATAGAAGTGTGTCACAAACAAACAATACCTCACAATGATGGGGTGCAAAGAACTGAACTACATAGTGTGTGATAATGACATACAGGTGTGTGAACAGGTGATCAGAATTCAGCATTTTGGGATTTGGAGAGTGAGCTGCGTTCAGGGGATCTATGTGTTTGAGAGTGTGATCTGGAAACAGACGTTGCATGTTGACTCCTGTTCAATTAAACATAAGGGTAACTCTGGGAGATGTATTTTCTCTGCTAAACAGCACAGACCTCTGATAAAAGCCCTTATTTCTCATCACAATATTTTGTAGAACTGCTAAGCTATTTGGGAGAAGATAGACCTTATTTATGAATATCAAAAGTAAACAGACATAAACTGTGTTGCACGCAACGCAATTACCAACTGAAAACCAGTCTCTAATGTCTTCCCTTGTATAGCTGTTATCGTTGACCACTTTCCCTTTCAACCTAAGAGAGAACTCTAACTAAAAGTACACCTCCTGTACAGAGGAAGCCATGTGGAGTTTTTCTGTCTGTCTTACTGTCAGTCTGACTGACTGCTATCTGAGTGATCTGGAAACACACACACACACACACACACACACACACACACACACACACCAGCCATGGCTTAGGTTCAGCTGGAAACTGGTGTCCATGTTGGATCCAAGAGGAGCCTACTGTGCCAAATGAGAAGAGAAGCAGCAAACAGCGAACATCACACACCACAGGAAACAGACTAGAGAGCTATCAACCCCACACACCACAGGAAACAGACTAGAGCGCTATCAACCTCCCACACCACAGGAAACAGACCAGAGAGCCATCAACCCCACACACCACAGGAAACAGACCAGAGAGCTATCAACCTCACACACCACAGGAAACAGACCAGAGAGCTATCAACCTCACACACCACAGGAAACAGACCAGAGAGCTATCAACCCCACACACCACAGGAAACAGACCAGAGAGCTATCAACCTCCCACACCACAGGAAACAGACCAGAGAGCTATCAACCCCACACACCACAGGAAACAGACCAGAGAGCTATCAACCTCACACACCACAGGAAACAGACCAGAGAGCTATCAACCTCCCACACCACAGGAAACAGACCAGAGAGCTATCAACCCCACACACCACAGGAAACAGACCAGAGAGCTTATCCTTAGAACTATCATTCCTCCTCTCATCCTCTCTTTCTCTCACTTCTCCCCTCACTATCCTCCTCTCATCCTCTCTTTCTCTCACTTCTCCCCTCACTATCCTCCTCTCATCCTTTCTTTCTCTCACACTATCCTCCTCTCATCCTCTCTTTCTCTCACTTCTCCCCTCACTATCCTCCTCTCATCATTTCTTTCTCTCACACTATCCTCCTCTCATCCTCTCTTTCTCTCATTTCCCTCTCTCCCTGCCTCCCACTCTCCCTCATTCACTCCCTTCTTCTCTCAGTCTCCTCTCGCCTGTAAGGCCGGCGACACTTATACTCACACACATCCTCTGTCGCTGATACACACACGCACGCACACGTGCACAGTGGCGGTGAGAGGGCTTCACGGCAGAGCCAAGGTGCAAACACACTAGGTAATTACACCACAGCTCAGAGAGGCTGATAGGAAGAACAGGGCCAAGACGAGAATAAGCTCTGAGCGTAAGAGGGGAGCGGAGATAGGGAGGGAGGAAAAGAGAGGAGAGGACGGAGGAGAGGAGGGAGGGAGATGAGAGGAGGGAGAGGAGAGGAGAGAGAGGAGAGGATGGAGGAGAGGAGGGAGGGAGATGAGAGGAGGGAGAGGAGAGAGGAGAGAGAGGAGAGGACGGAGGAGAGGAGGGAGGGAGATGAGAGGAGGGAGAGGAGAGGAGAGAGGAGAGAGGAGAGAGAGGAGAGGACGGAGGAGAGGAGGGAGGGGAGAGAGGAGAGAGAGGAGAGGATGGAGGAGAGGATGGAGGAGAGGAGGGAGATGAGAGGAGGGAGAGGAGAGGAGAGAGGAGAGAGAGGAGAAGAGAGGAAGGAGGAGAAGAGGGAGGAGAGAAAAAGGGCAGGTCACAGATGGCTTCTCTACTGAACAAAAATATAAACGCAACAAGTAAAGTGTTGGTCACATTTTTCCTGAGCTGAAATATGCAAAAAAATATTATTTCTCAAAAATGTTGCGCACAAATTTGTTTACATCCCTGTATATGAGCATTTCTCCTTTGCCAAGATAATCCATCCACTTGACAGGTGTGGCATATCAACAGTGGTGGAAAAAGTACCTGAATGTCATACTTAATAGAAAGTCACCCAGTAAAATATTACTTCAGTAAAAATCTAAAAGTAATTTGCAAAAATATAAAATATAATTTCAAAAATATACTTAAGTATCAAAAGTAAAAGTTAGGATACCAGACGGCACAATTTTCTTGTTTTTTTATTTACGGATAGCCAGGGGCACACTCCAACACTCAGACATAATTTACTAATGAACCATTTGTGTTTAGTGAGTCCGCCAGATCAGAGGCAGTAGGGATGCTAGCCATTCAAAATGTAACGAATACTTTTGCGTGTCAGGGAAAATGTATGGAGTAAAAAGTACAATATTTTCTTTAGGAATGTAGTGAAGTAAAAGTTGTCAAAAATATAAATAGTAGAGTACAGATACCCCCAAAAACGACTTCAGTAGTAATTAAAAATATACTTAAGTACTTTAAACCACTGCATATCAAAAAGCTGATTAAATAGCATGATCATTACACAGGTGCACCTTGTGCTGGGGACAATAAAAGGCCACGATAAATTGAGCAGTTTTTTCATACAACACCATACCACAGATTCCTCATGTTTTGAGGGGAGCATGCAACTGCTCTTGCCAGAGAATTTAAGGTTGATTTCTCTACTATAAGCTACCTCCAACATCGTTTTAGAGAATTTGGCAGTATGTCCAACCGGTCTCACAACCGTAGACCACGTGTAACCACGCCAGCCCAGGACCTCCACATCCGGCTTCTTCACCTGCAGGTTCGCTTGAGACCAGCCACCCAGACAGCTGATGAACCTGAGGAGTAGTTCTGCCTGTAATAAAGTCCTTTTGTGGGGAAACACTAACTCTGAATTGCTGGGCCTGGCTCCCAAGTGGGTGGGCCCACCCATGGCTAAGCCCCTGCCCAGTCATGTGAAATCCATATACTAGGGCCTAATGAATGTATTTAAATTGGCTGGTTTCCTTATATGAACTATAACTCAGTAACATAATTGAAATTGTTGCCTGTTGCGTGTATATTTTGGTTCATTATATATTAAACAAACAATAAAAATTAGAAAGAGAGAAAGATCAGGGGGGCTGAGAGGGAGAGAGGAAAAAGTATTAGAGAAAGAGAGAGAGAGAGAGACAGAAAGAGAGAAGGAGAGTGAGATAGAATAGGAGAGAGAGGGAGAGTGCTTGTACAGCCCCACAACCTGTGAACTAAGAACTAACAGTGATAAACACCCAGTAGGTCAGACAAACGTTGCAGAGGAACCAGCAGTGAATTATTAGAACAATACACTCCTGATAGACCCCTTGTCTCTCTGCTGCCTACACCCAGGGTGAGGACTAAAGATTAATAACTCAGAGTCACACACACACACCCAAACACACACCCACACACACATACAGCGTGCTCAGTGTCAGGACTTGACATTCTTACCATCTGTCGTGTCGAATATTTAAATGTGCAATAAATGCCAGTGGGGACAGGCAATGACTTCGTCTAATTAACGCCTGCCAGAGGTGACACGCCAAGGGGTTAGGGTGGAAGGAGGGAGAGAAGGAAGGTGGGAGGTGTGTGTGTGTGTGTGTGTGTGTGTGTGTGTGTGTGTGTGTGTGTGTGTGTGTGTGTGTGTGTGTGTGTGTGTGTGTGTGCGTGTGTAAATGATTGAGTAGGTTGTTACGACGAGGAAACACAGCGGACGTGCCACACAGACACTCTGCAATTTAGAAATACTTTGTGCACTGACTGACAGACTAACACACACACACAGCATAACAACAGCTATAGGGCCGGTTCACCCTGGATCAGTGAATAAATGCCAGCAGAGACACTTCATCCAGCTGAAATGTCAGAGAGAGAGAGAGAGAGAGAGAGAGAGAGAGAGAGAGAGAGAGAGAGAGAGAGAGAGAAAGAAATAAAGAAAGAGAGAGGGGAAGGGGGTGAGGAGAGAGTGATGAAAGATGGAGGGACTGAGTGTGTGTGTGTGGAGCACAGTCACCGAAGGGCTTTTGAGAACAATCCAAACCACACACACACACACACACACACACACACAGACACAGACACACAAACCCACACACTCCAAACCCATTATATTCTATATAAAAACCCTGTGATAAACACATGGAGGCTGAAAAGCTCACTTCAAAATGAGAGCAGGTCAATGTACAGGAAGCCTGATAGTCTGCTGTGGGTTCACACTCTCTTTCCTCTTCTTCTTCTGCTCTCGCTCTCCATTTCCTGCATAACTCTCCTTCCTTTCTCTCTCTCTGTTTATCTACATGTCCCTCTGTTTGCCATCATTCCTCTCTCACTCCATCTTTGCTACCTCTCTCCCTCCCCCTCCTCTCCCTCCTCTCCTCCCTCCCTCTCCCTCCCCCCCTCCTCCCCCTCCTCTCCTCCCTCCCTCTCCCTCCTCTCCCTCCCTCCCTCCCTCCTCTCCCTTCTCTCCCCTCTCTCCCTCCTCTCCCTCACCTCCCTGGTCAGTCAGTCAGTACGTCTGGTTAGTCAGACAGTCAGTCAGTCAGTATGTCTGGTCAGTCAGACAGTCAGTCAGTATGTCAGTCAGTATGTCTGGTCAGTCAGTCAGTCAGTATGTCTGGTCAGTCAGTCAGTCAGTATGTAGGGTCAGTCAGTCAGTCAGTATGTCTGGTCAGTCAGTCAGTCAGTATGTAGGGTCAGACAGACAGTCAGTCAGTATGTCTGGTCAGTCAGTCAGTCAGTATGTAGGGTCAGACAGTCAGTCAGTATGTCTGGTCAGTCAGACAGTCAGTCAGTATGTCAGTCAGTATGTCTGGTCAGTCAGACAGTCAGAATGTAGGGTCAGACAGTCAGTCAGTCAGTATTTCTGGTCAGTCAGTCAGTATGTCTGGTCAGTCAGTCAGTCAGTATGTAGGGTCAGACAGTCAGTCAGTCAGTCAGTATGTAGGGTCAGTCAGTCAGTATGTAGGGTCAGTCAGTCAGTAAGTCTGGTAAGTCAGTCAGTCAGTCAGTATGTAGGGTCAGACAGTCAGTCAGTCAGTATGTCTGGTCAGTCAGACAGTCAGTCAGTCAGTCAGAATGTAGGGTCAGACAGTCAGTCAGTCAGTATGTCTGGTCAGTCAGACAGTCAGTCAGTCAGTCAGTATGTCAGTCAGTATGT
Source organism: Brachymystax lenok tsinlingensis (assembly GCA_030435695.1). Classification (NCBI taxonomy): domain Eukaryota; kingdom Metazoa; phylum Chordata; class Actinopteri; order Salmoniformes; family Salmonidae; genus Brachymystax; species Brachymystax lenok. The sequence continues at coordinate 12,267,043 of CM059789.1, forward strand.
CTGGTCAGTCAGACAGTCAGTCAGTCAGTCAGTCAGTATGTCTGGTCAGTCAGTCAGTCAGTATGTAGGGTCATACAGTCAGTCAGTCAGTATTTCTGGTCAGTCAGTCAGTATGTAGGGTCAGTCAGTCAGTCAGTCAGTAAGTCTGGTCAGTCAGTCAGTCAGTATGTAGGGTCAGACAGTCAGTCAGTCAGTATGCCTGGTCAGTCAGACAGTCAGTCAGTCAGAATGTAGGGTCAGACAGCCAGTCAGTCAGTCAGTCAGTATGTCTGGTCAGTCAGTCAGTCAGTATGTAGGGTCAGACAGTCAGTCAGTATGTCTGGTCAGTCAGTCAGTATGTAGGGTCAGTCAGTCAGTAAGTCAGTATGTAGGGTCAAACAGTCAGTCAGTCAGTATGTCTGGTCAGACAGTCAGTCAATATGTGTGTCTGGTCAATCAGTCAGTCAGTCAGTAAGTCAGTATGTCAGTCAGTATGTCTGGTCAGTCAGACAGTCAGTCAGTCAGTCAGTATGTCTGGTCAGTCAGTCAGTCAGTATGTAGGGTCAGACAGTCAGTCAGTCAGTATTTCTGGTCAGTCAGTCAGTATGTAGGGTCAGTCAGTCAGTCAGTCAGTACTGTAAGTCTGGTCAGTCAGTCAGTCAGAATGTAGGGTCAGACAGCCAGTCAGTCAGTCAGTATGTCTGGTCAGTCAGTCAGTCAGTATGTAGGGTCAGTCAGTCAATATGTGTGTCTGGTCAATCAGTCAGTCAGTCAGTAAGTCTGGTCAATCAGACAGATAGTCAGTCGGTATGTCTGGTCAGTCAGTCAGTATGTCTGGTCAGTCACACAGCCAGTATGTCTGGTCAGTCAGACAGTCAGTATGTCCTTTCAGTCAGTCAGTATGTCTGGTCAGTCACACAGCCAGTATGTCTGGTCAGTCAGACAGTCAGTATGTCCTTTCAGACAGTCAGACAGTCAGTATGTACTTTCAGTCAGTCAGTATGTCTGGTCAGTCAGTCAGTCAGTCAATAGGTGTGTCTGGTCAGTCAGTCAGTCAGTCAGAACGTATGGTCAGTCAGACAGTCAGTATGTCTGGTTAGTGAGACAGTCAGTATGTCTGGTCAGTCAGTCAGACAGTCAGTCAGTCAGTCAATATGTGTGTCTGGTCAGTCAGTCAGACAGTCAGTCAATATGTCTGTCTGGTCAGTCAGTCAGTATGTGTGTGTGTTCTCTAAGCTGAGCGTATCCCATCCAGTTGTCAGGCAGACAGGGAGTAGGGAGTAGGGAGTATGGACTAGGGACTAGGGACTAGAGACTAGGGAGCGTTGCCTCTGGGCTCTCTCTGTAGTTCAACATCTCTGTTCTGTTTTGTTCTAGCACCAATGACATAGTTCACTGGTCCATCAGCATGCTACATTTAGCGTTATTAGCACAGATGGAGGAGAGTAGGAACACACACAGAGATTTCCTCTAAGGCAATGGGGATGAACAGCGAGCAGGGTCTCTATGTTCCAATCTAGAGATAGCTGTCCTGCAGCAGGGGACGCTGGTCCAGAGGGAGACAGATAGCTGTCCTGCAGCAGGCGATACTGGTCCAGATAGGGATAGTTAGCTGTCCTGCAGCAGTGGACGCTGGTCCAAAGAGGGACAGATAGATGTCCTGCATTAGGGGACAGTGGTCCAGACAGAGACAGAAAGCTGTCCTGCAGCAGGGGATGCTAGTCCAGAGAGGGATAGATATCTGTCCTGCAGCAGGGGACGCTGGTCCAGAGAGGGATAGATA